>CM025787.1:17967708-17982466 GCA_014636745.2 Centella asiatica | reverse complement strand
TAGTCCCCGATACGTGTCTTAATCCCTGGCGCGTCTAGCACACGTCTTAGTCCCCGATGCCTTCCGTAATCCCCGATGTGTTTTCGTAATCCCTGATGCCTTCCGTAATCCCCGATGTCTGTTGAAGCCCGCCACTTCTCTGATGCCTAAGCAAAGTAACCACGGGTTGTTTAACACCCCCTAACCAAGAACCTCCATTAATATCGACAGAAAATAAATCTAAGGATAATTCTTTTAAAACGAGATTTATTCTTTCACTCGTCAACAACTCCAATGGATCAGTCCCTATCAACCAAGGAAATTTGTTCCTTCAAAAATTGTGGAAGGAACAATTATTCCTGAACACTTTGAACTTGCTACAGAAAGTGACTATACTAATGAAGACAAGTTACAAGTGTTGAAGGATGCTAAAGTCATGAACATAATTTACAATAGATTAGATAAAAATATGTTCACAAGCATCATCAATTGCACAACATCAAAACAGATCTGGGACACCATCAAAGTCCAATGTGAGGGGACAGACCAAGTAAGAAAGAATAAAAGGTCATTGTTAACACAACAATATGAATTCTTTCAAGCAAAGCCTGGTGAATCAATAACATCAGCTTATGATAGATTCAATGTTTTGCTCAATGACCTGAAAATACTTGAAAAGTCCTATGACAATGAAGATGCTAATACCAAATTCATGAGGGCTTTCCCACCAAGTTGGGATCCAAAAACAACTGCAATAAGAGAAGCTCATGATTTGGAGATTCTCACACTGGATAGGCTCTATGGAAATCTAAAGACTTATGAACTATAAATAGAGCATATACAAAAGCTGCATGGCAGGGACAAAGGAGTTGCACTAATGGTTGAGACAAAGAAGTCTCATGAGGAGCTTGATGATGAAACTTACACTGGAAGTTCAACTAATGAAGAAAAAGAATCAAACACTGATGATGACATGGAGGAATTCATGGCTTTCATGGTGAAGCAATTCAAAAAATTTAGAGCTAGCAAAAAAGGGAGAAAATCATCAAGGAAGCCTAACCCAAAACGAGAAGGTCAAACTGTGATCTTTGACAAGAAGAAGATAAGATGTTTTAACTGTGATGGGATAGGGCACTTTTTTTTTTTTTTTTTTTTTTTTGTTAAATTGGAAATGCTATAAAAGAAAAAGAAGATACAAAACTAACGAGGGGCATACCCCCCGGCCTACTAGCACAGAACGCTAGCTAGGGAAACAAACCCAAAAAGGAAAGTAGCAACCTAAACAGAAACAGAGCAAGCTAAATCGCCACCTAAAAAACAAAAAGCCTGGAAAGGCAATCGCTGAAAACCACTACAGCTAGAACAACACTAAGCAAGATTTCAAAACCTATCATGATGTCATCACTATAGCATAGAGGCAACATCACTGCAGCAACAAGGAAACACAGAAACAACACCATTACCAATGCAGAGCAGCAAAACCAACAACATTACAGCAGCAGAAGAGACAGATGCAACACCACTGCAGCAACCAAAATGGAGCAGGAAATTGCGCAGATCGGACAGCAACACCTCCACAGCAACAAGCACCAACAAACATCAAACATCAGCAGTATAAGCAAAAACCACTTCAGCTGCAGCAAATAACTAACACTGTGGCATTGAAACTGCTGCCAACAGCAGAAGCAGATTCACTAAACTCAGCAGAGAATACACTAAATTTGGAAGGCAGCAGCAACAGACATCACTACAACAAGCAGCATAAACTGCGCAGATGTAAGAAGCAACAGAAAACAGAACCATCAATCTGCAGCAGAAAAATCATTGCAGCAAGCAAAAGGATCATAAACTACGCAGCAGCAAATTGCAGCTGAACACAGAAACAAGAATCTGCAGCAGATCCAACATTACATCACTGCAGCAGTAGACCAGCAGCAGCAATTTCTATGACAGCAGCAGCAAATTTCAAAACCACTACATTGCAGCAATCAAAATGAGGCAAAAACTGCTAAGAACGAACAATGAGTGCACTTTGCCAATGAGTGCAAGAAGCCTAGATCTCCAGATAGATCTAAGGATGATAAGAACAGAAAATCAGGGAGTGATCTTGCTGATAAAAGGTTCAAATCAAAAAGCAAGGCCTTGATTACTGAAGGCAAAGATTGGATTGACAGTGACTCTGAGGAAGAAATTGTCAACTTTGCCTTGATGGTTCAAACTGATGAGCCAAGTGATTCTACTAAGGTATGTGATGCAATTCAGAATTTTAATGTGCTTAATTTAATTGATACATCTAGTATAGAAAGCGTACAAAAAAATATGTCTAATTTGCATGTTAGTTTTAGATCATTAACCATTGAACATACCAAAGTTAAAGAATCACATGACCAACTCTTGAAAAGAAATAGATTTCTTGAAGAGAGACAAATACAGTTTGATACTATCAAGTCAGAACTGGATAAAGCTCATCACATGATAGATACTTTAAAAAAGAAGGAATATTATTTAGTTGAACAACTTGAAAATGAACAGGCTAAAATAAAAAAATGGAATCAATCCTCTAAAAAGATGTCAGACTTGGTAGGTAGTCAAATTGTAGGTCAAAAATCTGGTCTAGGTTATGATGAGTACCTAGGTAAGAAAACAGATATGGAAGATCTTGTTGAAGTTATTAATTCCATGACTAACAAGCCAATTCCCATTAAAAGAATTAATTTTGTTTCACCAGTCATTGAATCTAAATTTATCAACACTCAAAGTCAACATGTCACTGCAGTTATAAAGAATGATCAAAATTCAGTTAATACTGTTGAAAAGAGTAGAAGTAAAAGATTGAATATAGGATTCATGACCTAGACACAATTAAACAAGAAATTGGAAAATCTTACTGAGCCTAAGGTTAAAAAGATAGTGGAGTCTAGCAATGGAAGAAGGAATAGGAATGGAAAAGTAGGCATCAATAAATATACTAATTATGCTAGAATGCTTGATGTTCCTAGAAAAACATGTCACATATGTGGAAATCCCAACCACATAGCTATACATTGTAGGAGTAAAAATAGAATTGCTATGGAAAAGACTGCATCATCAAAGATAAACAAAGAAAAATTACCTGTAAAAAGGTCTAACCCTCAATGCAATAATTGTGAAAATGCTAAACTTGGCAATCTCTCACCTTCAAGAAGCAAGACTCCATCTGAAAATTAAAAGTTAAAAATTCTAAAAAACAATCAACTCCATCTGAGTTAAGTCTTGGTTCTAAAATTAGTGAGAAAGGACCCAAGAAAATCTGGGTCCCAAAAATTTCTAACTAGTTATTCTTACTGTGAAGGGCAAAATGAAATAATCATGGTTCTTGGATAGTGGATGTTCAAGACATATGATAGGAGACAAGTCCCTTCTTAAACAGTATGAAGAAAAGAGTGGCCCTAAGGTAACTTTTGGAGATGACGCAAAGGTCATACAAAGGGCTATGAAAATGTTAAGCATGGTGATGTCATCTTCACTGAAGTATCACTAGTTGATGGCTTAAAGCATAATCTATTAAGTGTGAGTCAACTATGTGATAGAAGATTCTATGTCACCTTCAAAGAAGATCAGTGCCAGGTGTGTGATAAGGAATCTGGAAATGTGATATTGACAAGGAAAAGAAAAGGAAATTTGTACACTGCAAATCTAATTTCTTCCACTGATCAAGTCACATGCCTTTATAGCAAAGCCTCAGCTGATGAAAGTTGGCTTTGGCACAAGAAGCTTTCGCACTTAAACTTCAAAAACATCAACAATTTGGTGAGAAAAGGAGTGGTAGCTGGCATTCCTCAATTGGAATTTGCACAAGAAGGGTTGTGTGATTCTTGCCAGAAAGGAAAACAAAGAAGCGTGTCATTCAAGAGCAAACCAGCAACATCAATCACTGACCCTTTACAATTATTACATACGGACTTATTTGGTCAAGTGAATGTGATGTCAATGTTAAGAAACAGATATGCTTTGGTTATAGTGGATGATCACACAAGGTATACTTGGGTAAAATACCTTCACTCAAAAGATGAAGCTGCTCAGTTAATTATTGATCATATCAAGAAAATAGAAACTGAGTCAGGAAAAATAGTAAGGGTTATACGGAGTGATAAAGGAACAGAATTCAAAAATTCTCACGTAAATGAATTCTTCACTGAAAAAGGGATATCTCATCAATTCTCAGCTCCAAGAACTCCTCAACAAAATGGAGTTGTTGAAAGAAAAAATAGAACCCTTATTGAAGCAGCAAGGACAATGTTACAAGAGTCAAAGCTTCCAACCTATTTCTTGGAAGAAGCAATTAATACTGCTTGCTTTACACAAAATAGATCTTTGATCAATAAGACTTACAACAAAACACCCTATGAGTTAATGACTAGGAGAAAACCAACTCTCAAGTTTCTGCATGTGTTTGGTTGTAAGTGCTTTATGTTGCGAGATTTATCAGAAATAAGAGGAAAATTTGATAGAAAATCTGATGAAGCAATTTTCTTAGGTTACTCTCTATCAAGCAAGGCATATAGAGTGTATAATCTAAGAACAAAGGTCATTGTGGAATCCATTCAAGTTGTTTTTGATGATAGCAAGATTCCAGGATTGATTGGACAAGGATTACATGAACCTCTCGGATTTGAAAATGAATTGGATGCATGGATGGATTCATCAGAGTCTGGAGAATTACTCCTAGATGACTATGTTCCTTCGATCAGTGAGGGGGAGTTAACGGTTGTGTATGAAGTACCAATGATTAATATTACATCAAAAACTAAAATATTAGCATCTGATGAAACACAAGGGACTGGTAATACAAGTGCACAATCAGAGACTAATGAAACACCAGAGACTACTAAAGTAGACAGTCAAGATGAGACAAATAGTTCAGAGGGAGCTAATAATGAAGAAGTCACTGGTTTAGGGGGAGCAGTCTTTGATCCAACAACTAGATTAGATAATGTCAATCTAGAAAATGAAGCCTCGTCTTCAAGATTAAATCTGCCTCCTGCAAGACCTTGGTTGAGAGATCATACACTAGATTTAATTATTGGAGATTTAGAGGAAGGAGTCAAGACAAGAAGCGCAACACAAAATGAGTGTCTTTATCTCAGTTTTCTGTCGAAATTGAGCCAAAGAAAATTGAAGAAGCACTTCAAGATCCTGATTGGGTAATAGCCATGCAGGAAGAATTAAACCAATTCACAAGGAATAAAGTCTGGAGATTGGTGCCCAAACCAAGGAATAGATCAATAGTTGGTGCCAAGTGGGTCTTCAGAAACAAATTAGATGAAGTTGGTACAATAACAAGGAATAAAGCAAGATTTGTAGCAAAGAGTTATTCTCAAGAAGAAGGAATTGACTATGAAGAAACCTTTGCACCAGTTGCAAGACTTGAAGCAATAAGGATTTTCTTGGCATATGTAGCCTATAAAAACTTCAAGGTGTACCAGATGGATGTCAAAAGTGCTTTCTTGAATGGAAAGTTGGAAGAAGAGGTCTATGTTGAACAACCACTAGGTTTTGTAGATCCTAAGTTTCCAAATCATGTCTACAGGTTAGATAAAGCACTTTATGGCTTAAAACAAGCACCCAGGGCCTGGTAAGATACACTCTCTCAGTTTTTAATTGAAAATAAATTTGTTAGAGGTATCATAGATAAAACACTCTTTTATAGAAAACAAGGTTCTGATTTAATACTTGTGCAAATATATGTGGATAATATCATATTTGGTTCTACAAATGAAAAACTATGTGAAAGATTTTCAAAATTAATGCAGTCTAGATATGAAATGAGTATGATGGGTGAGTTAACATTTTTCTTAGGCTACAGTTAAAACAGTCAACTGATGGAATCCTTATTAGTCAGTCAAAGTACATCAAGGACTTACTAAGAAAATATGATCTGGTTGACTGTGCATCTGTAAAAACACCCATGGCTACAGCCACTAAGCTAGATAAGAATGCTAAGGGAAAGAAAGTTGATATAACTAGCTATAGGGGCATGATAAGCTCAATTTTATATCTAATTGCAAGTAGACCTGATATAATGTTTGCCACATGTCTATGTGCAAGATTTCAAGTTGATCCAAAAGAGTCACATTTACTTGTTGTTAAAAGAATACTCAGATATCTAAAGGCTACCCCAAACCTTGGTTTATGGTATCCTAAAGAATCTGATTTTAAACTAATTGGTTATTCAGATGTTGACTATGAAGGATGTAAGCTTGACAGAAAAAGCACAAGTGGAAGCTGCTAATTTCTTGGAGGTAGACTTGTTTCTTAGTTTAGCAAGAAACAAAATTCAGTGTCAAGCTCAACGGCTAAAGCTGAATACATTGCAATTGGGAGTTGCTGTGCTCAGATCCTGTGGATCAAAAATCAACTCCTAGACTATGGTATGTCTCTATCCAAGATTCCTATTTATTGTGATAACATAAGTGCCATAGCAATAGCTGAAAATGCAGTACCAGCATTCAAGAACAAAACATATAGATATAAGGTATCACTTCATTAGAGAACATGTTAGTGAAGGAACCATTGAATTGCACTGGGTTACAACAAATAAGCAACTTGCTAACATATTCACAAAGCTACATTCACAAGGTTAGTCTATGAATTAGGTATGTTGAATTATGCTTCTAAAAATTGAGTAAAACCTTAGAAAGCAAGTTTTTTAAAGAAATAAGAAGCTAGAATTTAATTTGTAGATTGAAGTTGTTCTTGAAGGACAGAGTTTTAGAAGCTAGAATTTAATTTCTGGATGTAACTGTTATAAACAAACAGAATCTTTGTAGCTAATAATCATTTCATTGATTGTTGGATAACTATGGAAATATAATTGAAGCAGAGACTAGCTTTAATTTAGTCACTGAAGAAATTTGAGTGAGAGACTAAAATTAGTCCCTGATAGTTGTTTTTAATTAGTCTTTGACTAGTTAAAAATAACCTATCGGAGACTAGTTAAAATTAGTCTCTGACTAGTTAAAAATAACCTATCGGAGACTAGTTAAAATTAGTCCCTGATAGTTATTTTTAATTAGTCTCTGACTAGTTAAAAATAACATATCGGAGACTAGTTAAAATTAGTCCCTGATAGTTGTTTTTAATTAGTCTCTGACTAGTTAAAAATAACATATCAGAGACTAGTTAAAATTAGTCCCTGATAGTTGTTTTTAATTAGTCTCTGACTAGTTAAAAATAACCTATCGGAGACTAGTTAAAATTAGTCCCTGATAGTTGTTTTTAATTAGTCTCTGACTAGTTAAAAATAACTTATCCGAGACTAGCTAATATTAGTCTCTGATGAGTGAACACGACAGAGACTAGGGCAATCTCTGATAAGGGGTAAATTTGTAGTTACCCATATACCCACGATCAAAAACCGTTCACTATCTTTGGAATTGCAAACGTTTCTAATACTTTATTCAAACTCAAATTAAACACAACTGGAATTTCACTCACTCAAAGAACTTTCTCTCTAATATATGTGTGATTTAATCTCTTTGCAAAGAATCTCTTCAAGCTTTTCACAGATATCAACAATGGCATCCAAGACAGTGTGCTTTTAAGTTTGGCGACTTCGACTTCATCAAAACCAACCATGCTGGAGTCTCTGACAAGAATGAGTTTGAAGCACAGTATCACCCTTTTGTAGATTTTCTACAAACATCTTCTCTGTCATATGCCATTTATGAAGCTCTTACTCAAGCCGCTGAAATCATCACAACTATATGGTCCACTGCTGAAATCCAGGATGAGAGTGATGACTCTCCTGCGGTAAACTTTAGTTATGATAATATTATTTATACTATTGATCATGTTGTAGTCAATAATGCTTTGCACTTAGCTGTACATGATGCATATGACCAAACTGCCTCGGATGAGGAAATTCTAGAAATGTTTCATAATCTACACTATGATACAGATATTGCATCAGTAGGATCCATATCTAGACCTCACCTTAGGCAGTAGTGGTCTTTATTTTTCAATATTATCACTAAAGCATTCACATCTAAATGCAGTAGTTATAATGCCATCACTACACTTACTCAACAGCTTGCATATAGTGTTTTATATGATAGACACATAAATATAGGGTTGTTAATTCTACATAACTTGATCGCTAAATTTAAAACTAGTGATAAAAATAAAATATATTATGCTAGGTTTTTGATGATGATTGCAAATTATCTGATTCCTAACATAGATATTACTAGTATGCAAATTGTGCCATCTGTTATGCAGAGTAAACGAATATTCACTGATGTGAAGAAGAAAGCAGCAAAGGTAAAGGTTCCTCTTTCCTTTCCTCCTATCATGAGATTAAATCTCATTGATAGATTTCCACACCTTTACAATTCATCATATTTTGAGGATCTTGAGCAACAAACCAGAAACCCTGTTGATCCTCCAACACCTTCTTCACAACAACAATCTGCAGCCCCCTCCACAGTTTCTCAAAAGACTGTGGTTGTAAAAACAAAGAAAGCCACAAAGTTACCCATTAAACGAAAAATAACAGAGGGTGATAGTGAGGCTGAGGGAGATAAGGAGACTGAGTTGGCTACTCAGAAAAAGAAGAGAGTGATAACCTTAAGCCAAAAATAATCCATTGCCTCTCAAGAGGCTTTGGAGGTTAAAAGGAAAAATAGTACTCTGTTATCATCCTCCCAAAAGGATGCTAACATTGAAGAAAGTTCCCAACCAAGAACACCAAGTACAGAGTCTGCACAATCCCCTGTACATACAATGGGGCAAGCCTAGAGAGAGACAAGATCAAAAAGAAAGAGTGACATGAGGAGTGCACACATAGAGTCTCATTCCCTTGATGCTCCTCAAATTTCTATTCTTGAGGAGCAACCAACACTCTAATCTGTACATTCCCCTACCTCTTTTCCTATTCTTGATTCTTTCAAACTTGATAGTTCAAATCTTCTTGATTTTTTTCCAAGAAGAGCCAACACTCCAAGAGACTGACACACAAGAACCATTTGTTCAAAGTACAAGTGTAGTCCGTTCTTCAATACATTCCTCGGAGAGATCCCTAACCACAGAAATATAAAGGGACTCCCCTCTCCTTGGTACAACAACTAATTCTTCTTTAACTTCCTCTTCTGTAGGACAGAGTGTACATATCCAAATGAGTGAGGATGTGAGAATAATTAGTGAGAGTCAGGCTCCTGACCTGGAAAAAAGAGAAATTATCCAAATAAATGAGAGTCAAGCTTTAGACAGCTTGGAAAAAGGAGAGGTAGAGCAGCTAGATGCCCAACTCCAGGAAAAAGGTGAGGGAGTGAGCAAAGATGAGATCCTTGAACAAAAGAAAAGAGAGAAAAATTTATTCTCAGCAGGAGATTTTCTCCAACCTATTGCACCCTCCACCTCAAATGAAGCTCCAGTTTCCTCTGCTCCAACACAAACTACTCCATCAGAGGAAAATGGAGGCAACTCACAGCCAGGGGATGCAACATTACACACATTAGCAGAAATGTCCAATGCTGATTTTGAACTCTTATATGGTCTACAACGACATCAAGATCACATATCAACATTGAAGACACGAGTTGCAGATGAACCTTAGCAAGTTGAGATTGAAGAAGAAAATGTAGATGCTTGGCTGGATACAAGCTATACAAATTCTTTAGATGAAGCAGCTGCCCAACTAAGGCAGGATTATTTGACAAATTTGGGCTCTGGTGCAATCTCTGAGGACGTGATCAAGATTGATAAGAAACATACGAAGTTCCAGCACTTCCTGATCACAAGTCTCAAGGCTGCACTCCAACATGTTGAAGAGAAGATGGAGCTGGAAACTGATAAAATCAGAAGATGCTATGAAGGACACCTTCCCTGGAGGATGCTAAATTCAATTGATTCAAGATTAAAGGAGCAATTATCCACCGAAAGGCGACTTCAAGCATTGGAATCCAATGTCCAGTCCATCATGGCAAAACAAGATAAATTTGATCATGCTCTTCAACATCTCACCCATCTGCTTGAAACGTCAATGCCAGCACTGGCTACTACTTCCTCCAAACTTTTAGATTCTGATGTCAAAAAGGGGGAGAATAGTCAGTCTAAATCAAAAGAAGCAGTGGCTGAAAAGATAAGCTATGCTAGCTTGATGGCTGAATTTACAAGAATTCAAGATGCCAAGAAAGACCTTGATTCAACCATCAAGTCAAGCATAACTACAGTTACAACTACAACAACATCAACACTACCACCACCACCAACAACAACCACAACAACAATAGCTCCTCCTTTTACTGCAAACGCCCTAAGTACCAGACAAGACAAAGGAAAGGGCATTCTGGTTGAGGATTCAAAGAAGACAGAAACTACTCAACCAGGACAGCCAATGTGACGACCCCAAAATCCCTCACTGGATCAGGGCTTCGTCAAAAGAAGGAAAAGATAACCACACATCCATTCATATAATAATTACCGAAAGAAACGATAATAAAGAGTTATTACAGCCCAAAATATTACATTGTCAGCGAAAGCTATTCTGTTTCTGTACTATAATTCAAAACATCACTTTACAGGTCGTTTTCCTTTCTTTCCTCCTTATTGGCATTACAAAGGCTAGCCAACCTCAGTAACCGATCATTTTTGCCTTTCCCTTGTCCGAAGGCTCAAGCTTTATATTCTGTCCTGCAAGGCATTAAAATTCAACAAGAATGAGCGATTTACGCCCAGCAAGTATATATATATAATTTGGGAAAGCAAATCTGGAATGTTTCAAAAAAAAATTCAATTCTGCTAAGAGGCTTAGTGAATCAATACTAATGCCTCAGAAATCTTTAAGGAATCTTTAGGACTACTGATGATAAACAATTGTGTAATCCTTCTTAAAACAAAGCATAACTTCTTTGACGTAAAAATATCCATCGGGGGCTAAAACCGCTGGATTTGCTAACCATACGGTATACAGCTGGCCTAACTGTGCCCGTATGATCCCTCCTTGTGTGAACGTACGTAGTCACATAAAATTCCTCTAGGTCAGGTGAAGAACAAATCAGCACCTTTCCTTTCCTCTAGCCATCCATGTGGCATATTCCATAGGATTCTCATTGATTGCACAGATATAATATAAAAAAAATAGCTGATATAACAAAGCTTCTTTATATCAATGCACTTTCATTCATATCATGCTAGTAGAAATTAAAGCATAGCATTATGATTCACAAGGAAATTAAATATCATAACTTTGTGTGCATGTCGAATCAATTGATCATGCGCTTAACTGAAATAAGCATAAGAGTGATAATATACTTGCCTCGGTCCTTTGCAACAAAGATTCAAATTCAACTTACTGGTGAGTGAAAGATTCTGTAAATTATGCAAGTAATATTTTAAGAATTTATGAAAAAAAATATGTATGTGATGTCCTTAGCCATCAGAGACTAGGAATTTCCTCTATCGGAGACTAAGAAACCTCCTTCATCAGAGACAACAACATTTCCTTTATTAGAGACTACGAAATTTCCTTCATCAGAGACTATGAATGACGTCATCAAAGACTGAACTTAGCCCATCGGAGACTAAGGAATGACGTCATCAGGGACTAGGAACTCATCAGGGACTGATGAAGTCATCTTAATTCTATCGGAGACTAAGAGTGACGTCATCGGAGACTAAGAGTGACGTCATCGGAGACTAAGAGTGACGTCATCGGAGACTAAGAGTGATGTCATCGGAGACTAAGAGTGACGTCATCGGAGACTAACTTCTCATTAGAGACTGATGACGTCATCAGGGACTAAACTTTAGCCTAACGGGGACTAAAGCTGATGTCATCCGAGAGTAAATAACCCGTCGGAGACTAATGACGTCATCAGGGATTAAACTTTAGCCTGTCGGAGACTATGGCTGACGTCATCAGAGACTAAATAATTCATCAGAGACTGATGACGTCATCTTAATTCTATCAGAGACTAAGGGTGATGTCATCATCAGAGACTAACAACATCTCATCAGAGACTAAAAATATTTCATCAGAGACTAAGAATATCTCATCAGAGATTAACACCTCATTAGAAATTAACAACATCTCAGTAGAGATTAACATTGGAGCTTGTTTCTGCTACGATGGAAGACCTATCATGCTCAAACTCAGCTTATGATGTCTTATGAAGATGCAAAAGAATAAGAACTTAGCATAAATCTTTGATGCTATGCACGAAAGAAACTGAGTAGGGTTCCAGGTTCTTACCTCTTTGTTCTCAAGGGTGAGATCAAAGCTAGTCTGAAAATAATTTCCGAGAGAAAAGCTTGGAAATTTATGGAGATGATATGTTTAAACGAAACTCTGAAGAGAGAAATTTTGGTAAAGGAATTAAAATTTCATCTCGAATGAGGTATTTATAGAGTTCAAATACAGTAAGCTAAGATTAAGCATTGAAATAAAACGATTGGTTAATTTGGACGGTAAAACGGCTGTTCATCATGACTTCTTGGTAGCAACCAGCTGCTGTCCTACATGCATGAAAACTTAGCCACCTAAACAGTTTCTAATCAAACACGTAATCACAAATACTACGTAACCCTCTCCTCTTCCTCCATGCGGTTCAATATAATCTTATATGGGGTTTGCTAATCCCCTTTTTGATATCTTTTAAAGCAACTTAACCTCATCATCATGGATATCACATCATCATAAAAATTTTCATTATAGATATGAATTTATCATTCATATTTAAAAAGACTAACCTCCATGTAAAAATATAATAACACAAAATAAATTATTTCTTACCATAAAATACATTTAAAATTTTCGGGTTCTCACAGCCAAAGTTATTAGGGGACGCCATGAAGACTGCTCACTTTTGTGACAACCCCAAAATCCCTTACTGGATCAGGGCTTCGTCAAAAGAAGGAAAAGATAACCATACATCCATTCATAGTATAAATACTGGATAAAGGCAATATTAAAGAGTTATTACAACCCAAAAACAATACAATTACAGCGGAAGCTAATTAATCTTTATAAATTACAAATCAAAGATCATTACAACTTCTAATATCTTCCTTCCTTCCTCAGCGTTATTAAAAGAGTAAATAACTTAGTAGTCGATCATCTTTGTTTTCCCCTTGTCAGAGGGTTCAGCCATTACATTGTGTCCTGCAAGACATTTAAGTTTAACAAGAGTGAGCGATTTACGCCCAGCAAGTATATAAATAATTTAGAGGAATAATATGAATTATTTAAAGAAGTTCAATTTTGTTTGTGAGGCTCAGTGAAACAATACTAATGCCTCGGAAATCTTTGAAGAATCTTTAGGATTACTGATGATAAACAACGTGTAATCCTTCTTGAAGAAAGACAGGTATGCACCTGTGTACACTTCCTCAAAATATCCATCGGGGGCTAAACCCGTTGGATCTGCTAATCATACAGTACATAGCTGGCCTAATTATGACTGCATGATCCCTCCTTGTGTGAACGTACATAGTCACTTATAATTCCTCTAGGTCAGGTGAAGAACAAATCAACACCTTTCCTTTCCTCTAGCCAACCATGTGGCATAACCCATTTAAGGGACATATCATTCTCATTTATTTGCACAGATATAAAATTTAGAATTAGCTGAAAATCAAAGCTCAGTTATATCCATGCATTATCATTCATATCATGCTAGCGAAATTTAAAACATAGCATGCTCATTCCTAAAAACAATTGAAACATATAGTCAAGCCTTGCACGCATATCGAATCAAATGATACTGCGTTAAATTGAAATAAGTATCAGATTGAATGTATATACTTGCCTCAATCCTTTGCACTCAATCAAATTCAATTTACTCGTGAGTGAAAAATTCTGTAAAAATATACATATCACAAGATGAATTTAATACCTTGGTTAAAGTTTGAGAGAAAATGCACATGTGATGTCCTTAAACTTTTAATGTCTCAATTTGATATAAAAACTGTTGAGGTTAAATAATTAATTAAAACATCTTAAAATAATTTAAGAAAATAATATTTTATAGTTTCAAAAACAAACTGTGCATCAGGGAATTACTTCACTTTAACTCATTGGAGACTACAGAATGACGTCATCAGGGACTAAACTTAGCCTGTCGGAGACTAACTTATACTGTCAGAGACTAACATTTCCTTCATCAGAGACTAAGAATTCCTTCATCAGAGACTAAGTTAAAACTTGTCTCAGATACAATGGTGTCTTCCTCACTCTTTCATGGATGGTGTTCTTAACCATATCCATCCTTAGGTCAAAACTCACCATTCTCTCAGTGATACATAACATTTCCTATGGTCTGCATGCCCTCCTAGACACGGTTTAGGGTTCAAACTCAGGTTGAAGAATACTCCAGCATGGGGTTGTAACTACTGACAAAAGAATGTTTGGTAGTTAAAGGTTTGTCTACTAGGTGGTTGTCAACATTTTTACACTCATCTTGGGTAGCTTTTTTTTTTTTTAAATAAATGACATTAATTCCGGGTGTTAAAAACATGCATCAAATCATACTTTTGGAAATAAATGAACAAGGTATTAAACGTGGTATGTATGACAGAACAAAAGTGTAAGAAATAGAGCAGGACTTTAGTGAAATGTTCTTACCTCATTAGCTGTAAGAAAGAGTTAAAAGTTGTAGTTGTTCTTCCAGAAAGGACAGTTGTTTTGAGAGTAAGCTTGGATTTGGTGGTATACTGTATAGAAATTTATGAAGGTGGGACTAGGGTTATAACAACGTGATATATATATATATATATATATATATATATATATATATATATA
>CM025787.1:17939624-17967608 GCA_014636745.2 Centella asiatica | reverse complement strand
ATTTATTTGATATCAGTCGTTGGTTGTGAAAGGAAAAGAAGTGACTGGTGAGAAAAAGGGTGGTTGCAACGGCTGCTAGTGTCCATCGGTCGTTTATGATAGCCCACTCTAGGGTACTGATGGAGGTGATGCACATTAAATGCTACTGTCTCCCAGCAGTTAGGTTTTAAAATAAAAATGGGTACTGTAGCTAAACTTGTTCACACTTGGTGAGCCCTTTCCTGCGTGAACACACACACTCTCACAAGACAATTCTTGAATGTAATAATCTTTTAAATACTTGAGCTTCAAAATCCATTTAAAATCTTTTGGACATCACATTGCCATTGAATTTTTTTATAGGAAAATATAATTTCATCATTTATACCCAATAAGGAAATAATCCTTCATGCAGAAAATAAAATAAATCTCATAATCAAAATTTCATTGACATTTTCAGGTTCTCACAGCTTTCCCACTCCAATTGAATTAATAGTGGATAGGAAAGTAGAGTTAGTTTATCCTCAGGAGCAGAAATTGATTAAAGCTGATGCATTACTTGCTCAGAAATTGCAAAAGGAGGAGGAAATGGCTGCAGCAAGAGAGGAGGAGGAAGCTAAAAAAAAAAAAAAAAAACCTTGGCTGTGAAAAGGACAAAAGCTCAAAAGTCTACAAAGACTAAAAGGAGGAATAAGGAGATTGAGCAGGCTGAAAAAAAGGCCAGGAGGAAGCCAATGATGAATGAGCCTACAAAAAGAACTGAAACTGCTTTGGTAACTGTGCCTGAATCAAAAGAATCAGAATTAGTTCCAAGTAGTACCATTTCCAAGTTTGGGGTGGCTAACACTTCTGAGATAAAGGAAGCCTTTAAAAAGAGTGTTGAGTCTATCAGTGTTGAAAAGGATAAAAAGGACAACGAATATCTCAAAGTCATTCAGAAAGATGGAGAGATTCTGAGTCTTGTTATGCCAAGCCTGGAAATGAGGTCATTCAAAAATATGGAATGGTTGTTGTCTGTGGTTTCTAAAAGTTCTATGCCAAACCTGGAATTTAGAAGGAAAATTAAGGACAAGCTTGCAAAAATGAATAAGATAATCAAGCTGCCAAGAGTAACTATACCTCCACTTTCGTATGGGTTATGGTATGAAACTTTTCATCAGGATGTAGTTTTCTTTGACTATGAGAAGCAGATCAAGATAGTAAAGCTGGGTGAACTTGAAGGATTCATTGCTATGCTTAAAGATTCATCAGATGAAGACGAGATCAAGTTCAGAAAGCTGCTGGAAGAAAGAGTCGAAGAAATCAGTAAAAAGAAAGGTTGAAATTGTTGATTGTTGGTTGCTTATTTTTGAACCCAGACTTATAGGATTTAAACCTGAGTCTTGGTGAAGCTGAGTTTAAGATCAAAGATCTTAATTCCGGTACATTTGTAGTTAGCATATTCTTTAAATTTTTGATTCTAAGTTATTCTTGTAATTTTTGAATTTTGACATCATCATCAACCTTGATTTATGTTTATCACATTGATAATCATAAATAGGGGAGATTGTTAGGTTTTATAACATTTGATGATGATTGTAATCGGAATACTTAGATATACAAATGTACAATTAGTGCTAATCTATAGTACTTAGAGTTTTGTAGCTGATAGTTTACTCTTTGATTCATGTAATTTATTTTTATATGAGAGTAAGTTAATTTGTATTGTAAGAGGCTATCTGAATTGTAACAGAGAATTCAACAAGTCAAAGACTGTGTTTAGTCTATCAGAGACTAAAGAAAGTGTTTATCAGAGACTACAGCTTAAAGCATCAGAAACTAATCTTAGGTCATCAGAGACTAAGATTAAACCATCGGAGACTAAGTTTAAAGCATCGGGGACTAAGCTTAAGCTGTCGGAGACTAAAACAGTTGATTAGAGACTAAAGTTGAAGCAGTCAAAGACTAAAGTAAAATTACTCTCTGATGTAGTACAGAGTTCTATTTGAATTAGAAGTTATCTTCGACATGGACATTGAAGAGTCATTGAAGACAAAGCTGGTTAAAAATATACCAGAGTAGTAATTAAGAGATAGATAGCTATTCCAATTGAATATAAAAAAATATATGTTGAATAGGATTAGAAGCTGAATTCCGATTCTGATTTGGAAGCTGTAATTATTTTTACAGAGTTGTATTAGAAGTTGTATGTTCATAAAGATTTATATATAGAGTACAGAATTTTGAAGCTAACAATCAATTTGTGATTGTTAGAATTTGTAATCAATTGTTAATCAATAAAAGCAATTGTTTATAAATTTATTCTTGTTCTTGTTCTTTAATTTTCGCAAGTAGTAATACTTTGAAGAACATGAATTTGAAAAGATTTCACGAACTTGTATTCAACCCCCCTTCTACAAGTTCTAGGCTATTTCACTGGGACAACAAACTTTGTGGCTTTCTTTGTTTTTATAACCACAGTGTTTTGAGAAACTATGGAGTGGGTTATAAATTGTTGTTGCGAAGATGTGGTTGAAGGATCAGTTGGTTTTCGAGTTTGTTGTTCAAGATCCTCAAAGTAAGACAAAGAATAAAGGTTTGGAAACCTATCTATGAGAATTGATCTCATGATAGGAGGGAAGGAAAAAGGAATCTTTACCTTTGCTGCTTTTTTCTTAACATCAGTAAAGATCTGCTAACTCTGCAAAAAATTGGCACAACTTGCATACCATTGATACTTAGGTTAGGAATTAGATAATTTGCAATCGTCATTAAAAACCTAGCATAGTAAATTTTATTTTTATCGCCAGTTTTTAATTTAGCCATTAAGTTATGCAAAATTATTAGCCCTAGGTTTATATGCCTATCATACAATACATTATATGCAATTTGTTGTGTTAGTGTTGTGATGACATCATAACCACTACATTTTGAAGTAAATGTTTTAGTGATAATATTAAAGAATAAAGACCATTCCTGCCTAAGATGAGGTCTTGTTATGGAACATACTAATGCAATTTCTTCATCATAGTGTAAGTTTTTAAACATGTCTATTAATTCCTCATGAGAAATAGTTAGTCATATGCATCATGTGTAGATAAGTGCAATGCATTATTAACTACTGCATGATCAATAGTATAAACAATATTATCATATTTAAAGTTTACCACAGGAGAGTCACCACTCTCATCTTGGATTTCAGCAGTGGACCACATTGTAGTGATGATTTCAGTGGCCTAAGTTGGAGCATCGTAGATGGCATACGGGAGTGTGGATGTTTGTAGAAAATCTACAACAAGATGGTACTATGCTTCAAAGTCGTTCTTGTCCGTGACTCCAGCATGGTTAATTTTCATGAAGTCGAAGTCACCGAACTTGAAACAAACAGTCTTTGATGCCATTGATGATATCTATGAAAAGCTTAAATAATTTCTTTGCAAAAGGTTAAATCGAACAGATAAGAGAGAGAGAGAGAGTTCTTTGAGTGTTTGAAATTGCAATTGTGTTTGATTTTTCTCTTTCAAGAGTATAAAAACATTTGCAATTCAAAAGATACTGAACGGTTTTTGATTGTGGGTATATGAGTAACTACTGTTTTACCCTTTTTAAAATGAGTCATTAAAGACTATCATAGTTTCTCCCTCGTTCACTACGAGAGACTAAATTAAGTTAGTCTCCGATAGTTCAATTTTGATTAGTCAGAGACTAATTAAAAACGACTATCAGAGACTGAGTTTGGCTAGTCTCCGATAGTTTTTTTTTAACTAGTCAGAGACTAATTAAAAACAACTATCAAAGACTAATTTTGACGGGTCTCCGATAGGTCATTTTTAACTAGTCAGAGACTAATTAAAAACAACAATCAGAGACTAATTTTGACGAGTCTTCGATAGTTCATTTTTAACTAGTCAGAGACTAACTAAAGACAACTATCCGAGACTAATTTAGTCTCTCACTCAAATACTCTCAGAGAATAAATTAAAATAGTCTCTACTACAACATTGTTTTCAAAGTTATCCAACAATCAATTCAATGATTATTAGTTGTTGTCCCGCTGAGACAACCTATAACTTGTAGAAGGGGGGTTGAATACAAGTTCTTGAAAACTTTTTCAAATTCCTGTTCGTTAAGGTAATATAACTTGGGGAAAATAAAGAACAAGAACAAGACAAATTTATAAACAATTTCTTTTATTGATTAACAATTGATTACGAATTCTAACAATCACAAATCCATTGTCAATTTCAATTTCTGTACTGTATATATACATATAAATCTATGAAAACATACGACTTCTAATATAACTCTATAAACTTAATTACATCTTCCAAATCTAAAATCGTAATTCAGCTTCAAATCCTATTCAATAATATAATTCTATGTACAATTGGAAGGTACATTAATTCAATACAACTACTTCTAGTTAGTTTCCTAACCAGCTTCATCTTCAACATATCTTCAACATCCATGTCGAAGTCCACTTCTAATCCAAATAGAACTCTGTACTGCATCAGAGAGTAATCTTCACTTTAGTCTCTAATTGCTTCAACTTTAGTTTCTAATCAACTATGTTTAGTCTCGGATAAGTTAAGCTTAATCTCCGATAGCTTAAGCTTAGTCTCCATGGCTTAAGCTTAGTCTCCGATGGCTTGTTCTGTAGTCTCCGATAAGCTTTTGCCTTAGTCCCTAATAGACTTGGCCTTAGTCGCCGATAAGCTAAGCATAATCCCTAACTTTGTTGAATTCTCCAATGCAGTTCTAGTAGTCTTTTACAATACAAATTAACCTACTCTCTTATAAAAATATATTACAATAATTAGAGAGTAAACTATCAACTACAAAAACTCAAATGCTAAAATCTACCACTAACTGTACATTTGTATTTCTAAGTATTCTAAGTACAATCATCATCAATTGCTATAAAACCTAACAATTTCCCCTATTTATCATTATCAAAGTGATAAACATAAATCAGGGTTGATGATGATGTCAAAACTCAAATATTACAAGAATAACTTAGAATCAAAAATTTAAAGAATGTATTAATTACAAATGTACCTAAACTAAGATCTTTGATCCTAAATTCAGCTTCACCAAGACTCAGGTTTAAATCCTATAAGTCTGGCTTCAAAAAAAAAATAAAAATTAACATCACAGCTACAACTTCAACTTTTATTTTTTGTTGGTTTCTTTAACCTTCTCTTCCAGCAGCTTTTTGAACTTGATCTCATCTTCATCAATTGAACGCTCAAGTAAAGTAATGAATCCTTTAAGTTCACCTTTGCCTTCTTTGTTGATTTGTTTGTCATAGTCAAAGAAAACATTATCTCCATAAAAATTCTCATACAACAATCCAAAAGCACCTGGAGGAGTTTGAACCTGTGGCAACTTGACTAACTTTTCCAACACCTCAATCTCCTTTTCAATTTACCTCCTGAATTCTAGATTAAGTACATAATTTTTAGGCATAATAGTTAACAACCATTCCAAATCCTTAAATGACCTCATCTCCATGCGTGGCTTATTCAGACGCAGAGTCTCTCCATCTTTTTGAATGACTTTGAGATACTCCTTGTCATTTCCATCATTTAAAAGATTAGTGGCTCTAACACTCTTCTTAAATGCTTCCTTTATTTCAGACGTGTTAGCCATTCCAATCCTGAAGATTTTACTACTTGGGACTGGTTTAGATGTTTGAGTGTTAAACATAGTCACCAAAGCAGTTTCAGGTTTCTTTTGAGGCTCATTCATCAATGGCTTCCTCCTGGCACTTCTCTCAGCCTGCTCAATCTCCTTATTTCTCTTTCTAGTCTTTGTAGACTTTTGAGCTCTAGACTTTCGAGTTGTCAAAGCCTTTTTCATTGCCTCTTCCTCCTCTCTTGCTACTGTCATTTCCTCTTCATCTTGTAATTTCTGAGCATTCAGTACATCAGCTTCAACTAGTTTCTGCTTCTGAGGATAAACTAACTCTACTTTCTCGTCCACTACTAACTCCATTGGAGTAGGAAAGTGAGTAGTGTTCATGACATCACCCAATAATTTAGGCTGTCCTAGTTAAGGTTGGGTTGAATTTTTCTTCGTTGATTCCTCAACCATGATGCCCTTGCCTTTATCTTTTCTGATAATTGGGACTATTGCAGTAGAGGGTGTAATTGTTGTTGTTGTTGTAGTTGGAATACATGACTTGATGGCTGCATCAAGTTCTTTATTTACATCTTGAAGTCTTGTGAGTTCAGCCATCAAACTAGCTAAGTCTGAGTCCTCAGGGACAACTTCCCATAGTTGTTAAACTTGGATTGCAGGCCTTGTCTGACTACTCTCCCCCTTTTTGACATCAACATCTAAAGGTGAAGGAGAAGAAGTAGATAGGGTAGGAATTTCTTGGTGAAGAAGTTGTGCGAGGTTTTGGAGGTCGAGAGAGAATTTATCTTGTTTCTACAGAATTGACTGGACATTTGATTCTAGTGTTTGAAACCACCCCTCAGTTATGGATTGCTCTCTTCGATGCATATCAATTAAATTAACCATCCTCCTGGGAGGGTGGCCTTCATAGCACTATCTCATTTTGTTTGTATCTAGCTCCAATCTGGTCTCGACATTCTGAAGTGCAACCTTGAGACTATTGATCAAGAAGTGCTGGAACTTCATATGTTTCTTGTCGGTTTTGATCAACTCCTCATAGACTGCACTTGGTGTAAGGTCAGCTACACCAGACCTTAGTGTGGTCAAATAATCTTGTCCAAGTTGGGCAGCTGCTTCATCTAAAGTGTTTATGTAGCTTGCATCCAGCCAAGCGTCCGCATTCTCTTCTTCAATCTGAACAGACACAAGTTCACTTGCAACTTTTGTCTTCATGATCAAAATTTGATCTTATTGTTGATGAAGGCCATAAAAGATTTCAAAATCAGCATTGGACACCTCATAAAGTAGTTGTAGAGCTGTATCCCCTGGTTGTGAGCTTCCCCCAGATTCCTTTGTTTGATTTAGAGGTGGTGATGTAGAGGAAACATGAGCTACTGTAGAGGTGCAGGGCTCAACAGGGGTGAGAAAATCACTTGTTGACAAAATATTTTTCTATCTTTTATTTTGTTCAAGGATCTTATCCTTGTCACTCCCTCTCCTTTTTCCTGGAGTTGGACATGTAGCTGATCTGCCTCTCCTTTTTCCAAGCTTTCTAAAGCTTGACTCTCAAGGGCTTGTGTTATCTCTCCTTTTTCCAGGTCAGGAGCCTGACTCTCACTATTATTCTCTCTGCCTCACTCATTTGGTTAATGGCACTTTGTCCTACAAAAGGAAGATGTAAAGAAGAAATATTGGTAGCACCAAGGAGAGGGGGTTCTCTTAATATAGTAGTGGTTATGGATCTCTCCAAGGAAGGTGTTTGAGATCTGACTGCACTTGTACTTTTTTTTTTTGTTAAGTTGGGTATAATATAAAACAAGAAAGAAATTACAAAAGTAACGAGAGGCATCCCCCTCGACCTACTAGCACATCTCGCTAGCTAGGGAAAACAAGCTAAAACTATGAGTATAAAGCATAAACCATAAAAAGGCTCCTGGAACAGTAGCAGCAGATTAAGCAGGATACAACAACTCCTAACAGACAAGCAGCATACAAGCAGCATGCAACATCCCCTGACAGACTAACCTGAACCACTGACCCGCAGCCTCTGTTGGCATAACCTCCTCTGATGTCATAACCTCCGCTGGGCAGAAGCTCCTGATGGATGCAGCGAGAAATCACCTGAAACAGCAGCACCAGATCCCCTGATGCATGCAGACCAGAATCCCTTGATGACCAAAACTGGCATATAGTAGCAGCAAATAGCAGCAGCAACAGAGCCCCTGAAGCAATAGCAGTAGAACCCCTAAAGCAACAACAACAAAACTCTTGAAGCATCAACAGCAAAACCCTGACTGCACTTGTACTTTGAACAAGTGGTTTTTGTGTGTCAGTCTCTGGTAAAAGCAGTAGTCTCTGGTGGATGACTAGTGATGTGGGCATAAAATGCAACGAAACAGTTTTATCTTCAGAGACGGTGCATGGATCAAATGGTAATGGTGAGTTAAGGCTTAGGGGTCCTATTACTAGGTCCAAGACTACGAAGTTTGTAGCAAGATTGTCTAATGCAGCAGGTTTGGGAATTGAAGAGTTTAAAGCCTTGGGTTTGTGTTTGGAGCATTATAAAGAGGGAATGGAAACTTGGACTTGGCCTAATATGCATTGTGCTCAATTGGGTGATAATTTTGATGCAGTTGTGAATTTGATTAGCCTAGCAACTAATTTGCCCATCGGGGATTAATTTAACCGGGGATTAATTTGCCCATCAGGGATTAATTTGCCCATCGGGGATTAATTTAACCCATC
Source organism: Centella asiatica (assembly GCA_014636745.2). Lineage (NCBI taxonomy): Eukaryota > Viridiplantae > Streptophyta > Magnoliopsida > Apiales > Apiaceae > Centella > Centella asiatica. The sequence goes on along the minus strand of CM025787.1, from coordinate 17,959,283 downwards.
GGGGATTAATTTGCCCATCGGGGATTAATTTAACCCATCGGGGATTAATTTAACCCATCGGAGATTAATCGCGTTTTGCCTGCAAGAGACTAATTTTCGGATTTGGACTGCAGCATGTTAACTTAGTTTATTTATTTTAGTAATTGTTTCCTAGTCGAAATAGGTTTGTTCTCTTGCCATAGTTGGATTAGATTCCTTTCTAGAATAGATTTCTTTCTAATATGTTATTCTTTCCATGTAAGGTTAGGAATTTAACAGCTTATATATAGCTGTTTGTAAATATATTTGGGGAGTTGATATCTGATTAATAAAATTCAGAGTGTTCTGTAATTTTTCTTATTGTTTGTGTGATATAAACAAGAACCTATTCGTGAGATTCGAATAGCCTTGAACGTGTGATTCGTTCAGGAACCCTAAATTAGCTTATTGTGCGTATATCAATAGGTTGATTTAGTTATCCAAGGCTGTAGGCTTAAACTCCCTACATCAACTAGTCTCCGACCAGTCCATTTGAGAACTAGTCTTTGATGATTTAGCTTGATCCATCTAGAGTGTTGACTCTTCTTGGAAAAAAATCAAGAAGATTTGAACTATCAAGTTCTAAAGAATCAAGACTAGGAGAAGAAATAGGATGAGGGAGTGGAGTGTTGGCTACTCCTCAAGAACAAAAATTTGAGGAGCATCACTTTGAATAGACTCTGTATGTGCACTCCTTGTGTCCATCTTTCTTTTTAATCTTTTCTCTCTTTGGACTTGCCCTCGTATATGGACAAGGGTTTGTGCAGACTCTGTACCTGTTGTTCCTGGATGGGAACTTTCTTTATTGTTAGCATCCTTTTGGGAGGATGTTAACAAAGTACGACTTGTCCTTGTAACCTCCATTACCTTTTGAGAAGCAATGGATTGCTTTTGGCTTATGGATATTAATCTCTTCTTTCTCTGAGGAGCCACCTCAGCTTCTTTTACTCCCTCAGCCTCACTGTCACCCTCTTTTGTTTTTCTTATAATGGGTAACTTTGTGGCTTTCTTGGTTTTTACAACCACAGTCTGTTGGGAAACTGTGGAAGAGGCTGTAGATTGTTGTTATGAAGTGTTTGTTGGAGGATCAATTGGGTTTCATGTTTTTTGCTCAAAATCCTCAAAATAAGAAATAATAAAGGTTTGGAAACCTATCTATGAGGGTTGATCTCATGATAGGAGGGAAGGAAAGAGGTGCCTTTACCTTTGTTGTTTTCTTCTTCACATCAGTAAAGATGCGTTTACTTTGCAAAACAGTTGGCTTAACTTGCATACCAATGATATTAAGGTTAGGAATTAGATAATTTGCAATCATCATCAAAAACCTAGCATAGTAAATTTTATTTTTATCACCAGTTTTCAGTTTAGCCATTAAGTTATGCAGAATCAACAACACTTAATTTATATGCCTATCATACAACACACTATATGCAATCTTTTGTGTGAGTGTAGTGACAGCATCATAACCACTGCATTTTGAAGTAAATGTTTTAGTGATAATATCAAAGAATAAAGACCATTCCTACCTAAGATGAGGTCCTATTAGAGAACCTAGTGATCTAATTTCTTCATCATAGAGTAAGTTTTTAAACATGTTTATTAATTCCTCATCATAAGTAGTTAGGTCATATGCATCATGTGTAGGTAAGTGCAATGCATTATTTACTATCTCATGATCAATAGTATAAACAATATTATCATATTTAAATTTTACCACAGGAGAGTCATCACTCTCATCCTGGATTTTAGAAATGGACCACATTGCAGTGATGATTTCAACAGCCTGTGTGGGAGTATCATGCATGACATACGAGAGTGTGGATGTTTGTAGAAAATCTACAACAGGATGGTACAATGCTTCAAATTTGTTCTTGTCAGCGACTCCAGCATGGTTGGTTTTGATGAAATCGAAGTTGCCGAACTTGAAACAAATAGTCTTTGATGTCATTGATGATATCTGTAAAATCTTGAAGAATTTCTTTGCAAGAAGTTAAATTGCAGATATCATAGTGAAAAATAAAGTTTTTTGAGTGTTTGTAATTGCAGCTGTGTTTGATTTTTCTCTAACTAGAGTATAAAAACGTTTGCAATTCAAAAGAAAGTGAATGGTTTTCGATCGTGGGTATGTGTGTAACTACTGTTGTACCCTTTTTAAAATGAGTTATCAGAGACTATCTTAGTCTCTACCACATTCACTTTTCGGATACTGATTTTAACAAGTCTCCGATAGTTCATTTTTAACTAGTCAAAAACTAATTAACAATAACGATCAGAGACTAACTTTGACTAGTCTCTAATAGTTCATTTTTAACTTGTTAGAGACTAATTAAAAACAATGATTAGAGACTAATTTTGACTAGTCTCCGATAGTTCATTTGTAACTAGTCAGAGACTAATAAACAACGATCAGAAACTACTTTTGACTAGTCTCCGATAGCTTATTTTTAACTAGTTAGAGAGTAATTAACAACAACGATTAGAGACTAACTTTGACTATTCTCCGATAGTTCATTTTTAACTAGTCAAAGACTAATAAACAATGATCAGAGACTAATTTTGACTAGTCTCCGATAGTCTATTTTTAACTAGTCAAAGACTAATTAACAATGACTTTCAGAGACTAATTTTAGTCTCTTACTCAAATACTCTAATAGACTAAATTAAAGTTATCCAACAATCAATTCAATGATTATTAGCTCCTTTAATTAAAATTTGCAATCTAGAAATTAAATTCTAGCTTCTGAAACTCTATCCATTAAGAATAGTTGAAATCTAGAGATTAAATTGTAGCTTCTCACAACCTAAAAACTTGTTTTCTAAGATTTTACTTAATTTTTAGAAGCATAATTCAACATACCTAATTCATAGGCTAACCTTGTGAATGTAGGTTCATCTAAAGGCTTTGTGCATATGTCAGCAAGTTGTTTATCAGTTGTAACCAAGTGCAATTCAATGGTTCTTCACTAACATGTTCTCTAATGAAGTGATACCTAATATCTATATGTTTTGTTCTTGAATGTTGTACTTGATTTTCATTTATTGCTATGGCACTTGTATTATCACAATAAATGAGAATATTGGATAAAGACATACCATAGTCTAGGAGTTGATTTTTGATCTACAGGATCTGAGCATAACAACTCCCAGCTGCAATGTATTCAGCTTCAGCCGTTGAGGTTAACACTGAATTTTGTTTCTTGCTAAACCAAAAAAGAAGTCTGCCTTAAAGAAATTTTCAGCTTCCACTTGTGCTTTTTCTGTCAAGCTTACATCCTGCATAGCCAGTATCTGAATAGCCATTAGTTTAAATCAGATTCTTTAGGAAACCATAACCCTAGGTTTTGAGTACCCTTTACATATCATAGTATTCTTTTAACAACAATTAAATGTGACTCTTTAGGGTCAATATGAAATCTTGCACATAAGCATGTAGCAAACATTATATAAGGTCTACTTCTAGTTAGATATAAAAGTGATCCTATTATGCTCCTATAGCTAGTTATATGAACTTTCTTTCCTTTAATATCCTTATCTAGCTTAGTGGTTGTAGCCATAGGTGTTTTTGCAGATGCACAATCAACTAGATCATATTTTCTTAGTAAGTCCTTGATGTACTTAGACTGACTAATGAAGATTCCATCAGTTGATTGTTTTATTTGTAGTCTTAAGAAAAATGTTAACTCACCCATCATACTCATTTCATATCTAGACTACATTAACTTTGAAAAATTTTTACACAATTTTCATTTGTAGACCCAAATATAATGTCATCCACATATATTTGCACAAATATTAAGTCAGAACCTAGTTTTCTATAAACAAGTGTTTTATCTATAATACCTCGGACAAATTTATTTTCAATTAAAAATTGAGAAAGTGTATCATACCAGGCTCCGGGGGCTTGTTTTCAACCATAAAGTGTTTTATCTAACCTGTAGACATAATTTGGAAACTTGGGATCTATAAAACCTAGTGATTGTTCAACATAGACCTCTTCTTCCAACTTTCCATTTAAGAAAACACTCTTCACATCCATTTGGTACACCTTGAAGTTCTTATAGGCTGCATATGCCAAGCAAATCCTTATTGCTTCAAGTCTTGTAACTGGTGCAAAGGTCTCATCATAATCAATTCTTTATTCTTGAGAATAGCCCTTTGCTACCAGTCTTGCTTTATTCCTTGTGATTGTACCAGTTTCATCTAACTTATTTCTGAAGACCCACTTGGCACCAACTATTGATCTATTCCTTGGTTTGGGTACCAATCTCCAGACTTTATTCCTTATGAATTGGGAGTTATGCTTTATTGAAAGTGTCACATTGGAAGGGCGTAATGCGTTTTGGCAAGAAGGGAAAGTTGAGTCCCCGCTATGTGGGACCATTTGAGGTATTGAGGAATATTGGTGAAGTGGCCTATCAATTGGCACTGCCACCAGCTTTAGGTCACATTCATGTCGTATTTCACATATCAGTGTTACATCCTTACAAAGCAGACCACAGAGGAATAATCGATTATCAACCGATAGAGCTGCAACTGGATTTAAATTATGAATAGATCCCTGTTCAAATTTTAGATCAACAGGTTAAAATTCTTAGGAATAAAGAGATTCCTTCTGTAAAAGTGTTATGGAGGAATCATAGTGTAGAGGAGGCTACTTGGGAACTTGAAAGCGCTATGGTTGACAAGCACCCTAATTTATTTGATAGATAAGTTTCGAGGATGAAACTTCTTTTAAGGGAGGGAAGATGTGAGAACCTGAAATTTTAAATGAGTTTTGATTTATGATTTATTCATTTTGTGGTTTATTTATTTTATGCATGGAGGTTCAAATTCTTTTATTCGATTTGATTAATGAAGGTTCATGGCAATGTGATGTCCAAAAGATTTTAAATGTATTTTGAGCTCCAAATTTTATATGATTATTGTATTCAAGTTTATTAAAAGGAAGTGTAATGATTGTTTTTCACGTGAGAAGGAAGCACACGGGTGTGATAAGGTTTAGGCTACAGTACCCGTTTTTGAACCAAAGACTACTGGGAGACATGAGGCATTTAATGCAGATCACTTCCAACAGTACACTAGAGTGGGCTATGATAGATGACCGACTGACGTTAGCAGCCATTGCATCCACCCTTTCTCACCAATCACTTTTTTCTAAAGCCCGTTGCTGCCTTTTTCTAAACAACGGCTGAAATCAAATCTCAAACGATCCAACAGCTCTTGTTGTTCAGCGAGTGATATATATATATCCTTGGAGTACAACCCTAGACCACTTTCATAAATCTTCTATACAGTATACCACCAAATCCAGGTTTACTCTCAAGGCAACTGTCCTTTTCGAATAGCAACCCAAAGCTTTTAACTTCTTCTTTATAGCCAAGGAGGTAAGAGCATTACATTAAAGTCCTGCTCCAATTCTTACACTTTTGTTATGTTATGCATGCCACGTTTACTACCTAGTTCATTCATTTCTAAAAGTACGATTTAATGCATGCTTTCAACACCTGTAGTTAATGTCTTTTTGTTTCAAAAGCTACCTAAGATGAGTGTAAGAATGCTGACAACCATCTGGTAGGCAAACCTTTATTTACTAAACAATTCTTTTTGTCAGTAGTTGAAAACACCCTATTTAAACCTCTGTCAACTATAGTTTGGAAGTTTAATCAGTGTCTGCAAGATCTAGTAGACCCCAAGAGATGTTATGTGTTACTGAGAGGCTAATGCGAGTTGACCTAAGTATGGTTATGGTTGAGAACACCACCCATGGAGGAGTGAAAAAGACACCACTGTATCTGAGACAAGTTCTAACTTAGTCTCTAACGGGTTGGAGTTAGTCTCTGACCCTATAAAATAGTCCCTGGGAGATTCCAAGTTAGTCTCTGACAGGCTAAAACAGTTAGTCTCTGACAGGCTAAAACAGTTAGTCTCTGACGAGGAAGTCCTTAGTCTCTGATGACGTCATTCTTAGTCTCTGATGATGTCATCCGTAGTCTCTGATGGGTAAAATTTCCTAGTCTCTGATGAAGGAAATGTTGTTAGTTTCTGATGACTAAAGAGGTTATCTTCCGAGGTGTTTGGTGCTGAGCAAATCATCCACTGATGAGTTCAGCGATGACTTAGTGAGTTCAGCGCTAAACAAGTTGCCACTTGACGAGTTTGACGATGAATAAATTATCCCCTGATGGGTAAGTCATCCCCAGATGACTATACCCTGATGAGTGAATGATACCCTAATGGTCGAAGGCTATCCCCTATTGGCCGAGAGACTTTCCCTGATGGCCAAGAGACATCCCTTGACGGGCGAGACATCCCCTGACGGGTAGTTTACCCACTGATGATAAATTACCCCCTGATGCGCAGTTTGTTTTTGAAACTATAAAACATTATTTTCTTAAATTATTTTATGATGTTTCAATTATTCATTTAACTTCAATGATTCTTATGCCAAATTTGAGACATTAAAAGTTTAAGGACATCACATATGCAATTCTTTTATAATTCTATTTAAGGTATTAAATTATCATGTTATATGCATGTTTTATAGAATCTTTCACTCACGAGTAAATTGAATTTGATTTTGTGCAAAGGACCGAGACAAGTATATACATTCAATCTGATGCTTATTTCAATTTAACGCAGTATCATTTGATTAGATATGCGTGCAAGGCTTGATTCATATGTTTCAATTGCTTTTATGATGAGAATGCTATGCTTTAATTTCTTCTAGCATGATATGAATGAAAGTGCATGGATATAGCTAAACTTTGATGTATAAATTATTCTTTAATGCTATATCCGTGCAACAAATAAGAATGATATGTCCCTTAAATGGGTTATGCCACATGGTTGGCTAGAGGAAAGGAAAGGTGCTGATTTGTTCTTCACCTGACCTAAAGGAATTATAAGTGACTACGTACATTCACACAATGAGGGATCATGCGGTCACAGTTAGGCCAGCTGTGTACTATATGGTTAGCAGATCCAACGGGTTTAGCCCCCGATGGATATTTTGAAAAAGGTTGTACACAGGTGAATACTTGTCTTTCTTCAAGAAGGATTACACGTTGTTTATCATAAGTGATCCTAAAGATTCTTCAAAGATTTCTGAGGCATTAGTATTGTTTCACTGAGCCTCATAAACAGACTTGTACTTCTATCGATATTCCAGTTTGTTTATCTGTTTTGTTTATATACTTGCTGAGCGTAAAACGCTCATTCTTTTTGAACATAATGTCTTGCAGGGCATGATCCAAAGGTTGAACCCTCTGACAAGGGGAAGGCAAAGATGATCGGCTACTGAGTTTTATTAACCCTTTTGAGTGTTGCTAAGGAAGGAAGGAAGGAAGATATTTGAAGTTGTAATGATTATGAACTGTAATTTATAGATGAATTAGCTTTCGCTGAAATGTAATAGTTTGAGTTGTAATAACTCGCCACTATTTCCTTTTATTTGTATTTATGCTATGAATGGATGTGATGTTATCTTTTCCTTCTTTTGACGATGCCCTAGTCTGGTAAGGGATCTTGGGGTTGTCACAACACCTTTCTAAAGGGTGCATTTGTAAAATATAGGATCACAAAATATAACTCAGATGAAAATGCAAACTGAAAACAAAAGTTAGCACGTAGTTTTCTTAAGTTTCCTTTTACGTTTAAGAGATGATTTTGAAAAAACAAAATTTTAAAAGCTTAAGCGGGTCCCTAGCGGAGTCGCCAGCTGTTGCGCTCGGAAAATTTTGGAAAATATAGGGCTTGAGTTGTGAAATTTCTTTAAAAGTTTCTTAAAACCCTTTGCCAAAAGTCTGAGTTTTTTATAATTGCGACGAGGTGATGAGAGTATTTTTCAAAATGAGTCACCACCTAACAAAATCTGAGATAGTGTGTGTTAGGACACCTTTTCAAGCTTCCTCCATAAGCTATCTCTTAAGATATTTCTGATATTACTCCAGTAATTGTAGCTCTATCACATAACTTCGATTCTTCCCAGTTGGCTTTCTTGCACGCCAAAACTGTTATGCGACATCCATTGTGGCTGGACCACCTTCTTTATTTTTCTATTTCTTAGCTTTTGTTGATTTAATGGATTGCTGGAGTCAGTCGTGTGTCATCCCACATGTCACCTTCAATCTTTAATGACCATTTTATCTTTGATATAGTGATGAGTTCTTGTAACCCCGCGCAGCAGTTTCTGACGTAGCAATTTTCTTAGTCTCTTATGAGCCTCGCTTAGTCTCTGATGGGATAAAATTAGTCTCTGGTGAACATATACTTAGTCTCTGATGGGATAAAATTAGTCTCTAATGGCTAATTATAGTCTCTGGTGAACATATACTTAGTCTCCGATGGGATAAAATTAGTCTTCGATGAACAATTTTATCCTTTAACGAGCTAGTCTTCAACAGTGTAATTTATCCCCTAACACGCTAGTCTCCGATGACTAATCTTATCCTCCGATGTGTTAGTCCACAACAGTGTACTACATCCCCTGATGCTCAAACACTTCCCCTGACGCCTAGAGTTTGGCGATGAATTAGATTGCCCGAAGAGTTTGGAGCTAAGTAATTGGCCCTGATGTCCAAACTTTGGCGACAACGTATCTCCCGATGAGTTTGGCATTGGCTAAAAGTGACTTTGCGCTAGTCATTTTCTTCCCCTGATGGCCCGACTTTGGCGCTAATATGGATTAGCCAACGGCTTTGGCGATGGTCGAGAATGACTTTTGCACTAGTCATTTTCTTCCCCTGATGTCGAGAAAATATCCCCTGACGCCGAGAATATGTCCCTTGATGTCCCTACTGTAGTCTTGCCTTGCTCCACATTTCATAGCATTTTGTCCACTCTTAAAATCACTATAGCTCTTGTTGCACTTCCCAACCAATGCTTTGCATGAGTATTATCACAGGATAAGCTTGATGGCACTTTCCTTTTCACCAAGATTAAGTACCTCGACAAGATCCTCGGATGTGTAGATTTTTGAGTGCTATCTTGGCATTTTGTTCATCCATCTCTATTCCTAGTCCATCAGGGCTTCGATCATGAACTCCATTCACTTCAAAGAGGAGAAACTGTTAAACATGCACTTTACACAAAATTAAATCCAACAAGCCTCGTCCCATATTTTATTACATCAAGGCAAAACATAAACAAAATAAAAACCAAAATTGAGGTGTATACACTTGTTGGGCGTAAATCGCCCATTCTTGTTGAACTTAATATCTTGTAGGGTATGGTCCAAAGGCTGAACCCTCTGACAAGGGGAAGGCAAAGATGATCGGCTACTGAGTTTTATTAACCCTTTTGAGTGCCGATAAGGAAGGAAGGAAGATGTTTTGAAGCGTGATGTTATGTATTATAATATAGAGATAGAATAGCTTCCGCTAAGAATGTAATATTTTGGGTTGTAATAATTCTCTACTATTTTCCTTTTATCAGTATTTATGCTATGTATGGATGTGAAGTTATCTTTCTTTCTTTTGACGAAGCCCTGGTCTGGTAAGGGATTTTGGGGTCGTCATAGCAATTATCCCCTGATGGGTAGATATTCATTGATGAGTAAATTTACCCTCTAATGGCCTAAAGCTATCTCCTGATGGCCAAGACCTTATCCCCTGACAAGTATAATCCATCCCCTGATGCACAGTAACCAGTGTAACCATTTCAAGTTTATGCAACACCATTTGGTGTAATCAAGAAGTAATAGATATGAACTAAACATAGTCAAAACGTTTCATAAAGAATCTTGTTGCTTAGGTTCTAACTATTAATTATTTATGGATCATAAAACAAATCTCACAGGAACACTTAAACTCATCATACGTTGTCACCCTAATCAAGGCAAGTAATGTAATTGTTATTCTTCCAATGTATAACTTAGTTGTTCCGTTATACGAGATTCTGCGAGAGATGTATTTACTATTTTTTCAGCATATAGTAGAGCTATTTATGTAGACATACATGTGGTATGATGCTTATTGCAATTAAATGCTTGATCCATTGACTTGATCAGCGTTAAGACATGTTATGCAAATACTTGAACTTTTTCCTTACATATACAAAATTGTTTTGTGTACGTGCTGATAGAGAATAAAAGTTACTTGTTCAGCTTGAGCTAAAACTTATTGTTAAATGCTTGACTATTTGTATCTAGTTTACAAGCATCTTATTTGTTCCATGTCAACACATGACATATTGAAATATTCAATTCAGTTTAACTTATCTAATGCTTTTTACAAGGTTAGATGTGTGAATAACTTATGACCCTCACTGAGGTGTCAAGATTTATCCACTATATAAGCACAGAATGAAATCAACCCGAATTTGAGAATGGGTTACTCTATTTTGTCGGGCCCTAGAGATTGTAGATGTAATTAAACCTACTAAGTGTCTTACATATGTACACAACAATCCATATTGGGATAGCCCTGGCTTACTATTGTCATGTGGTAAGAGATATCCTTAGTAAGCCCTAGCGCTGAATGGAGTTAAGGTGATCAAGTAAGTCAAGTACTAAAAGACGTCAAGTGCTTATGTGATGACCCTAAAATCCCTTACCGGATCAGGGCTTCGTCAAAAGAAGGAAAGATAACTTCACATCTATTCATAGCATAAATACTAATAAAAGGAATTTGTAGAGAGTTATTACAACCCAAAATATTACATTTCAATGGAAGCTAATCCATCTATAAATTACAGTTCATAATTTTTTTTTTTTTGTTAAATTGGAAATGCAATAGAAGAAAAAGAAGAAACAGAACTAACGAGGGGCATACCCCCCTGCCTACTAGCACAGAACGCTAGCTAGGAAAACAAAACCCAAACAGGAAAGCAGCAAGCTAAACAGAACTAGAGCAAGCTAAACCGCCTCCTAAACAACAAAAACATGGAAAGGCAATAGCCGAAAACCCACAGCAAGAGCCACACTAAGCAAGATTTCAAAACCTGACATGATTTCCTCACAATAGCACAACAGAGGCAACATCACTGTAGCAGCAAGGAAACACAAAAACAACACCAATGAAGAAACAACACCAATGCAAAGCAACAGAAACAACTCTATTGCAGCAGCAGAAGAGACAGGAAACTGCGCAGATCAGACAGCAACGCCACTATCATGAATTCCTCAGAATAACTCAGAGGCACCACCATCGCAGCAACAAAGGAAAAAAGAATCAACATCAAAGCAACAGCAGCATAAACAATATCATTGCAGCAGGAGAAAAACACACAAGAAGCCATTGCTGAGACCAAAATGGCTTCCTTCCTTCAAATATCTTCCTTCCTTCCTTAGCGACACTCAAAAAGATTAATAAAACTCAGTAGCCGATCATCTTTGCCTTCCCCTTGTCAGAGGGTTCAACCTTTGGACCATGCCCTGCAAGACTTTAAGTTCAACAAGAATGAACGTTTTACGCTCAGCAAGTATATAAACAAAACAAAGAAACAATCTGGAATATTGATGGAAGTGCAAGTCTATTTATGAGGCTCAGTGAAACAATACTAATGCCTCAGAAATGTTTGAAGAATCTTTAGGTGCACTGATGATAAACAATGTGTAATCCTTCTTGAAGAAAGACAGGTATTCACCTGTGTACAACCTCTTTCAAAATATCCATCGGGGGCTAAACTCGTTGGATCTGCTAACCATACAGTACACAGCTGCCCTAACTGTGACTTCATGATCCCTCCTTGTGTGAACGTATGTAGTCACTTATAATTCCTCTAGATCAGGTGAAGAACAAATTAGCACCTTTCCCTTCCTCTTGCCAACCATGTGGCATAACCCATTTAAGGGACATATCATTCTCATTTGTTTGCACAGATATAAGATTGAAAAATAACTGATAATCAAAGCTCATTTGTTTGCCATTGAAATTTTATTTAAAATATAAATTCATCATCCATACCAAAAAGAGAAATTAAACCTTCATACATAAAATAATTAAATCACAAAACAAATTAATTATATAACAAAACCCATTTAAAATTTTTGGGTCCTCACATCCTCCTCCCCTTAAAAGAAGTTTTGTCCTCAAAACTTAGCTAACAAACAAATAGGGGTACTTGAAAATCATAGTTCTTTTAAGCGCCCAAGTAGCTTCCTCTATACTGTGATTCCTCCATGACACTTTTACAGAAGGAATTTCTTTATTCCTAAGAATTTTAACTTGTCGATCTAAAATTTGGGCAGGGAACTCTGCATAATTTAAATCTGATTGCAGTTTTATCGGTTGATAGTCTATTATTCCTCTGTGGTCGGCTTTGTAAGGATGCAACACTGATATGTGAAATACATCATGAATATGGCCTAAAGCTAGTGGTAGTGCTAATTGATAAGCCACTTCACCAATCTTCTTCAACACCTCGAATGGTCCCACGTAGCGGGGACTCAGCTTTCCCTTCTTGCCAAAACGCATTACACCCTTCCAGGGAGACACTTTTAATAAAGCATAACTTCCAATTTCCAAGGTTTTATCCTTCCTGTGTTGATCAGCATATTGCTTTTGTGGGTCTTGAGCTGCCTTCATTCTCATTCTGATCACCATGATTGCTTCCTCCATTTGTTAGACTATCTCTGGTCCAATTAGCTTTCGCTCGCCTACTTCATTCCTGTAAAGTGGAGTTCTGGACTTTTGACCATACAATGCTTCTAAGGGTGCCATGCCGATGCTTGCATGATAGCTATTATTATACGTGAATTCGATTAATGGCAGATTGTTGTCCCAATGGCCTTTAAAATGGAGAACACAAGGTCGAAGCATATCTTCTATTGTCTGAATCGTGCGTTCAGATTGACCATTTGTCTGGGGGTGATAGGCTGTGCTCATATCTAGTCTTGTTCCCAGATATTCTTGGAAGCTCTTCCAAAATCTTGAGGTAAACCTCGGATCTCGATCAGAGACGATGGAGATTGGCATTCCATGTCGACTCACAATTTTCTTAATATAAAACTTCACCATTTGATCCATCTTATATGTGTACTTGATGGCCAAGAAATGTGTTGATTTGGTCAATCTGTCGACTATGACCCAAATGGCATTTACTCCTCCGAGCATGGTTGGGAATCCAACTACGAAGTCCATTGTGATAAACTCTCACTTTCACTCAGAAATTTCCAATGGTTAAAGCAGTTCGCTTGGTTTTTGATGTTCTGCTTTAACCCTTTGGCACGTTAAGCATCTGCTTACCCACTCAGCTATCTCTCTCTTCATGTTGGGCCACCAAAAGTTTTGTTTCAAGTCCTGGTACATCTTCGTGTTTCCTGGGTGAATGAAGACCTTTGAGTTGTGAGCTTTGTGGAGAAATTCTTGTCTCAGTTCGATTTTCGCAGGAATCCAAATTCGACTGTTATATTGTAACAGTCCATCATTGTGCATGAGACACTTGCCTTTCTCTTCCTTAATTAATTTGTCCTTTTCCTCACAATGCTCTTCTTGTGCGACATGCAATTGAGGCCAAGCTCGAATTTCTTCTTCCATGTCCATCCTCTGGGCGGTGGTAAGGGTATGAAATTGTTGGCGTTCAAATTCCTTTATGATATCCTCTTGGATGGTCATTACATTCAGTCTTTCCCGACGGCTGAGCACGTCTGCAACTACATTTGCTTTTCCAGGGTGGTAGTTGATAGAACTGTCAAAATCCTGAATCAACTCCAACCAACGCCTTTGTCGCATGTTGAGTTCTTTTTGTGTGATTATATACTTCAAACTTTTGTGGTCAGTATATATCTCGCACTTCTCACCATAAAGGTAGTGCCTCCAAATCTTCAATGCAAAGACGATAGCTGCCAATTCTATAAATCGTGCGTAGGATATCGTTTCTCGCAATCCTTTAGCTGCCTTGAGGCATAAGCAATTACCTTGCCATGCTGCATCAAAATTGCTCCAAGTCCTTGTTTGGACGTGTCGCTGTAAATGATGAATTCACCTTTGTCATCCGGTAGCATCAGAATAGGGGTTGTAGTCAACCTTGTCTTTAATTCCTGAAAACTCTTCTCACAATCAGGTGACCAAACAAATTTTGTAATCTTTCTTGTCAAGTTTGTCAAAGGCATAGCTAATTTCGAGAAGTCTTTAACAAACCTCCTGTAGTAGCCTGCCAAACTTAAGAAACTCCTTACTTCCGTCGGGTTTGTTGGTCGAGGCCACCTCATGATTGCTTCTATCTTAATGGGGTCCACTGCCACACCAATTTCGTTGATCACATGACCGAGAAACTTTACTTCCTTCAGCCAAAATTCACATTTGGAAAATTTGGCAAACAAATGTTCTTTTCTTAGAATTTCCAGCGTTATCCTTAGATGTTCTTCGTGCTCTGTCGCCATCTTCAAATAGATAAGAATATCATCAATGAAAATGATGATGAACTTATCCAAGAATGGTTTGAAGACACGATTCATCAAGTCCATGAAGGCTGCTGGCATGTTCGTCAAACCAAATGGCATCACTAAGAATTCGTAGTGGCCATAACGAGTTCGGAATGTCGTCTTCGGTATGTCCTCCTCTTTAATCTTCAATTGGTGGTACCCTGAGTGAAGATCAATTTTCGAGAAGTACCTCCCTCCTCTAAGCTGGTCAAAAAGGTCATCTATCCTCGACAAGGGGTACCTATTCTTGATTATGACCTTGTTCAGTTCTCGATAATCAATGCAGAGTCTCATCGATCCATCTTTCTTTTGGACAAAAAGTACTAGTGCAGCCTAGGGTGATATGCTTGGTATGATCAATCTCGATCTAAGAGTTCTTGCAACTGCTTCATTTGCTCCTTCAGTTCGGATGGTGCCATGCGGCATGGGGCCTTGGAGATTGGCGCAGTACCAGGGACCAAGTTGCTTTCGAAGTCCATTTCTCTATCCGAGGGTAGTCCAGGCAATTCTTCTGGAAATACATCTGCAAACTCTTTTACAATAGGGACATCTTCAACTTTCATATCGTCCTTTTCAGTAGCGTGCACATACGCCAAGAAGGTTTCGTAACCCTTGTGAACCATCTTCTTTGCTTGGATCATGGTCAAGAATGGCAATGATTTCACCATCTTGGTGTCATGGAACCAAACCTTCGCCCTCTGGGGAGATCGTAAGATGACTTTCATCTTTTTATAGTCAATATTGGCTTGGTATTTGCTTAACCAATCCATTCCCAATATTACGTCAAATTCTCCCAAAGGAAAAGGAATAAGATCAGCAAGAAATTCATGCTGGTCTATCTTCAAAGGGTAGTTAAGGTAGACATAAGAAATTCTTACTACCTCACAATTGACAACTACTACTTCTAAAGGCTTAGGTAGAAGCTCAGGCCGAACTAGCATATTCCTAACTAACCATTCAGATATAAAACTTCGAGTAGTGCCCGAATCAAACAACACATGAGCAGGTATAGAGTTTACTAGTAGTGTACCTGTCACAACATCGTCAGAAGCCACAACATCTTGCACCGTCATGTTGTAAGTCCTTGCTTGTGGTCGCACTGGCACGGTGTTGGCTCTTGTCAGCATCGGTCTGCCATTTTTCTTTTGGGGGCAATTTGGAGAGATATGCCCTCCCATTCCACATGTATAACATGTCCTTATTGTGGCTAGTGGCCTGTTATGATGCTGAGGTTGTGGTTGTGGTCTTCCTTGTGGCGGGGCAGCGGCGGGGTTCAATGTTGGACAATTTGAGGAGAAGTGCCCTGGTTGGCGGCACTTGAATCAAACATCCTTCCCCTTCAAGCATGAGGTTGAGCCATGGTTCTTCCCGCAATTTGTACATACAGTGACCCTCCTTTCCATGCTATCAGATGATTGCTCCTTCCACTTCCTCTTTCCATTGCTGATCGGACTGTCACCGTTGTTACTCCCTTCTTCCTTCTTTACACTTACACCACCAAGGTTCTGATAGTTTCTCCTATCGTTTCCCTTCTTCCTATCTCCCTTCTTGTTTTCCCGATTGAAATCATGTATCGTTTTGTTGCTCCTCTCCGCTATTCTTGCTTTTTCCACAATTGCGTCAAAAGTTTCCAACTAGAAAATTGCTACCTGCCTTAGAATCCAAGGGTTCAACCCTTGTTCAAACCTTCGGGCCTTCCTTCCTTCATCGCTCACCTGATGAGGAGCGTACCTCATCAGTTCATTAAACTTTGCCTCGTATTCATCCACTGTCATGGACCCTTGTTTTAGATTCAGGAACCTCAGTTCCATTGCATTGGAAATACTAAGGGGGTAGAACTTTTCCCTAAACTTCTGGGTGAACTGCTCTCAGGTTATCACAGTGTTGGTATTCCTCACAGCTTCCCTTTTTGTTAACTCTATCTGTTTTCCCAGTGAGATAGCCAAAAACTTGTAGAAGGGGGGGTTGAATACAAGTTCTTTGAATTCTTTTCGATTACTTGTTCTTTAAGAAATTAACTTTTCTTGCGGAATATAAAGAAGAAGAACTCAAATCAATTTATAAACAATTGCTTTTTATTATTTTAACAATTGATTACAAATTCTAACAATCACAACAATATGATCGTCAGCTTCTTTTCTTTTTTGTATAGTAAAGATACAAAACTATGAATTCTATACAGCTTCGAATTACATTTCTCTGTAAACCTAATTACAACTTCTCAAACTGAATTACAATTAACTCAGTTACCAATTCTGAATAAAATTCAGCTTCCTTATTCGAATTAAACACAATCTTTCTTTTTTTATTAGGAACAGATTTCTAGCTTGTTTCCTTACCAGCTACGTCTTCAATAATATCCTGCTTTATACGGAAGACATTCCTTATTCAATTCGAACTTTGTATCTCTCAGGAATAAATAACAACTTAGTCGCTGACGCTTCATCTTTAGTCTCTGATGACATCATCACTAGTCTCTGGTCTGTTAGTCCCTGATGACGTCAGATTGCGTAGTCTCCGATAGAGTTATTTAGTCTCTGATGCTTTAAGACTTAATCTCGAATGACGTCAGCTTAGTCTCTGATGCTTTTCGACTTAGTCTTCGATGACGTAAGCTTTAGCCTTCGACAGGCAAAACTTAGTCTCTGATAGATAAAATCCTTAGTCTTTGACAAGTTTTCCTTAGTCTCCGATAAGCCTTTTTATAAACTCCAACGGATCAAATACACACTTTGACTTACTGAAGCTTTGATACAACTTTCCAGCGGTTACTTACAAATAAACAATGACTTTATCTTTTTACAAAGAATGAATAAATTACAATCAAAGAGATAACTACTGGTTACAAAACTTCAGTGTTACTAATTAACACTTTCTATACATTTGTACTTTAAGTAATCTAAAGACAATCATCATCAAATGTTATAAAACCTAACAATCTCCCCCTAATTATGAATATCAGAATGATAAGCATAATTTCAAGGTTGATGATGATGTCAAAACTCAAAATTACAAGTATTACTTAGAATAAAGAGTAAAGAATTACAAACTACAAATGTATCTGAATTAAGATCTTTGATCTGTCATTCAGCTTCCACAAAGACTCAAGTTTAAATCCTTTAAGTTTGTCTTCAAAAATAAAATTACAGCTTATTCAACAATCAACATACCTTCCAACACAACAGTTTACCTTCTATTTTTCCTCAGCAACTCCAGCCTGTCTATCAACAACTTTTTCAGGATTAGTTCAGTTTCTTCTTTTGCATCTTTGAGTAGACTGATAAATCCTTCTATATGTCTCTCAGTGACACTGTTGATATCTCTATTGTAGTTGAAGAAGACTTTCTCTCCATAGAAAGTCTCATACCATAATCCAAGAGGTTTAGGATTAGCTTCTGGCACTGTGTCCACCTTATGATTCACCTTCATCACCTTCTGAATCTGGCTTCGAAAATCCATGTTGAGATCAAAAGTCTCAAGCACAACAGTCAGCAACCACTCCAGATTTTCTTTGGTTTGTCCCTCCAAGGCTGGCTTCTCGAATTTTAAAGACTCTCCATCTTTTAAAAAGACATGAAAGAGTTCTTTGTTATTCTTACCCTTGATCAAATCAATTTTCTTTGTACTTTTCTTCAGAGCTTTGATGATTTCTTCTGTACTAGTCATTTCAACCTTGTAAGGCTTCTTTGATGGAACTGTTGTGGCTTTGTTGGTCCACTTATTGTGGCGCCCTCGAAAATCCCCCGAGCCGGGCCCCGGACACTGTCAGCGATTTGGGTGACAGTCCCTGAGATCCCCAGGTTGGAACTCTGGGCTGCACCAGAAAACTACAACACAACATCATAACAGCAAAACAAATAACACAGTCAAACCTTAACAACATACCTGTGGGAAATATATTCCCAAATACATCAATAAAAACTTAAGGTCCACATCATCTTACAAAATCTCAAAGCTTGAAAAGAAACAAGCTGCAGCGGAAACAAAACTTAAGATGGCTCATATGGCCTTACAACTATAACACCCTTAAGCCATTCTCTCCTTCCCTTTCTTAGGGGACTCAACCTTCACGACATAACCTGAAAAACATTCATAGCATTCCACATGAGCGTTTACGCTCAGCAAATATATATTCATAGGTTGGAAGAAAAGATAATTCCAAAGCTTTAGTATTCATTGAGGCTGGGCAAATCAATGCCAACACCTCCTGAATAATCAATCAACATGTGTCATTTAGGGTTCCCGAGTGATATCAATGGGTTATCCCTCTTTAACAAATAAACCTTGATTCACCCTCTCATCATCAGATAATGCATCACCTGACCAGACTAATCATTATCTGACTTCCATACATAATCAAATTTCATCCCAGCTGGTCAGCCTGGTCGTTTGATTCATCATTTAACATACGTAGTCCTTCACAGAAAGCATATGGTCTGCGGACAAGAATCTCATTACTGATGCCTTGCCTCGGTTTAACATTCTTTATCATCATTGGCCAGAATACCAGGCGAAAGTATTCAACAACCCCTTAACTTTTCATATGGATATATCTTCTTGTAAACATTTTCTCAATTTTGAATAGCCTTGACGTGCTAATCAATTAAAAGCAGTGACTGCCAACAACACATATTGGCGTGCTCAACAATTAAAAAACAGTGATCATCACAGGCGGAACTATATATATCCATACAGAAGTTACTTGGGTGTGCATACAAGTCCATGACTTGCAACACCCGAACATCATCTTTATCATCATTTGGTGTGCTAGGAAATTTAAACAGCTAGCAACCACCCAATAACACATAGTTCAATCATCAACATCTTTTCACGTACATCGGATTCAATGATCGTACGTTACTTAATCATAAAAGAATTCATCATCATGCATAAGCATTAACATCATTCATTTACGTAAATCGAATTAATGATTTTACGTAATCAGTAAAAAAGAAAGTGGAATGAATATATACTTGCCTTGGTCCTTAGCTAAAATTCACTATATCGGTTGAAAAAGGTTTCTGCATAACATCATTGTGGGTATATCATGAGAAATCCAAACTTAATAGATGGCTATTCATATAGAAAATGGTTATTAGGGCATGAGGTTGCCTTATCGGGGAAAAATTCCACTCGTCAGAGACTATTTAACTCATCAGAGACGGCTAACGTCATCTTTACTCATCGGAGACTAAGGATGACATCATTGGGGACTAATTATCTCATCAGAGACTGATGACGTCATCTTAACTCTATCGGAGACTAAGCCTGACGTCATC
>CM025787.1:17887201-17904380 GCA_014636745.2 Centella asiatica | reverse complement strand
TTCCCCCCCCCCCCCCCCCCCTTCTACAAACACTTGAGCTTATATTGTTGTAACAATTGGTATCAGAGTCTCTTAGCAGATTACACTTGCTAACAACGATCAACATGTATGACCGACAAAGCTGGAAACAGTAAAGTCCCCGTGTTGGAAAGGGGAAAATACTTCTTCTGGAGACAAAAAATGATAGTTCATCTAAGAGCTATTAATGATGAATATTTGCAGATTCTGGAAGAAGTCCCTCACATTCCCAAGAAACTCATTCCTTAGGAGGTTGTTAATATCTTGAGAGAAATATTTCAAAGAAAGTTAGAAGCTAGTGAGTGTGAATTAGAAGCTGTAATTTTATTATAGATTTTGTAGTTGTTTAATCACATTTGTGATTATACAGATTTCCAGAAAAATATCAAGTTTTAATACAACTATTTTAGCTTGAATCGGTGTGTCCATATTTTTTAGTTTTTCTGTTCTTTGTAGTTGTTTCCAGTCAGTGCCGACTAAAGTTTAAAAAGAGCAAAAAGTTTGTAGTGTTTGTATTCGTCCCCCTCCACCCCCATCCTTTCTACAAACACTTGAGCTTATATTGTTCTAACAAAAGCCTATAACCAAAGTTATCTTCTCTATCTCTCAAAAGATAAAGGTTATAAATAGAAAACAACCACAACTAGCAATAGCTAAGGGGGAAAGTGAGTAGTTAGAGGAAGTAATAAGGAAGAAAAAAGATAACAGTAAGAACCCTCGAATGCCATTTAATATTCTCTCAAAAGGATATTGAGCTAAAACAAAAGCACATCCCTAGGTGCAACCTCTCAAAAGACACAACTATTGAAAATAGTCCACTCCGAGGGCACAAGTATTTGAGTCTAAAAAGAACATATCTATAATCAATTTAAATTTTAAACGAGACAAACAAAAGGGGGTTAAAGACCATTCAATAAATGAAATAAATTGCCTAAAGATTTGATTTTCTTTTGCGCTATTTGAAAATTATCCAACTTGAGTTATGAGTACAAATGATTTATTTCAGGAAGGACGAAGGAAAAATGATGAGTTGCGACTCATATAAAGCGCTAAATGTTTCAAGTTGTGCAGTATAGCTTTTGAGCTGTTTTGCAGCTTTGTGCATACTTCGACGAGACAGAGGTCGGGAAGCCGTGATCACACTCTCTCTCTCCAGTCCATTTGTGCATATAGTTTTTCTTAGAATGTATTTTTCGGGGCTGATTAGGATTTTGACTTGTAATGTATAAGATATGTTTTGTATAATAGGTTGTGTTTATGTTGTTTAGAAGTGTCTAATATTTCAGATCGTTTGATGTTGAATTTAATGACTTGTTGAATATGGTATTTGAAATGTAATTGCTGTTTATTTGTTATTCGAGTTGGGTCTTTACAATTTTGGTATCAGAGCGGGGATATGGTCTAGAAAGGGCATTCATTCATGCATAAAATTTGTATTTGATTAGTATGAAGGTATTTGACATTTCATTTTCACATATAGAATCATGGTACGAGGTGCAACACGTAGGAGAGAGAGATCGGCTGATCGCCCTGTTGATGCACCACATCTGATGTATTTGGTCTTGTTAAGATCAAATACGGGTTGCGGAAAATAACTTAGGAAGATTTCGTAAAGAAATTATTCACCAGAAATCAACACTAAAGGATCAATTTGTTTAGTTTGCTTAAAGAAATTAATCACCCGCAAGCTAAAACAAATCAGTTGTGAAAGTATAAAGGAATTAACCACCAACTTTCGGATAAACGTAAGTAAAAACTCACACAAGTTTTTTTTTAATCAAAGTCTCTCCGTTTTCTCCATTACAATTAACTATTTATACTTCAAATACCCTAATTCTCATATGGTAAAAATTCCACATTGGAAAGAAATCTACTTCTATAAGGAAACAAATATTACTAAACTAATGAACTTTAAACCGAATGGATTAAAACTGCTAAATTGCCTGACCAGAGACTATAATCCCCGACAGTATAAAATGCTAACCAGAGACTATAATCCCCGATGCGTACTTCAGTCCCCGACTAGTCCCCGATCAAAGACTATAATCCCCGATGCGTACTTCAGTCCCCGACTAGTCCCTGATGCACCGTTTAAACCCGCGTAATCCCCGATAGCTTCCTTAATCCCCGATGTGTTACTTTAATCCCCGATGTCCGTAATCCCTGGTTCAGTCCGTAATCCCTGATGCCTTTTTAAGCCCGCAACTGCTTATCTCCTTATTTACAAGCAAAGTAACTACAGGTTGTTTAACAGCCCCTAACCAAGAACCTCCATTAATATCAATAGAAAATAAGTCCATGGATAGTTCTTTTAAAATGATATTTATTCTTTCACTTGTCAACAACTCCAATGGATCAACATCCACAGCATCATATAAATAGAGGTGAACATGCATTGCATCCAAATATTGAACAGCAGGTGCTTATTCCTCCGCCAGTACAAAGGGAACGTCGATTTGAAAAGTTGAGAAAACTTGGAGCTATGCCATTTTCAGGAACTACTGATCCTGCGGTGGCCGAAGCTTGGTTAGAAAGCACGGAGGGGGTATTCAATCTGATGCAATGTACTTCAGATGAGAAGTTTGATTATGCGGTCTTTTTACTTCAGGGTGATGCTTATAGTTGGTGGAAGACAATTCCGTGCTCATTGATTCAGCCACCAGTGTTGCATTGGGGTGACTTTTTACTTCAGTTCCATGATAGATACATGCCACCAGTTTTTAAGAATGAAAAAAGGAAAGAGTTTATTGAGTTGAAGCAAAAGAATATGTCAGTTGCTGAATATGGGTTGAAATTCACGCAATTGTCGTCATATGCAGCAAATCTGATTTCTACGGAGGAAGAGAAGTGCCACAAATTTGAAGAAGGCTTGTCCTATGATATTCGCAACAAACTGACTCCGTATGATCTAGAAACATTTTCCAGATTAATGGCAGCTGCAGTTAGAGCAGAGAAATTACATAATGAAATGAAGGGTTTTCAATCTGATTTTGGTGAATCCAGCGGTAAAGGTGTGAAGCGCAAGGAGTATTCAGCACAACTACAACCTTTTAGAGGAGGCAATAATAAGGGTGGATTTTTTGGTTCAAAAAGAGGATGGATGGGATCTTCCTATTCAGGTCGTGGTCAGAATTCGGGTAACACAAATCAGAAGCCTTTTTGCATCACTTGCAGAAGACATCATTTTGGTGAGTGTCGAATGCTTATTGGGGGCTGTTATTATTGTGGAGATAAGGAGAACTATTTTGTGATTGTCCAAAACGTTCAGAGGGAAGCAAATCAGAATCATCAGTTCAACAATCACGGATGTCGGGGGTTACATTTGGTAGAGGTAGAGGCTGAGGTAAACCATTTTCTGATGGGCGTAATAGAGGTGAGACATCGTCAGCTCAAAACACACAATCACAAGGTTCAGCCCGTGTGTTTGCATTATCGCGAAATGAGGCAGTTGTTGCACCGGAGGTTGTATCAGGTAAACTATTTGTTTTCCATCACGAGGCATATGCATTGATAGACCCAGGTTCTACACACTCATTTATTTCACAAGGTTTTGCATCTCATTTACATACATTGCTTGAACCATTGGGATATGAGCTGAATGTTAGTACTCCTTTAGGGAAAGTTATTATTGTGAATAACATATATCGGGATTGTGACATTCGAGTAGAAACGGAAAATCTGGTTGCTGATTTGTTATTAATGTCATTCCGTGATTTTGATGTTATTTTGGGGATGGATTGGTTGAGTAGACATCATGTCATTGTTCTTTGCTTCACCAAAGAGGTTGTATTTGAATTATATGACCAACAAAGTGTTGTATTTCATGGCGAAAGGAAGATTATTCCTACATGTTTGATATCTGCTACTCATGCATTCAGAATGATAAAGTGTGGTTGCCAGGCATTTTTAGCTCATGTTTTAGACACAATAAAGTCAGAGTTGAAACTTGAAGATATCCCAATTGTAAATGAGTTTCAAGACGTTTTTCCAGCTGACTTACCTGGTTTACCTCCAGATCGAGATACGGAGTTTAGCATTGAGCTTTTACCCGGTACTGCTCCTATTTCTATTACACCATACAGAATGGCACCATTGGAACTTAAAGAGTTAAAAACTCAGTTGCAAGAATTGTTAGAAAAGGGATTCATTCAACCTAGTGTATCTCCTTGGGGTGCACCAGTTTTGTTTGTTAAAAAGAAAGATGGTACGCTTCGGTTATGTATTGATTATAGACAGCTGAATAGAGTCACAGTGAAGAACAAATATCCATTGCCACGAGTAGATGATTTGTTTGATCAATTACAAGGTGCAAAAGTGTTTAGTAAGATTGATTTGGGATCTGGTTATCATCAACTCAAAATAGCAGAATCGGATATTCCTAAATCAGCATTCAGAACGTGATATGGCCATTACGAGTTTTTGGTCATGCCATTTGGGTTGACGAATGCGCCGGCTGTGTTTATGGCTTTGATGAATAAAGTATTCCAGTCTTATCTTGATAAGTTTGTTATTGTATTTATTGATGATATTTTGGTGTACTCGAAAGATAAATCAGAGCATGAGCAGCATTTATGCATTGTGTTGCAAACATTGCAGGAGAAACAACTATATGCGAAGTTCAGCAAATGTGAGTTTTGGCTTGATCAGGTTGTTTTCCTTGGTCACATTGTATCAGCAGAGGGAGTAAAGGTGGATCCTAAGAAGATTGAAGCAGTTGTTAAATGGGAGTCTCCGAAGAATGTTACTGAAATTCGAAGCTTTTTAGGCATGGCGGGTTACTACCGTCGATTTGTTGAAGGTTTCTCTATTATTGCAGAACTTTTAACAAAGCTACTTCGGAAACATACTGAATTTAAGTGGACAACGGCGTGCCAGGAAAGTTTTGATGAGTTGAAAGCACGATTGACATCAGCTCCGGTACTTTCTAATCCTTGTGGTAGTGGTGGATTTGTGATTTATAGCGATGCATCTTATCAAGGTTTGGGTTGTGTTTTAATGCAATATGATAAAGTAATTGCATATGCATCCAGGCAGTTAAGGCCATATGAGGTTTCATAACCTACTCATGATCTAGAGCTTGCAGCAGTTGTATTTGCATTAAAGGTTTGGCGTCATTATTTGTATGGAGAGACATTTCAGATTTTCACTGATCATAAAAGCTTGAAGTATTTGATGACTCAAAAAGTGTTGAATATGAGACAAAGAAGATGGCTGGAATTGCTAAAAGACTATGATTGCACAATAGAGTATCATCCGGGAAAGGCGAATGTTGTGGCAGATGCTTTGAGCCGTAAATCTTCGGGTAGCAGTGTTGTATCTTTAAAGGTAAACACATTACCTTATTTGCTGGATTTGAGAGCTATGCACACTGAATTTGATATGAATGCTAGTGGCTCTTTATTTGCAACATTGAAGATCAGACTTGTACTAGGTGAAAGAATTAGAGAATTTCAAGCTCGAGATACTTTATTTGCTGAAATAATGGAAAAAGTTAAATGTGGCAAGAGTACTGATTTTATTATTCATAATGATGGTACCTTGATGATTGGGGATAGAATTTGTGTTCCGGATGTTAAAAATTTACGTAGAGAAATTTTGGAAGAAGCTCATTGTGCATCTTATGCTATGCATCCCGGATCAACAAAAATGTACCTTACAATAAAGACTCTGTATTGGTGGCCAAAAATGAAGAAAGACATTGCTGATTTTGTTACAAAATGCCTTATTTGTCAACAAGTAAAGACTGAACATCAAGCACCAGCAGGAATGTTGCATCCATTACCGATTCCAGAGTGGAAATGGGAAAGAATTACAATGGATTTTGTTATTGGCCTACCAAAAACGCAAAAGAAGAATGATGCTATTTGGGTAATTGTGGACAGATTAACAAAGTCAGCTCATTTCTTACCAATCAGATGGGGATGTTCATTAGAACAATTGGCCATGAAATACATTACTGAAATTGTTAGACTACATGGTGTACCTATATCCATTGTTTCAGATCGTGATCCACGTTTTACTTCTCGATTTTGGGAAAGCCTCCAGCGAGCATTGGGTACTAAACTTCATTTCAGCACCGCATTTCATCCACAAACAGATGGACAATCAGAGAGAACAATCCAAACGCTAGAGGGTATGCTTCGGGCTTGTGTACTTGAATTTCATGGTAGTTGGGATGATTACATTGCATTGATGGAATTTGCCTACAATAATCATTATCATAGCAGTATCGGAATGCCACCATATGAAGCTTTATATGGCAGAAAATGTAGATGTCCATTGTATTGGGATGAAGAAGGTATGCGAGCACTAGAAGGGCCTGAATTAATACAACAAACTGTCGACAAGGTGAAGATTGTGAAAGATCGACTTAAAGCTGCCCAAGATAGACAAAAGAGTTACACAGATCAGCATCGAAGAGAAATGACGTTTGAAGTCGGTGACAAAGTGTTTCTGCGAGTTTCACCGTGGAAAGGGGTAATCAGATTTGGCAAAAAGGGGAAATTGAGTCCGCGATATATTGGTCCATACGAGGTAATTGAATGCATTGGCCCAGTTGCATATCGCTTAGCATTGCCACCAGACTTATCGGGTATTCATGACGTTTTCCATGTTGGTATGCTTCGCCGATATCGATCAGATCCTTCTCATGTGATTCAGAATGAACCAATAGAAATCAAGCAGAATTTGAGTTATATTGAAGAACCAATACAGATACTCGACTACAAAGTTAAACAACTTCGGAATCGGGACATCCTCTTAGTTAAAGTATTGTGGAGGAATCATAGTGTCGAGGAAGCGACATGGGAAACTGAGGAAAGCATGAAAAGATCTTATCCTCATCTATTTCCAAAGTCAGGTATTGAATTTCGAGGACGAAATTCTTTTAAAGGAGGGGAAAATTGTCACATCCGTGTCCCAAATCGTATATTCGTGAACATGCATTCCATTTGATATTTGACATTTGCATTGTTTTTATTGCATAAACAATAATATATCAGTCCATATAGATTAAGAATACATCATTTAGAAAGCAAGCATAATTAGAACGCTTTTAAAAGGAGAGTTAGGATGTCAAAAATGCAGATTTCGTTTAAGGGGGTAATTAGCGGTTATTATGAAGCTTTTGTGCCATTTTGCAATTTCATATTAGTTGAGACCCTTAGTAGAAAAAGTAGAAATCTGCACCTACTTTTGGCTGCATTAGGCTGCTGTCTTCAAGTCAAAAAAGGAAAAAAAAAAGGGGGTGGGCAGCCTTGTTTGACCAAACCAAGCACCTTGCCACCTCATGCTTGGTTTGGACTAAACAAGAAGCCACTAGAACATGAGGGACAGCCCATTTTCGGCTGGAGAACACTTAGAGAGACAGAAATCAGTAGGAACAAGAGAGAACAGGGGAGAACAAGCTGAACAGATTTCCTAGCATAGCAGATTTTCTAAGTTGTGCAGTTTTGCAGCTGATCAAGTGAGTTCTTCCCTTCCTTTCTTTTGTGTTTAATAACCTTTCTTTTGGCTAAAAGAAAATAGTTTCTGCAGCTGAAATTAGCTTTCTGCTGCACATAGAATCTGCTGCACTTAGCTTGCTGCTGTTGCTGAAATTAGTATTCTGTTGCTGCTGCAATTACGTTTTCTGCTGCAGCTAGCCTAAGTCATGCATCATAGCAATGTTTCATGCATATAATTAGTACTTATGCATGGTGAATGAGTTTTAAACATGCCAATATGTGTTATAGGAGAAGAGAACTTCGGGGGCAGCGAGAGGGAAGGTCAACAGCGTTAGTTTCGCTGAATTTGTGAGTAAACCCATGGTATACTTATGTGTTATACTTGTGTATCTTGGATAATATATGATTGTTTGCTTATTGTATCATGTCTATATGGGATTACTTGCTGTGTTTGATGAGTTAAATGTGTAATTGACAGTTTGGTGTACAAGCTGAAAATATGTGCTCTTGGTAATTGTAGTGATCCGAACTATATTTGGAATGTTATCAATATGAGGAATTATGTATATGAGCTATTGGTACTGAATTGAAATGAGAACTATATGTATATTGTGCATTTGATTTCATATGACTTAAAGGAAATGGTATGGCTGATGTGTTCAGGTATTTGCAAATATATTGGTTATATTGGTTACATGAGAACATAGGTGGACTAAGTGCTGTACGAGGTGAAAACCCATATGAGCCACCTCTGGGATCCATCCTATTACACTGGCTGGCCAGCAATTTATTAAACCTACGGGTTCATACTGTTGGTTATTGGAAAGATCTTTGTGATCTGTATACAGGAATTCCCGGGGCAATACTCTGACATATCGAGCCACTACCGGAAAAAGAAAAGAATATAGCATTGCATATTTGATATATCTGAATTGATTTGAGTTATATGAATTATATATGTAAATTGTATGATATGTGTGGGGTTTACTCATTGAGTTGCGACTCATATAAAGCGCTAAATGTTTCAGGTTGTGCAGTATAGCTTTTGAGCTGTTTTGCAGCTTTGTGCATACTTCGACGCGACAGAGGTCGGGAAGCCGTGATCACACTCTCTCTCTCCAGTCCATTTGTGCATATAGTTTTTCTTAGAATGTATTTTTCGGGGCTGATTAGGATTTTGGCTTGTAATGTATAAGATATGTTTTGTATAATAGGTTGTGTTTATGTTGTTTAGAAGTGTCTAATATTTCAGATCGTTTGATGTTGAATTTAATGACTTGTTGAATATGGTATTTGAAATGTAATTGTTGTTTATTTGTTATTCGAGTTGAGTCTTTACAAGAAGACCTTCACGATACAGGAAGTACGGGAAGCATTTGCAATGGAGACCGCCTATGTGAGTGCTTCTGAATCTGAGGAGGAGTATAATAATGAATGCAAAGATCAAGAAGTGGAATGTGACTATGGTGAACTACTGGTATTAAGGCGCCTGCTTAATGCTAAAGTAGTAGATGAGACTGATCAACGCGAAACGATATTCCAAACAAGGTGCACTGTGATGAAAAAGGTGTGCAACTTGCTCATCGATGGAGGAAGTAGTACGAATGTGGTGTCAAGTGAGGTCGTGGAGAAGCTACAACTAAAGACGATGAAGCATCCTAGTCCATACAAGCTTCAATGGATTAATCAAGACAACGCGGTGAGTGTAGATAAGCAAGTCTTGATTTCCTTTTCAGTAGGAGGTGTGTACAAAGACAAAGTGTTGTTTGATGTAGTGCCCTAGATGGATGCTTTTCATATGCTATTGGGAAGGCCTTGGCAGTTTGATCGTCATGTTATTCATGATGGAAAACATAATACTTATGCTTTTCACAAGGAGGGCCAAAAGATAGTCTTAAAACCTATGACTCCTAAACAAATTTTGGATGATCGAAAGGAAAGGGCTAAGGTGAATAAAGCGTCCAAGGTAAAAGGAGCAAAAGAATCCTTTTTGGCCAGTAGGCGTGAGGTGGAAGATACCCTGCGAGACGGTGGAGCTATTTTGGTATTGTTGGCACGAGAAGTGATGAATCTGAGTTCATTGATTATCAACCCTCAAATTCAGAAACTACTCGAAGAATTTCAAACATTGTTTCCTGATGAATTGCCTAAAGGATTACCACCAGTCCGAGGGATAGAACATCAGATTGATTTAATACCGGGAGCATCCTTACCAAACCGAGCAGCCTATAGATGCAATCCGGAAGAAGCAAAGGAGTTGAAAAGACAAGTTGATGAACTGATCGAGAGGGGCTATGTTAGAGAATCCATGAGTCCGTGTTCAGTGCCAGCATTATTAGTACCAAAAAAGGATGGATCAATGAGGATGTGTGTTGATAGCCGTGCAATCAACAAAATAACGGTTAAATATCGTTATCCAATTCCTAGGCTCGACGATATGTTGGACGAGCTGCATGGTGCTGTAGTGTTCTCGAAGGTTGACTTGAAGAGCGGATATCATCAGATTCGTATGCGAGAAGGAGATGAATGGAAAACTGCATTCAAGATTAAACATGGACTGTATGAGTGGATGGTCATGCCGTTTGGATTATCAAATGCACCAAGTACCTTTATGAGGCTTATGAACCATGTTCTGCGTAGGCTCATTGGAAAGTTTGTCGTAGTGTATTTTGACGATATCTTGGTGTATAGCAAGAACATGGACGATCACTTAATGCACCTGCGTGAAGTATTTGTTGTTCTAAGTGAAAATCAGTTGTTCGCTAATGTAAAGAAAAGCGTATTCGCCCAAGACAAGTTAATATTCCTAGGATACGTTGTGTCCAAGAATGGAATAGAAGTGGATAAGGAGAAGGTAAGAGCAATACAAGAATGGCCAAAACCGAAATCAGTAAGTGACATAAGGAGCTTTCATGGTTTGGCGTCATTCTATCGGCGATTTGTCAAGAACTTTAGCACGATTGCATCACCTATGCTTGAGTGTCTAAAGAAAGGAGGTGAGTTTAGGTGGACTAAAGCAGCCCAAGAAAGTTTTGAATTATTAAAGCAGAAGTTGTGTGACACGCCTGTGTTGACATTACCAAACTTCAACGGCACTTTTGAGCTAGATTGCGATGCAAGTGGCATTGGGATAGGGGCTGTTTTAATGCAGGAGGGCAAACCAGTTGCCTATTTCAGTGAAAAGTTAAGTGGGGTAAGTCTGAATTACTCAACATATGAAAAGGAGTTTTATGCATTGATTCGGGCTTTGGAAACATGGCAACATTATCTCTTGCCCAAGGAGTTTGTGATACATACTGATCATGAATCCCTGAAGTACATCAGAGGGCAAGGCAAACTGAATCGAAGACAAGCCAAGTGGGTTGAATTCCTAGAAACTTTTCCATACGTGATCAAGTACAAACAAGGAAAAGGGAATGTTGTAGCTGATGCACTTTCAAGGAGATATACTCTGTTATCTCTACTTAACTCGCGCTTGTTGGGATTTGACTTGATCAAGGAACAATATGTGCATGATCCTTTCTTTGTCAAAGTGATAGAAGATTGTGGAAAGGGTGCGAATGGACAATTTTTCATGCATAATGGATTCCTTTTTAAAGGAAAGCGAGTTTGTATACCAAATTCATCCTTACGTGAGCTGTTAGTGAGAGAAGCACATGGAGGGGGACTTGCTGGTCATTTTGGCGAGGGAAAAACATTGGAGTCCTTGAAGGAGCACTTCTATTGGCCAAGCATGGATCGTGATGTGCATCGGGTGATAGAAAGATGTGTTACGTGCATGAAAGCAAAAGCACATCAACAACCACATGGTCCGTATATGCCTTTGCCAGTTCCAAATCATCCTTGGGTTGATTTAAGCATGGACTTTGTGTTGGGATTGCCAAGAACAGCAAGAGGTAAAGATTCCATCTATGTTGTTGTTGACAGATTTTCAAAGATGGCACACTTTGTACCATGCCATAAAACGGACGATGCAACACATGTGGCTGACTTATTCTTTCGAGAAATAGTGCGTTTGCATGGTATGCCAAAGACCATTGTGAGTGACAGAGATGTGAAGTTCCTTAGCTATTTTTGGAAGACTTTATGGCATAAGCTAGGGACGAAGTTGTTGTTTAGTACGGCTAGTCATCCTCAAACAGACGGCCAAACGGAAGTGGTGAACAGAACCCTGGGAACTTTGTTGCGAGCTTTTGTGGGGAAATCTTTAAAGGATTGGGACGAAAAACTGGCTTTTGTCGAATTTGCTTATAATCGCAGTGTACATTCTGGTTCTCGTATGTGTCCCTTTGAAATTGTTTATGGCTTTGCACCATTGACTCCATTGGATATGTTACCAATTCCAATTGAGCATGTAATTAATTTAGAAGGACAAGCTAAGGCTGAATTTGTCAAAAAGCTGCATAAAGAAGTTCAAGAGCGATTACAACGAGCTAATGAGGCCTATATTAGGCGTACAAAAAGAGGCAAGAAAGGCCATGTCTTTGAGGTAGGTGACCTGGTGTGGATTTATCTACGTAAAGAAAGATTTCCATTGAAACGGAGGTCTAAATTGCAAAAGAAAGTTGAGGGGCCATTTCGTGTACTTGAGAAAATAAGTGATAATGCATATAAGATTGATCTTCCTGGTGACATTGGAGTTTCGACCACATTCAATGTTTCAGACTTGATTCCATATGTTAGTGATGACTATGAAGAAGATTTGAGGGCAAATCTTTTCCCACACGGAGGGGATGATGTGGGCATAAAATGCAACGAAACAGATTTATCTTCAGAGACGGTGCATGGATCAAATGGTAATGGTGAGTTAAGGCTTAGGGGTCCTATTACTAGGTCCAAGACTACGAAGTTTGTAACAAGCTTGTCTAATGCAGCAGGTTTGGGAATTGAAGAGTTTAAAGCCTTGGGTTTGTGTTTGGAGCATTATAAAGAGGGAATAGAAACTTGGACTTGGCCTAATATGCATTGTGCTCAATTGGGTGATAATGTTGATGCAGTTGTGAATTTGATTAGCCTAGCAACTAATTTGCCGTCGGGGATTAACTTGCCCATAGGGGATTAATTTGCCCATCGGGGATTAATTTAACCGGGGATTAATTTGCCCATCGGGGATTAATTTGCCCATCGGGGATTAATTTAACCCATCGGGGATTAATTTGCCATCGGGGATTAATTTAACCCATCGGGGATTAATTTAACCCATCGGAGATTAATCGCGTTTTGCCTGCAAGAGACTAATTTTCGGATTTGGACTGCAGCATGTTAACTTAGTTTATTTATTTTAGTAATTGTTTCCTAGTCGAAATAGGTTTGTTCTCTTGCCATAGTTGGATTAGATTTCTTTCTAATATGTTATTCTTTCCATGTAAGGTTAAGAATTTAACAGCTTATATATAGCTGTTTGTAAATATATTTGGGGAGTTGATATCTGATTAATAAAATTCAGAGTATTCTGTAATTTTTCTTATTGTTTGTGTGATATAAACAAGAACCTATTCGTGAGATTCGAATAGCCTTGAACGTGTGATTCGTTCAGGAACCCTAAATTAGCTTATTGTGCGTATATCAATAGGTTGATTTAGTTATCCAAGGCTGTAGGCTTAAACTCCCTACATCAGAAACCGTAGGCAAGAGCAGGGGAGAGCAGATTTCTAGCATAGCAGATTTTGCTAAGTTGTGCAGTTCTTGCATCTGATCAAAATGAGTTCTTCCCTTCCATTCTTTTGTGTTTAATAACCTGCACTTTAGTAGCATATTGGAGTTACTAGATGTTAAGGTAATAGAGTTTTCAAATTGTTTCAGTTGGGCTAGAAAAACTGTTGCTGCTGCACTTAGTTGCTGCTGCACTTAGTTTCTGCACTTAATTTTCTGCAGCACTTAGTTTCATCATGCATCATAGCCATGTTTCATGCATATAATTAGTACTTATGCATGGTGAATGAGTTTTAAACATGCCAATATGTGTTATAGGAGAAGAGAACTTCGGGGGCAGCGAGAGGGGAGGTCAACAGCGTTAGTTTCGCTGAATTTGTGAGTAAACCCATGGTATACTTATGTGTTATATTTGTGTATCTTGGATGATATATGATTGTTTGCTTATTGTATCATGTCTATATGGGATTACTTGCTGTGTTTGATGAATTAAATGTGTAATTGACAGTTTGGTGTACAAGCTGAAAATATGTGCTATTGGTAATTGTAATGATCCGAACTATATTTGGAATATCGTCGATATGAGGAATTATGTATATGAGCTATTGGTACTAAATTGAAATGAGAACTATATG
Organism: Centella asiatica; assembly: GCA_014636745.2. Lineage (NCBI taxonomy): Eukaryota > Viridiplantae > Streptophyta > Magnoliopsida > Apiales > Apiaceae > Centella > Centella asiatica. The sequence continues at coordinate 17,890,630 of CM025787.1, read as the reverse complement.
TATATTGTGCATTTGAATTCATAGGACTTAAAGGAAATGGTATGGCTGATATGTTCAGGTATTTGCAAATATATTGGTTATATTGGTTACATGAAAAATAGGTGGACTAAGTGCTGTGCGAGGTGAAAACCCGTATGAGCCACCTCTGGGATCCATTCTATCATACTGGCTGGCCAGCAATTTATTTGATTAAACCTACGGGTTCACACTGTTGGTTATTGGAAAGATCTTTGTGATCTGTATACAGGAATTCCCGGGGCAATACTCTGGCATACTCTGGCATTGCATATTTGATATATCTGGACTGATTTGAGTTATATGAATTATATATGTAAATTGTATGATATGTGTGGGGTTTACTCATTGAGTTGCGACTCATATAAAGCGCTAAATGTTTCAGGTTGTGCAGTATAGCTTTTGAGCTGTTTTGCAGCTTTGTGCATACTTCGACGCGACAGAGGTCGGGAAGCCGTGATCACACTTTCTCTCTCCAGTCCATTTGTGCATATAGTTTTTCTTAGAATGTATTTTTCGGGGCTGATTAGGATTTTGGCTTGTAATGTATAAGATATGTTTTGTATAATAGGTTGTGTTTATGTTGTTTAGAAGTGTCTAATATTTCAGATCGTTTGATGTTGAATTTAATGACTTGTTGAATATGGTATTTGAAATGTAATTGATGTTTATTTGTTATTCGAGTTGGGTCTTTACAATAAAGCTGTAATGAAAGATGTAATAATGAAGAATAAAATATTATTGACTTCGTAATCAAGTGTCTACAAAAACAGAATAATTGATAATTGAATAAAAGCAATAAGAACAATAATGTATAGACAGCTGAAGGAAAAAAGTAGAAAAATGAATGAAAAAGTATAAACTTGAACAAGAAAACTCAAAACTAAAAAAAACTCTCTAAATAAAATCTAACTCTTTTAGCCTCTAATTGTACAAGTATTTATAGGCCTAATTAGATACATTCCTATAATATGAAAACTCTAAATTTTATCACTTGGAATGTATTTAGTTTCTTCCAACTTCATCTCTTGAACTCTTTTGATATTATCCAATATCTATCACTTTATTACTTCAAGTAGTGGAGATTTCTTCAACTTGCCAAGTTCATTCTTGAAAGAGTCTTCAATTCTTCAAATTGTATCTTGACAAGTCCGATTTTCGCATAACTCTTTTATTTATTTATTTTCCTGCAAAATAAAATAAAAGTAATAAATAATCTAATAATAATAATAAATTGAGCATAATTAAGGTGGTAAAAATATATAAATTATGGACTTATCAACAGCCATAACCAAGAAGAAAAATAAGGAGATGGAAGAGGCAGAGAAGAAATCAAGAAGAAGAACTTTGGTCCAGGAATCTGCAAAGAAACCTGTGATCAAAGCATCTATTAAGAAGCCTACCTCTCAAGAATCTCCAAGGCCAACCAAGACTGCCTTAGTGGCTGTGAATGGACCAACAAAGCCACAAACAGTTCCATCAAGGAAGTCTTATAAGGTTGAAATGGCTAGTTTAGAAGAAATCATCAAAGCTCTGAAGAAAAGTACAAAGAAAATTGATCTGATCAAGGGTAAGAATAACAAAGAACTCCTTCATGTCTTTTTAAAAGATGGAGAGTCTTTGAAATTTGAGAAGCCAGCCTTGGAGGGACAAACCAAAGAAAATCTGGAGTGGTTGCTGACTGTTGTGCTTAAGACTTCTGATCTCAACATGGATTTTCGAAGCCAGATTCAAAAGGTGATGAAGGTGAAGCATAAGGTGGATACAGTGCCAGAAGCTAATCCTAAACCTCTTGGATTGTGGTATGAGACTTTTCATGGAGAGAAAGTCTTCTTCAATTACAACAGAGATATCAATAGTGTCCGTGAGAGACATATTGAAGGTTTTATCAGTCTACTCAAGGATGCTAAAGAAGAAATTGAATTGGTTTTGAAAAAGTTGTTGATAGACAGGCTGGAGTTGCTGAGGAAAAATAGAAGGTAAATTGTTGTGTTGGAAGGTATGTTGTTTGTTGAAATAAGCTGTAATATTTTTTTTTTAAGCCAGACTTATAGGATTTAAACCTAAGTCTTGGTGGAAGCTGAACAACAGATCAAAGATCTTAGCTCAGAATACATTTGTAGTTAGCAATTCTTTATTCTTTTTCTAATTAATTGTAATTTTGAGTTTTGACATCATCATCAACCTTGAAATTATGCTTATCATTCTGATACTCATAATTAGGGGGAGATTGTTAGGTTTTAGAACATTTGATGATGTTTGTCTTTAGATTACTTAGAGTACAAATGTATAGAAAGTGTTAATTAGTAACACTGAAGTTTTGTAGCCAGTAGTTATCTATTTGTTTGTAATTCATTCATTCTTTGTAAAGAGATATAAATATTTCTTATTTGTAAGTAACTGCTGGAATGGTGTTTCGAAGCTTCAGAAAGTCGAAGTGTGTATTTGATTCGTTGGAGTTCACAAAAAGGTTTGTCGGAGACTAGGAAAACTGGTCAGAGACTAAGGTTCTTTTATCTATCGGAGACTAGTTTTGCCTATCGGAGACTAAGGCTTACGTCATTGGAGACTAAGTTTAAAAGCATCAGAGACTAAGACTTACGTTATCAGAGACTAAGTTTAAAAGCATCAGAGACTAAGCTGACGTCATCAAAGACTAAGTCTTAAAGCATCAGAGACTAAATAACTCTATCAGAGACTATACAATCTGACGTCATCAGGGACTAAAGGACCAGAGACTAGTGATGACGGCATCAGAGACTAAAGATGAAGCGTCAGGGACTAAGTCATGACTTATTTTCTGAGAGATACAGAGTTTAAATTGAATAAGGAATGTCTTCCCTGATTGATAAAGATATTATTGAAGACGTAGTTGGTAAGGAAACATACCATAAATCTATTCCTAATAAAAAAAAGGAAAGATTATGTTTGATTCGGGTAAAGAAGCTGAATCATTATTGATTTAAAATAGGAAACTGAGTTAAATTGGAATTCAGTTTTTAGAAGTTGTAATTAGGTTTACAGAGGAATTGTAATTCGAAGCTGTATAGGTTTTCATAGTTTTTGTATCTTTACTATATTAAAAAGAAAAGAAGTTGACGATCACATTGTTGTGATTGTTAGAATTTGTATTCAATTGTTGAAATCAATACAAGCAATTGTTTACAAATTGATTCGAGTTCTTATTCTTTATTTCCGCAAGTTATAATTAATTTCTTGAAGAACAAGTAATCGAAAAGATTTCAAAGAACTTGTATTCAACCCCCCTTCTACAAGTTATCGGCTATCTCACTGGGAAAACAAATAGGCTTCCAAATCTTTATTCTTTGATATTTCTTGAGGATACTAAACATCAAAACCCCATTGATCCTCTAACCACTTCACAACAACAATCAAAAGCCCTCTCCACAGTTT
>CM025787.1:17867800-17883025 GCA_014636745.2 Centella asiatica | reverse complement strand
CAACGTGATTGTCCTAGCAATAGAGTAATGACTCTCCATGATGTTGAAGAGATTGAGGCATCGTATGCTTCTAAGGAGAGAGAAACACTTGAAGAAGAGGAGTTGAGTAGCTGTGAAGTTGAAGATGAGTTCGAAGCTGATGCTGTAGAAGAACCCGAGACACAGGGTTCACAATTGATTGTTCGGAGACTGTTACAAGCCAAACCAGTCCCCTTGGAAGTTGACCAAAGGGACAAGATTTTCATGACTAGAGTATTGGTAAGGGACAAACTGTGCAATCTGATAATTGACACGGGTAGTTGCACCAATGTGGTCTCTACCACATTGATTGATAAATTGAATTGGCCGACAACACCCCATCCTAAACCATACAAATTACATTGGCTGAGTGATGGAGGAGAAGTGAAAGTGACGAAGCAAGCACTGATTTCTTTTGAAATTGGTAAATTCAAGGATCAGGCATTGTGTGATGTTTGTGTCATGGATGCATGCCACATCTTATTGGGGAGACCATGGCAGTATGATAGATTTGTCAAGTACGATGGCAGGACAAATGTGTACATTGCCAAGGTAGGCAACAAGAAGACGGCTCTAAAACCTTTATCCTCTTCTGGTGCACGCAAGGAGAGTTTAATGGTGAGTGGGAAGCAATTCCAGTCTGAACTGGAACAGGAAGGTCACGGCTACTTGCTGATTGCTGTCGGTTCTCAATCTGAGCAAAAGCCCGAAGGACTAAATAAAGACGTGGAGAAATTGTTGGAAGAATTTCAAGATGTGTTTCCTGAAGACTTACCACCAGGTTTGCCACCTATTAGAGGAATTGAACATCAAATTGATTTAATTCCTGGGGCATCCTTACCTAACAAAGCGGCTTACCGTTGTAACCCTCAAGAGGCACAAGAAATACAAAGACAGATTGAGGAACTGATGGAACGAGGTTATGTACGAGAGAGCATGAGCCCTTGTGCTGTTCCAACTTTGGTGGTACCAAAGAAAGATGGAACATGGAGAATGTGCATTGATAGTAGGGCAGTGAACAACATTACTATCAAGTATAGATTTCCAATTCCAAGGTTGGATGATTTGCTGGATGAGCTGTATGGTTCAGTGGTATTTTCCAAAATAGATCTTCGCAGCGGATATCACCAAATAAGAATGAGGGAAGGTGATGAATGGAAGACAGCATTCAAGACAAAAGTAGGTTTGTATGAATGGCTGGTCATGCCTTTTGGACTAAGCAACGCACCAAGTACCTTTATGAGACTGATGAATGAGGTACTCAAGCCCTTTTTGGGAAAGTTCGTTGTGGTATACTTGGATGACATACTGATCTACAGCAAGAACAAGGAAGAACACTTGATGCATTTAAAATCAGTGTTTGAAATGTTGAGAAAACAAAGACTTTACGCCAAGTTGGAGAAGTGTTACTTCTTGGTGTCGGACGTAACCTTCCTAGGTTACATAGTTTCGAGTAATGGAGTTTCAGTTGATCCATCAAAAGTGGAAGCTATAAGATCTTGGCCAGTACCGACTACAGTAACAGAGGTAAGATCCTTCCATGGCCTTGCATCATTTTACAGAAGATTTGTAAAAAATTTCAGTAGTATAGTCGCGCCTATCACTGAATGCATAAAAAAAGGAAAGTTCGAATGGACGGAGTCTGCTCAAAAGGCGTTCGAAAGGGTGAAGGAGTTGTTGTGCGATACACCGGTCCTAACTCTGCCAGACTTTTCAAGTCTTTTTGAAGTAGAGTGCGATGCAAGTGGAGTAGGCATAGGAGCTGTCCTAGTGCAAAAGAAAAGACCCATTGCTTATTTTAGTGAAAAACTCAATGGTGCAAGACTGAACTATTCAACTTATGATAAGGAGTTCTATGCCATAGTGAGAGCTCTTGACCATTGGAGTCACTATTTGCGGCCGAGTCACTTCGTATTGCATTCAGACCATGAGGCCTTAAAATACATTCATGGACAACAAAAATTGAATCCCCGTCATGCTAAATGGGTTGAGTTCTTGCAATCCTTTAATTTCTCATCAAGGCATAAGCAAGGCAAAGATAATGTGGTAGCTGACGCATTATCCAGGAGGCACAATTTACTTGGGGTGTTGAGCTCAAAATTACTTGGTTTTGAGTTGGTTAAAGAGTACTATCAGCAGGACCTGGACTTTCAACCAATAATCGAGGCGTGTTCTCACGGATCTACGGGGAATTATGTGTTTCAAGATGGATTTCTGTTCAAAGGAAATTGTTTGTGTATTCCATCCTGTTCAATTCGAGAATTGTTAATTAGGGAAGCTCATGGAGGAGGACTAGCCGGACACTTTGGTATTACCAAAACATTGGCAATTTTACAAGAACATTTCTATTGGCCAAAAATGCAAGGAGATGTGACTGGGGTGGTTGCTCGTTGTGCAACTTGTCAAAAGGCGAAGAGTACATTTCATCAAGGACTATATACGCCCTTACCTGTTCCAGATTCCCCCTGGGTGGATGTCGCTATGGATTTTATTGTGGGATTGCCTCGGACTCAAAGGGGTAATGATTCAATAATGGTAGTTGTGGACAGGTTCTCAAAAATGGCACATTTTCTGGCTTGTCACAAAACTGATGATGCATCTCGTATAGCTGATTTGTATTTGAAGGAAGTGGTGCGACTTCATGGGGTTCCACAGACTATAGTTAGCGATCGAGACACTAAGTTTATGAGTTATTTCTGGAAAACACTATGGAAACTGTTGGGAATTAAACTGTGTTTCAGCACTTCACATCATCCCCAGACCGATGGACAGACGGAAGTAACCAACAGAACCTTGGGAGTTTTGTTACGAGGATTGGTTAGTAAGACTACCAAAGATTGGGATGTCAAACTTGCACATGCTGAATTTGCCTACAATAGGTCTGCTACGTATGCTACGAAACATTCACCTTTTGAAGTAGTGTATGGTGAAAATCCCAGACTTCCAGTGGATTTAATTCCTTTGCCAAGGGGTGAATATATCCATTCAGATGCCAAAGTAAAGGCACAAGCCATGATGAAGTTACATGCGCAAATACGAGCTAGAATTGAGAAAGTGAATGCAAAGTATAAAGCTTTGGTCGACAAACATAGAAAGCAACCTATTCTGCAGGTGGGTGATCTTGTATGGTTGCATCTGCGGAAAGAAAGGTTTCCTAACCTACGTAAACATAAGTTAATGCCTCGGTCGGAGGGTCCCTTCAAGATTGTTGAGAAGATTAACGACAATGCCTTCAAATTGGAGTTGCCAGACGAATACGGTGTAAGTGCAACTTTTAATATTGGTGATTTGACTCCCTATATCCATGATGATGACGTAGCTCAATTGAGGACAATTGTTTCCGAAGAAGAGGAGGATGATCCATCGGAGTTGTTGACGAGTGAAAGAATAAATCTCGTATTAAAGGAATTATCATTAGATTTATTTTCTATCGATTTTAATGGAGGTTCTTGGTTAGGGAGCGTTAAACAACCCGTGGTTACTTTGCTTGTGAATAAAGAGTTAAGAAGTTGCGGGCTTCAACGGTCGTCGTGGATTACAGAAGGCGTCAGGGAATAGGGTAACACATCGGGGATTAAGGAAAGGAAGCTATCGGGGATTGCGCGGGTTAAACAGTGCATCAGAGACTAGTCGGGGACTGAAGTACGCATCGGGGATTATAGTCTCTGATCAGTTATTTATACTGTCGGAGATTAAGACGTGTGATGGACGCGCCAGGGATTAAGCGGGGACTAATGTTCTGCGTCAGAGATTAAGACGTGTGATAGACGCGCCAGAGAATATCGTCTCCGATAATTGCTTCTTCTCGGTTATGTTTTGGGAGATTGTTTTCCATTTAAATTGGAATGTTTATTTTCCTTGTTAGATTAGATATCTTGCCATAATGGAATCCTTTACATTGTAAATTCTTCCTAATTAGGATTAGGGTTTATTGATTATTCAACTTATAAATAGCTGTTCATAATGTATAGAAAGACAGACTTTGATTAATAAAAATTGTGTGAGTTTTACTTACAGTTATCCGAAAGTTGGTGGTGATTCCTTTAGACTTTCACAGCTGATTTGTTTTAGCTTGCGGGTGATTAATTTCTTTAAGCAAACTAAACAAATTGATCCTTTAGTGTTGATTTCTGGGGATTAATTTCTTTACGAAATCTTCCTAAAGTTATTTTCCGCAACCTGTATTTGATCTTAACAGGACCAAATACATCAAAAGCTTTCTGTCTGAAGGAGTATACAGCCCATAGGCAAAGGTAACCAAAATGTTACAATTAAGAGATATAGAGAAAGCTTTACAATGAATGTGCTGGGAGGAAGAAGATAAGATATCTACAGACCAAAGGGTGGTGTCCCAACCAACCCAAATCCTCCCGTTAGGGTGATGGAGATAATTAAAGAACCAATGCCAATTCTCATTAATAGAACAAAAAATAGACTGAGCTTTGGGAGATTTAACTCGAGTCTCAAAAAGACCAACAAAAGAAAGGTTGAACTTCAATAATAAGTTCTTAACATTACGCACGGTTGGCAGTTGGTTTAGTCCCCTAACATTCATACCACAAAAAGTTGACATAAAGAATTAATTAGGCAGTTTGGAGGAACTACCTCCTTTCTTCTTCTTATTTTTCCTACGAGAGGAATCTTGGCTAGTAGGCAAAAAAAGAGTTGCAGCAGATTTTAACTCCTTCCCATCAATATGTAATATCTTTGAAGCAAGGTTGTCCAAGAGCAGCGGAGGCGAAAGATCAGAATCCGACTCAAGCAGATCATGTATACTATTAACATTCTTATCTACTACCGTTTCAAAATCACTTTCAAGAGCTTTAAAAGTGTTAATATCAGCTATTCCTACTGTAACTGGGCAATCTGGAGGTTCAGCCAATTTTAGACCCTTAGTAACAGGCTTCCACTCCTGAGAATCAATAATAACACCTTTTCCTTTGTCCACAGTAGCGGACGTGGGAGCAGCAGTGGGAAACAGCTTCTTGTCCACGCATGGTGCATTTGTATTCTTTGGAACCCATTTATAATTTGCATAAGGGCAGCGGAATTGTGAGTGACCAAACACATTGCAGTGACAACAAATGGGCGGTTTGTGTTGATATTCAACTTTGACCAAGTCAGGAAGCACGACCGCTGAATCATCTTTCAGTACCGTTACCTGGAGCGATTTTGGAAAAGATGATGAAACATCAACTTGAATGCAAACTCTTGCATAACTCATTGGCTCCAATCTTGAAGTCGCCCTGTCTAGAAATAAAGGTTTACCAATCCCTGAAGCTAGATAGCTTAAACCTTCCAAAGTCCAATAGGAAATTGGAATATCGTGAAACTTCACCCAAATGGGAGCAACAGTGCATTTCTCCTCAGTAGTTTCAGCTCCTTCACGCCAAAGCTTCAAATTAATAAGTTTATTTGCAATGTACCAAGGACCGGAGGCAAGGAGGTTGTCCCGCCCCATAGAACTGGAAAACTTGAAAACAAATCTGCCCTTATAGACAGTGAGCTTCTCAAACCCGAAAGAGGACCAGTGCCTTTTAGCAAAAGCTTCCACAACTAGAAAAGAAGGTTTAGAATGCAAGAAAAACCCCTCTAAACTGAACCTCCACCTATCAGCCCCCTTCCTCAAAATCACAGCAGGTGGATTGATAGAAATAGACCCATCAAGAACAGTGGGAGGATAGAAAGTAAGTTCCGCAAGCTTACCTTCCTTAGAGACCACATTGCTCCAGGATAAAGTCTCATTATCCTGCTGCAAAACCAGCTTAGAATCGACAACACCGTTAGGTGCAGAAACCTCCTCAGGTACCGAATCACATGACTTTGACGGAATACACCCATCCTTCAAGAAAGCATTCACGTCTTTGAAATCCCAACCAAGAGCCTTGATGAAATTAACCAAATCTTCACTCTTCTGACGCTCTGCAACTGCAGAAACTCTGTCATTCATGGTGAGTTGGGCAGCAGCCCTAAAAACTTCAGATGATAGGGAGCAAGGAACAAATTCCCCCAATTCTCCTTCCTCCTCCTCTGAAACTACGAAAGAGGAAGTACCAGAAACCATAAGAATAGGGGTAAGTTCTGAATCAGCCATGTTCCGAATCAGCCAAATTCCATTTGAGGGAATCAAAAAGAATTAGGAGCGTTGATGCACTCGTGCTTATATTACTCTTGCATAAAGAATTATCTTTACTTTTATAAGAATTGATGATGTAATATAGTCCTTGCTTATATGATGTAAAAGGACTTAGAAAATATTCAACTTGTTGGGTGGATACATTCTGCTATAGTTAAGCAAGGATTATGATTACAAGTGAACACTCTGCTCATCAATTAGAAAGGATCTTGAAGTTGGGAAGAAACTTCCAAGGATAGTCTTGCTTATAGTTATACAAGCAAAGACTGATGCAGCAAGAATATCAGAAAAGGACCCTACCTTTTGTCCTACTTAGTCAACTTCTAGAAGACTTTTCAAAAAGCACTAGAAGACAAAATAATAGCTATCTACTTGAACTAAGCAAGGAACAATTGTAAAGGTACAAGTCAATATCCAGACAGTAGAACTCCAATGGATCTATTTCAAATTCTCAACGGATAGATTTTTGGAATAGTATAAATAGGGGTCAAAAATTTCATTTATGGACAACCAAGAAATTGTACTAACAATCTGACATCTTAAGAGTTCAGTAAGGCATGAATCTTTCACCTGAACAAGTGCTATCTAATATGTTCAACAAGGAGCTTACTGCTTAGAGATAGCAAACAAGATATTTTATCTTATTATAGTATGTGTGACTTAATCTGGTCTTAGTGACCTATTATATTTTGGGACTAAGTGTCCTATTGTATTTTGTTTTGTGTGAACATTCTTAGTGTGCGCCTTCTCAACTAAAGAGAAGAAGAGTGGAGTAAGTTAAAATGAACCACTATAAAAATTCTCCTACTCACTACTTATCTTTTACATTGCTTATGTCCTTTATCCCTTCTTTGCTTAGTCTCTGCTAAACTCATTTAGCAAAGACTTACTATCGTTGTTGCCTCAAGCCATTTATTTAAAAGCTATGGGGTTCTTTACTATAAATTTTGCTGCTAACTCTTTTCAAAATATAAGATAGATCTTTGATAAGAAGAAAGTGTTTTAAACTGCTATTTTTACTACCAAGACTTAAATTTTGAAAAACACTATTCAACCCCCCTTCTAGTGTTTTCCCTTTGGGACCTAACAAGTGGTATTGGAGCTTAACACTCTTGTGACAAAGGACATAAGGTCACCTTCTTAGACAATCAATGTCAAGTAAGAGATCTTCAAACAAATTCTCTAAAGCTTTCTAGCTCAAGAAATGGTAATGTTTATGTAGTAGATTTGGCAAAGCTAAGTCTTGCTAAAACAACTTGTTTTCTTGTTAAAGCTTCAGTAGATGCTAGTTGGTTATGAAATAAGAGACTTTCATACTTAAATTTCAAAACGATCTCAAAACTCGCTACTAAAGAACTAGTAAAAGGTTTACCTAAATTTTCTTTTGAAAAAGAAAAACTGTGTAGAGCTTGCCAATTTGGTAAGTAATCAAAACAATATTTCTCAAGCAAACCTGAAAAATTAAACTCTATGCCCCTCCAACTATCACATCTTGATTTGTTTGGCCCTATATCAACTAGTCTTGGTGGAATAAAATATGGATTCACTATCGTGGATGATTTCACAAGATATACATGGGCATTATTTCTTGCTCACAAGAATGATGCACTAGCATAGTTTGAGAAGTTCAATAGACAAGTGCAAAATGAGAAGGATCTCAAAATCAAGTCAGTAAGGAGCAACCACGGAAAAGAATTTGACTTTGGAGGCTTTATTGAGTTCTATGATAAGCAAGGAATATCTCATAACTTCTCAGCACCAAGAACTGCAAAGCAAAATGGAATGGTTGAAAGGAAGAATAGAACCTTGGAAGAAGCAGGAAGAACATTGTTTGCTGATGCTAGACTCCTTGAGTATTTTTGGGCAGAAGCAGTGAATACTGCCTGCTACATGTAGAATTGTTCTCTCATACACCTAACTCTAAGCAAGAATCCATACAAGCTATGGAAAGGAAGGAAACCCAACATTAGTTACTTTCATATCTTTGGATGTCCCTGCTATGTCCACAACAATGGTAAGGAGTACTTAACTAAATTTCAAGCGAAATTTGATGAAACTATTTTCTTAGGATATTCCACTCGCAACAAGGCTTTTTGTATTTTCAATAAAAGAATTCTAACGATTGAAGAATCTATCCATGTGGTATTTGATGAATCTAACCATGAGGTACCAAGTGGTTCACTCTCTCTTATAGCTGAGCAAGAATAGGATGAAGTCAATAGACTGCACAAACTAAGGAAGATCCTGCTGAAGAACCTTCAGAACACAATATTCCAATAGAAAGCACCCCTGCTGAAGTAAAAGATGATGAACCCAACTTGGAAGAACTAAGGTAGGAAGACACTCAAATAAATCTACCAAGAAGAATGAAGTGGACCAAGTCTCACTTAGAAGATTTGATAATTGGGAATCCCATAAGTTCAGTAAGGACTAGAAGATCTGCTCAAAATGAAAATAGTTTTCTAAGTTTCATATCTCATATGGATCCAAAGAAAATTGAGGATGTTCTTGCTAATGTTGATTGGATCCTTGCTATTCAAGAAGAGCTAAACCAATTTAGTAGGAACAAAGTTTGGAATCTAGTTCTCAGACCAAGAAATCATATAGTAATAGGCACCAAGTGGGTATTCTGAAATAAGATGGATGAAGATGGAATCATCACAAGGAAGAAAGCAAGATTTGTGGCTAAGGGCTACTCATAGGAGGAAGGGATCGACTACGATGAAACCTTTGCTCTAGTAACAAGGCTCGAAGCCAGAAGAATTTTTCTTGCTTATGCTGCTTATCAAGACTTCAAAGTCTTTCAAATGGATGTCAAAAGTGTCTTTCTAAATGTACAACTTTAGGAGGAAGTCTACGTTGAGCAACCCCCAGGTTTTGTTGATCATTCTCATCCAAACCATGTATATAAGCTTGACAAAGCTTTATACAGACTTAAGAAAGCACCACACGCATGGTATGAAACTTTATCTTCCTTTTTAGTTAATGAAGGATTTAGTAGAGGTAAAGTTGACACTACTTTACTTAGTAAGAAGCATAAAGATAAAACACTGCTTGTATAAATTTATGTAGACTATATAATATTTAGTTCTGCTAACGAAAAACTTTGTGCAAGATTTGTTAAACTTATGCAGAGAAAATTTGAGATGAGCATGATGGGAAAGTTAAATTTCTTTCTTGGACTTCAAATTAAGCAAAACAGTGATGGAATTTTCATAAACCAATCCAAGTATACCAAAGACCTACTTAAGAAGTTCGAATTAGAAACAACAAGTCCTATGAAGACTCCTATGTCATTAGCAACAAAGTTAGATAAAGATGAGTAAGGTAAATGTGTAAACATAACAAGCTATCGAGGTATGATCGGATCCTTTCTTTACTTAATTGCAAGCAGACTTGACATTATGTTTGGTACATGTATTTGTGCATGTTTTCAATCTAATCCCAAGGAATCACATTTAGGTTATGTTAAGAGGATTTTCAGATATCTCAAAGGAACTCCTAACATACGAATTTGGTATCCAAAAGATTTGAACTTCGACCTTGTTGGATATTTGGATGCAGACTTTGTTGGATGTAAAATTGATTGATAAAGTACAAGTGGTACATGCCAACTTTTGGGAGGAAGACTTGTCTCATGGTTCAACAAGAAGCAAAATTTTATATCAACATCCACTACTGAAGCTGAGTACATATCAGCAGGAAGTTGCGTTGCCCAAATTCTATGGATGAAAAATCAACTTGCTAACTATGAGTTTGATTTTAATGCTATTCCCATACTTTGTGATAATACTAGTTGTGAAGCCCCAAACTTTTGTAACCATTATTATAATATTAAGAACGTTAATAAATAAATTTTGGTCAAATTTATAAGCGTGATCATTTATTCCTTTATGAATACCAAAAGAAATGAATTTTAGTCTAAGATTTTATCCTAATAAAAGTTTATGTAGTAATATGAATTACTACTACCATGGTTACAAAAAGAGGACATTAATCCTTTATGATGAATAAGCATTACAGATGTTGAAGTTCTTCTCGATGAGTAAGCATTTTGAATGTTGAGTCATTAGTAGTGTGGTGTACTACCACTTGACACCTATTAGTAACTCATACTTACGTGTAAATGTAATGATTATGTAATTGTTAGCATATTTTAGTAGTCCAATAAATTTCACGTCTGATCCTAATCTAAAGTGAGAAATATCTCACATTACATATTTTGATTTCTCCTGGCTCTCCTATATAAAGAGGACCTTTGTCATACTACTCCTCCTCTTTAAATACTCTCACCACAAAATAATATCTCTTCAGTGTATATTGCAGGAGTAAAAGCTTGCAAGGTAATTTTAAAAGCTTTTATTAAGTTATTTATTTTAACTATTTGGTTATTTAACTTAAAGAAGAAGTTGCATGAAACCTAGGATAACCTAAAAGTAATCCTTTCCCGTTAATTTTCTCGTAAGAGATCAACCGCATGAATAATCTCTATTCGAGAAAGAATTCTATAACTTTTTCATCCTTTATATCTTTAAAAGATTGTATTTTGTCCTTCTGATATTCACAAAAGATAAAACAAATATATGTTCATTATGGAAGAATCCAACTGTAAGTTATCAGAGGATAAATAGCCACTGATGAGTTGTTTTTAGCTATCGGAGGATAATTTAGACATTGGTGAATAAATTTTGTTAGTCTATAATAGGTAAAATATATCTTAGTCTCTGAGAAGTAGAATCCTAGTCCCCGACGAGTTTGGCGCTAGCTTATAAGTTTGGCGATGACTTGTGCATTTCGAAATAGCCAACTTATCCACCGATGAGTTTGGCACTGAACAACTTATTCACCGATGAGTTTTGTGATAGCCAACTCACCCCCTGATGGCTAAGAGTCAACCCCTGATAGCCGAGAATTATCCCCTGATGGGTAAAATATCCAACGATGATTAAATTATCCCCTGAAGGGTAATTTATCCCCTGACGGGTAAATATCCATTGATGAGCAAATCATCCCTTTACAGTTATCCCTTGATGGCTGTGAGCTATCCCCTGACGGCCGAAATCTTATCCCTTGAAAAGTGCAAACCATCCCTTGATGAACAGTAACTAGAATAACCATTTCAATTTTATACAATACCATCAGATGTAATCAAGAAATAATAGATATGAACTAAACACAGTCTAAAACATTTCACAAAGAATCTTGTCGCTTAGATTCTAACTATTAAATCATTTATGGATCATAAAACAGAACTTGCAGGAACTCTTAGACCCATCATTCGTTGTCACCCTAAGCAAGGCAAGTAATATATTTGTTATTCTTCCAACGTATAACTCAGTTGTTCCGTTATACGTGATTTTGCAAGTGATGTATTTACTATTCTTCAGCATATAACAAAGTTGTTTATGTAGGCATATATGTGATATGATTCTTATTGCAATTAAACGACTGATCCATTAACTCGATCAACGTTAAGACATGTTGTGCAAATACTTGACTTTTTCGTTACGTATATGTGAGAACCCGAAAATTTTATATGAGTTTGTTTCATGAATTTATGTACGCTATTTATGTGTATAGTTCATATTATGATTTTGGATGTTTGAAATGGGGGCAGGTAATTTAGGTATTTATATTATTGGTAATGTTTGTGAATTCCTTAAAGGAATACAAGTATGAAGATTGGAAATTCTCATTCAAAACAACTTGAATGGCTTACGTAAGGAAAATAATCTCATAAGTACGTTTGTCGTTTGATTAATAAGCTGCTTTGTGTGTCATTAGTTGATGAAGCTGATGTGCATGTTTGACAGCAGCTGCTTATTACGTTGTTAGCTGTTAAAGAGTAATGATAAGCAGCCGTTTTACCATCCAGATTAACCAATCATCTTATCTTAAGGCTTAATCTTAGTCTACTATAAATACCTCATTAGTAGGTAAAATTTTAATCTCTTTTCTAAAAATTTTTCTACTAAAGTTCTTCTCCAAGCTTACCAACTTCATAAATTTCCAAGTCTTTCTCTTGAAAAATTATTCTCAGACAAGCTTTAAATTTCTCCCTTAAAAACAAAGAGGTAAGAACCTGGTACTCTACTCAGTTTCTTTCGTGCATAGCATCAAAGATTTATTAACCTTGTATGCTAAGTCTTCAAGAAGGAATAAAACTTTAAAGGATTATATTCCTTTGCATTTTCATGAGGCATCCTAGGTTGAGTTTGTTCATGCTTCCGTTGAAACGAAGACAAGCTCTATTCTAGTCTCTGATGAGTTAATGTTAGTCTCTGACGAGATAATTCTAGTCTTTGATGAGTTAATGTTAGTCTCTGACGAGATAATTCTAGTCTTTGATGAGTTAATGTTAGTCTCTGACGAGATAATTCTAGTCTCTGATGAGTTAATGTTAGTCTCTGACGAGATAATTCTAGTATCTGATGAGTTAATGTTAGTCTCTGACGAGATAATTCTAGTCTCTGATGAGTTAATGTTAGTCTTTGACGAGATAATTCTAGTCTCTAATGAGTTAATGTTAGTCTCTAATGAGATAATCTTAGTCTCTGATGAAGGAAGTTTAAATTAGTCTCTGATGATGTGATCCTTAGTTTCCGACAGGCTAAGTTTAGTCCCTGATGACGTCATCCATAGTCTCTGATGGGCAAAATATGTTAGTCTCTGATGGCTAAAGATATTAGTCCCCGAGGAGTTTGGTGATAGCCAACTGTGTTTGTCAATGAACAAATCATTCCCTGACAGCCAAGAAAGTTCGGCGATAGTCAAAGTTACCACTCGACGAGTTTGGTGGTGAGGAAATTATCCCCTGATGGGTAAGTCATCCCCTGATGACTATTCCCTAATGAGTGAATGATACCCTGATGGCCAAGAGGCCATCCCCTGACAGGCAAAACATCCCCCGACGGGTAGTTTACCCACTGATGTCCAGTCATTCCCTGACGACTAGTTATCCCCTAATGAAAGAGGATCCCCTGACATGGAAGATTTTCCCCTGATGCGTAGTCTGACATTAAAGCTATAAAACATTACTTTCTTAAATTATTTGATAATGTTTTTCCTTCAACCGCAACGGTTCGTATGTTAGATTTGAAACATTAAAAGTTTAAGGACATCACATATGCATTTTCTTTCATAATTCTTATTAAGGTATTAAAATATTATATGCATGATTTACAGAATCTTACACTCATGAGTAAATTGAATTTGATTGTGTTCAAATGACTGAGGCAAGTATATTCTCACTCTTATGCTTATTTCTGTTAAGCACACGATCAATTGATTCGACATGTGTACAAGGTTATGACTTTTATGTTTAAATTTCCTTGTGAATTAAAATGCTATGCTTTAGATTCCACTAGCATGATATGAATGGAAGTGCATGGATATAATGGAGCTTTGATTTATCAGTTATTTTTCAATATTATATATGTGCAATAAATGAGAATGATATGTCCCTTAAATGGGTTATGGCACATGGATGGCTAGAGGAAATGAAAGCTGCTGATTTGTTCTTCACCTGACCTAGAGGAATTTTAAGTGACTACATACGTTCACACAAGGAGAAATCATGCGGTCACAGTTAGGCCAGCTGTGTATTGTATGGTTAGTAGATCCAACGTGTTTAGCCTCCGATGGATATTTTGAGAAAGATGTACACTGATGAATACTTGTTTTTCTTCAAGGTGTATTACATGTCATTTATCATCAGTAATCCTAAAGATTCTTCAAAGATTTCTCAAGCATTAGTATTGTTCCATTGAGCCTCTCAACAGAATTGAATCCTTAGTAACATTCCAATTTTGTTTCTCCAAATTATTTATATACTTGTTGGTCGTAAATTGCTCATTCTTGTTGAATTTTAATGTCTTCCAGGGCAGGGTATAAAGGCTGAACCCTCTGACAAGGGGAAGACAAAGATGATTGGCTACTGAATTTGACAAACCCTTTTTGAGTGCCGATAAGGAAGGAAGGAAGGATGATGTTTTGAAGTTGTGATGTTATGTTCCATAATATAGAGATTGTCACATCCGTGTCCCAAATCGCATATTCGTGAACATGCATTCCATTTGATATTTGACATTTGCATTGTTTTATATTTGCATAAATAATGATATATCAGTCCATATAGATTAAGAATACATCATTTAGAAAGCAAGCTTAATTAGAACGCTTTTAAAAGGAGAGTTAGGATATCAAAAATGCAGATTTCGTTCAAGGGGTTAATTAGCGGGTATTATGAAGCTTTTGTGCCATTTCGCAAATACATATTAGTTGAGACCCTTAGTAGAAAAGTAGAAATCTGCACTACTTTTTGGCTGTATTAGGCTGGAATTCTGCACTATTTTTGGGCTGTAGTAGGCTTTGTCTTCAAGTGAAAAAGGCTGGACAATTCTTATTGGACCAAATTAAGCACCTTGTCACCTCATGCTTAATTTGGACTAAACAAGAAGCCACTAGAACAAGGGGAGCAGTCCCATTTTCGGCTGGAGAACACTTAGGAAGGCTGAAAACCATAAGAGAACAGGGGAGAGCAGATTTTCAGCATAGCAGATTTATTAATTGTGTAGTTCTTGCATCTGATCAAAGTGAGTTCTTCCCTTCCATTCTTTTGTGTTTAATAACCTGCACTTTAGTAGCATATTGGAGTTATTAGATGTTAAGGTAATAGAGTTTTCAAATTGTTTCAGTTGGGCTAGAAAAACAGTTGCTGCTGCACCTAGTTGCTGCTGCACTTAGTTTCTGCACTTAATTTTCTGCAGCACTTAGTTTCATCATGCATCATAGCCATGTTTCATGCATATAATTAGTACTTATGCATGGTGAATGAGTTTTAAACATGCCAATATGTGTTATAGGAGAAGAGAACTTCGGGGGCAGCGAGAGGGGAGGTCAACAACGTTAGTTTCGCTGAATTTGTGAGTAAACCCATGGTATACTTATGTGTTATATTTGTGTATCTTGGATAATATATGATTGTTTGCTTATTGTATCATGTCTATATGGGATTACTTGCTATGTTTGATGAGTTAAATGTGTAATTGACAGTTTGGTGTACAAGCTGA
>CM025787.1:17840223-17867700 GCA_014636745.2 Centella asiatica | reverse complement strand
ATCAGTAGGAACAAGAGAGAACAGGGGAGAACAAGCTGAACAGATTTCCTAGCATAGCAGATTTTCTAAGTTGTGCAGTTTTGCAGCTGATCAAGTGAGTTCTTCCCTTCCTTTCTTTTGTGTTTAATAACCTTTCTTTTGGCTAAAAGAAAATAGTTTCTGCAGCTGAAATTAGCTTTCTGCTGCACATAGAATCTGCTGCACTTAGTTTGCTGCTGTTGCTGAAATTAGTATTCTGTTGCTGCTGCAATTACGTTTTCTGCTGCAGCTAGCCTAAGTCATGCATCATAGCAATGTTTCATGCATATAGTTGGTACTTAAAGCATGGTGAACAAGTATTAAACATGTCAATATGTGTTATAGGAGAAGAGAACTTCGGGGGCAGCGAGAGGGGAGTTCAACAGCGTTAGTTGCGCTGAATTTGTGAGTAAACCCATGGTATACTTATGTGTTATATTTGTGTATCTTGGATGATATATGATTGTTTGCTTATTGTATCATGTCTATATGGGATTACTTGCTGTGTTTGATGAGTTAAATGTGTAATTGACAGTTTGGTGTACAAGCTGAAAATATGTGCTATTGGTAATTGTAGTGATCCGAACTATATTTGGAATGTTATCAATATGACTTGGAGGAAAATCCTCGCCCTTAGATCCACTGCTAAGCAGTTCATCTTTTATTCTATTGGTGATGGAGCAAGCGTGAGCCTATGGTTTGATCCTTGGCACAACTCACAACCTATTGCCAAATCTGTTGATGACCCTATCATTCTTGAATCTGGTCTTGGGAGGGAAGCTGTGGTTGCTGACATCATTCTCAATGATTCTTGGAGACTCCCAATTTCCAATCACCATATTATCATCAATTGGAGGAGCACTTTTAATTACCTTACACCTTTAAACTCCTTGAATCAGGATTGTGTGCACTGGGGTAATATTCCTATTTCTTTATCAAAAGTCAAATGTATTTGGTCGGATATTCGCACCAGGAATCAGAAAATTGCTTGGAATCGAGTAATTTGGAACAAACTTACCGTTCCTCGCTACTCCTTCATTAATTGGTTGTGCTGTCATAAAAGTCTGTGGACTATGGACAAACTGATCAATTTTGGCTTGAATATCACAAATCTCTGTGTGTTGTGTAACTCTGGACCTGAATCGTTTGATCACTTATTTTTCCAATGCTCATACTCTCTTAAAATAGCTTATGCCATTCTCCGAAAAGCTGGTTGGTTTGGTTCCAATTTTAACTGGTCTGATCTCCTACACAATATTAGTTCTTTAAACTCAAATTCCTTCAGGAATCAGCTGATTTGGTTCAGTTTCAACAATATTGTATACCACATTTGGTCCGAAAGAAATGGCAGGATGCATGGTAAAGCGGGTAGAAACCCGTTGGCCCTTATCGCTGAAATACTCTTTATTATCAAAAGTAGGCTGGTCTCTCATGTAAAATTTAGGAGAAGTTTGTAAGCTTGTTAGTTGTATGCTACAATGCTGCTAGTTGCTCTTGAATGCTGTTGTTGGTTTGCTGGTTATATGTTGTTGTTGTATGCAGCAGTTCTTTGTTGCTGTTATATGCTGCTGTATTCTGCTGCTATGGGCTGGTTGTATGCTTCTTGTGGGTTGTTGCATACCATCAGGGGAATGATAGTTTGGGCGAGTTGGCCAGTGCAGTCATTTCAAGGGCTGATGTCAGTGCAGTTTCATCAGGGGCTGCTGTCAGTGCAGTTTCCATCAGGGGATGTTGGACAGTGCAGGTCCTTAGGGGAATGACAACTCCATCAGTGCAGTTCCATCAGTGGAATGACAGTTCAGTTCCATCAGGGGCTGCTGGGTTCGGTGCAGTTCAGGTCCTTCAGGGGTTGCCGGCCTGTGGTTCGGTCTGTTTGCTTTAGGGGATCTGCTGCTTTGCTCATTCAAGCATCTGCTGACTTCACTACTTTGTGTTATGGTTTGCTTTATGCTCATTGTTTTGGGTTGTATCCCTAGCTAGCGAGATGTGCTAGTAGGTCGAGGGGGATGCCTCTCGTTAATTTTGTATCTTTTTTTCCTTTTATATAATTTCGCAATTTAGCAAAAAAAAAAAAAAAAAAATATGAGGAATTATGTATATGAGCTATTGGTACTGAATTGAAATGAGAACTATATGTATATTGTGCATTTGATTTCATATGACTTAAAGGAAATGGTATGGCTGATGTGTTCAGGTATTTGCAAATATATTGGTTATATTGGTTACATGAGAACATAGGTGGACTAAGTGCTGTACGAGGTGAAAACCCGTATGAGCCACCTCTGGGATCCATCCTATTACACTGGCTGGCCAGCAATTTATTTGATTCAACCTACGGGTTCATACTGTTGGTTATTGGAAAGATCTTTGTGATCTGTATACAGGAATTCCCGAGGCAATATTCTGACACATCGAGCCACTACCGGAAAAAGAAAAGAATATAGCATTGCATATTTGATATATCTGAATTGATTTGAGTTATATGAATTATATATGTAAATTGTATGATATGTGTGGGGTTTACTCATTGAGTTGCGACTCATATAAAGCGCTAAATGTTTCAGGTTGTGCAGTATAGCTTTTGAGCTGTTTTGCAGCTTTGTGCATACTTCGACGCGACAGAGGTCGGGAAGCCGTGATCACACTCTCTCTCTCCAGTCCATTTGTGCATATAGTTTTTCTTAGAATGTATTTTTCGGGGCTGATTAGGATTTTGGCTTGTAATGTATAAGATATGTTTTGTATAATAGGTTGTGTTTATGTTGTTTAGAAGTGTCTAATATTTCAGATCGTTTGATGTTGAATTTAATGACTTGTTGAATATGGTATTTGAAATGTAATTGCTGTTTATTTGTTATTCGAGTTGGGTCTTTACAGAGATAGATTAGCTTCCGCTGACAATGTAATATTTTGGGTTGTAATAACTCTTTACTAATTCTTTTTATTAGTATCTATGCTATGAATGGATGTGAAGTTATCTTTCCTTCTTTTGACGAAGCCCAGGTCCAGTAAGGGATTTTGGGGTCATCACAGTATACATAGTTGCTTCGTATACATATTGAATGAGAATAATTGTTACTTGTTCAACTTGAACTAAATCTTATTGTTAAATGTTTGACTACTTGTATCTGGTTTACAAGTACTTATCTGTTCCATGTCAGCACTTGACATTTAAAACTATTCAATTCAGTTTAACTTATCTAATGTCTTCTATAAGGTTAGTTGTGTGAACACATTGTGACCCTCATTGAAAATTACAAGGTTAGCTGTGTGAATACCTTTGTCATCTTCATTGAGGTGTCAAGATTTAATCACTTAATGAGCAAGAGAAGGGAACCAACTCGGATGTGAGAATGGGATACTCTATTTTGCCAGGCCCTAGAGATTGTAGATGTAATGAAATCTACTAAATGGCTTACGTAAGTACATAGCAGACCACATTGAGATAGCCCTGACCTGCTATCGTCAAGTGGTAAGAGATATTCTCAGTAGGCCCTAGTGCTGAACAAAGTTAAGGCGATCAAGTAAGTCATAATACTGAAAGACGTCAAGAGAGCTTATGTGGATTTATTTCAGAAGCATTATATTGCCAGGTTTCCTTTTATCTAAGAATATTGATTTTCTTTCCCATATGCAACGAAAATCCAATAGTTTGAATTCTTAATATTTTAACTTCGTCTTGGAAATTGTATTTTAAAACTGACTGCAAATCCTTTTTTCATTCAACTATTTTATAACATATTACTTGCTGCGCTTTTATCGCTCATACTTGCTTGATTCTCTTTCAGCTAAACACGAGAAATGAGAAAATTCCAAGGGTAAGGAAATGATGTTTCAGTATCACTAAGACTGGCTATTACAGGCTCATCAATATGACTTTCGATTTTGGTTTTTGGGTAGAAAGATGCTTTCCGCTACTAGAATCTTCAAGTCAATAATTGTAATAATTACTAAGTAAACTCCTTTTTAATCAATATTATGAAAGAAAGTTTTCATGTTGTTAGTTCTTTTGTCCCTTTTGAGAACCTGGTACTCTGCTAGAAGCCTGAGTCACAATAGTTATTAATGAACCGACGACTCTGGCCTATGGTTGGGAAATCGAGGTCGTCACATTAGTGTTGTAGCCATTGCTTATAATCCTGTTTTACACTCTAGGACTAAACATATAGATATAAGGCATCATTTCATTAAAGATCACGTTCAACAAGGTACTATAGAGATAAATTATATTCCTACTAAAAATCAATTAGCAGACGTTTTTACAATACCTTTGCATGAAAATTATTTTAACAAACTAATAAGTGAATTAGGCATGCTAAATTTAGAGTAGGAGTCTGCTGTACTAACATTTTCTCTTAAGCAAGGACATACGTCCTTAGCAATACAATGAACTCTCTGCTCAGGTGAAGGAAACGATCCTGCTAATAACTAAACAGCCCTTTTGAATGTTGTGTCAATTCACTCAATCTTACTAAAATTTATGAAAAAGGAGAAACCTCAAAGATGTTGTTGATGGATAGTATCTGCTTATGAAGGTTATCTGCTGACCTTGAGCAACATTCATCAATGTTGTTGTCTCAATCTACATCGACCCTGCTGCAAATTTGACAAAAAAGGGGGACTCCTAGACAAAACTGTGGTTTTATAAACTAACTCCTACACCTTGCTTATACTGTAAGCAAAGGATATTCTTGCTGCTTACAAATTCACACTCCCTACTTAATTTTGGCTCCTAAGAGAAACTCAGCAAGACTATAAGACCAGAAAGGACATATTTGTTTGCCAAGCATGATATGTTCCAACTGCTAAATCCTATAAATCCTTAATGAAACCTTAGCACCATCAAAGACTTGCAACCACATCCTACTGATATTTCAATGACTCATCAGAAAATGATATCATTTCCACTTTTATTGTAGTAAAAATAGTCCATCATGACTTTAGCCATTTATTTTCTCTCTCCTCATTTAATGTCACTTTGACCCATTATCTTTTTACGGCTGCTGTCTTTTCGGTAATTAATTTTCACCATTACCCACATATTCCTCTCCTACTAACTCCTCCATTGCTCATATTAGTAACTGCTCTAAACCTCTTCAACTTCTTCTCACCCCTTACATAAATCCTTTCAGCCCTCTCATTTTTTTTACATTCATCTAAATCACTCTCAATTCTCTCTAAGAAAAAATTCTCTCTAAGAAAAAATTCTCTCTCTACAAATTTCTGTCGAAACCATCGAGAATCTGTCCTAAAACCACCACTTTTTTCATCTACATATAGCAAGATGGCAAATTGGTTAGACAAAATAGAGTCCAAGTGAATTATCAACTTGGATTCCTTTGCTGATGATCAACAAGATGCTGATACTCTTGATGTAATAAGGCTGCTAAGGAACAATAACATCAGATATGTTATCACTACTGATTGCCAGATTTTTGAAGAAATTATTAGGGAATTCTGCCAGAGTGTCCAAGTAAGACACAACAGCATCTCTGAGCAAGTGAATGGACAGCAAGTATCTATCACACCAGCAACTATCAAAGATACACTCCAGATGAAAAGTCAAGGCTTGCTGACTCTGCCCACACTAGTCCCTATTGTAGTAGCAGAGCTTGGATACATCAAGACTCACAGCACCAAGAAGAGAAAGGATTTCCTTAAGAAATGGGATTTCCTCATGGACATTTTACATAAAACCTTGTTGTGCAAATTCCCATCCCAAGATGAAGCATCAACAAAGGTTATCTCTCTAGTGTCCCTATTGAAGTTTGAGCAGGAAATCAACTAGGCTCAAATTTTCTTTGAGCTCCTCAAAGAATTCTTCTCCAACAAGAAGAAAACAATGATCAGGCATGGGTGAACTTTGTCCCTACTGCTCAAAGGAATCCTTGGAGACCACTTCCCAACAGGAACTAGAACTAAGAAGCTTCCAAAGGGAAAAATCATCACCCCATCAATTTTGCGAAATTACGAACGCAACCCTACTGCACTAGCAAAGGCTACTGTTGAGAGAAGAACAAAGAAGGAAACAAACTATGCTGACGATATTGTTAAAGAACAGCAGGATGTGCAATGTCTTGCTGATGGACAAACTGCTGTAGAGATAGACCATGTTGGTAAGAACAAACCCAACAGGAAAATAAGAGCTACTCAAATACAGCGACCAAAAAGAAAGTTAAGGTTGTTGCTGTTGATATCAACTTTGATCCAGCCACCCTAAACTCCAAGAAAAGGGAGATGTATGATTTCTTCATGGAATTATATGATGAATGATGAAGATGCTGTTGCTAAGGCCATTGCCCAAGGAAGATTGGACATCAAGCCTCCTACTGATGAGGAGGAGGAAGAACAAAGCCAATATAATATTCCCTTTACTTTCCCCCTCACTGCTACACCTGCTGAAAATGAAATCTTCATAGAGATTGACAATTATCAAGTTGTTGTCAACTCTCTATTGGTTGTTATTGCCACTCCTAAAAGTTCGTTTGATAAACTTTTCAAGGAGATTGATGTTGTCATGGAGGAGATCCTTGTTGTAGATCAACCAACCCATACTACTGAACTACCATCAGCAAGTGATGCTGCCACGCCCATTGAATTGGTAAGCATCATTGAAGTACTAGAGCTTGCTGACATACCAGACTCATCTTATCATGAAAAGCCTTTGTTCTTTCTTTGTAAAGTTTAGAACTCTCATAGGCATCATTACGAATTTCCTCTAATTCTTGCAATTGCAACTTCCTATGAACCCCGCATCATCAATACTCGTATTAAATTGCTTGATTGCCCAAAATGCTTTATGTTCGAGTTCCATCGGAAGGTGACAAGCTTTAGAAAATACCAAATGGAAAGGGGACATACCTATAGGAGTCTTATAGGCCATATGATAAGCCTATAACGCATTATCAAGTCATAAACTCCAATCTTTTCTATTGGGATTCACTGTTTTTTCTAGTATGGATTTGATTTCCCTATTAGATATCCTTGTTTGTCCGCTCGTTTGTGGGTGGTAAGCTATTGATACTCTATGAGTGACATTATACTCCGTTAAGAGAATGCCTACAAACTTATTACAAAAATGAGTTCCTCTATTGTTGTTTATTGCCCTTGGCACTCCAAACCTAGAAAAGATACTAGAGTTGACAAAACTCATAATAGTGTTAGCATCAACAGATCTAGTAGCTTTCGCTTCAACCCATTTCAAGACATAATCTACAACAAGAAGGATATACACATTGTTAAAATATGAAGGAAATGGTCCCATGAAATCATTAACCCATACTCAAATATCTCACACACAAATATGGGTGCAAGGGGCATTTGATCCTTATTACTTAAATTGCCCGTATTTTGACATTGTGTACAAGACTTACAAAACATATACGAATCACGAAACAAATTAGGCCAAAATAACCCACATTCTAGTACCTTATGAGTAGTTCTCTTGGGACCAAAGTGTCCCCCACATGCATATGAATGACAAAATTGGAGAATGGAATGGATTTCATTGTCAAATACACACCTTCGAATTACTTGGTCAGAACAATGTTTCCAAAGGTATGGATCATCCCATATGTAATGTTTTGAATCACTCTTTACCTTGTCTTTTTGAGCTCGAGATAAATCACTAGGTAAAGATTTGGTGACCAAGTAGTTAACAATGTCGACATACCATAGGATCATATTGTGGGTCGCAAAGAGTTGCTCATTAGGAAATTCATCTCTCATTGGTAAGGACTCTATATTAATTACCAATTTACTGAGATGGTCTGCAACCATGTTTCCAGCAACTTTCTTATCTCGGATTTCCAAATTGAATTCCTGCAGTAAGAGAATCCATCTAATAGGCCTTGGTTTTGCTTCTTTCTTTGCCAATAAGTACCTGAGTACTGCATGGTCAGAGTAAACAATCACTTTAGTGTCAAGTAAATAAGAACGAAATTTTTCTAAAGCAAAAACTACAGCAAACAATTTTTTTTCAGTTGTCGAGTAGTTGCACTAGGCACTATCAAGAGTCCTTGAGGCATAGCATATGACATGTGCCACTTTTCCAACTCGTTGTCCAAGGATTGCTCCCACAGCATAGTTGCTAGCATCACACATGATTTTGAAGGGAAGATCCCAATTTGAAGCTTGTATGATGGGTGTTGAAGTTAGTGCCCCCTTTAGCTTATCAAATTCAGCTTTATAATCCTTGCTAAACTCGAAAGACACATCTTTTTGAAGTAATCTATACAATGGATGGCTTATCTTGGAGAAGTCCTTAATAAATCGTCGGAAAAAACCTGCACGTCCAAGAAAAGAACGAACTTCCCACACATTTGTGGGGGTAAGGCATAGATTTAATAAGATAGACCTTATCTTTATCTACCTCGATGCCTTTAGAAGAAACAACATGACCTAAAATATTACCTTGATCAACCATAAAATGGCATTTTACATATTCAACACAAGGTTTGTTTTTATGCATCTCTCAAGTACCTTTTGGAGGTTATTTAAACAAGAATCAAATGAATCTCTATAAATAGTGAAATCATCTATAAATGCCTCCATGTTGTTTTCTATAAATCAGAAAATATACTAACCATACATCTCTATAAGGTAGCTGAAGCATTGCAAAGGCCGAATGGCATCCGTCGGTAGGCAAACGTTCCGAACGGGCATACGAATGTTGTCTTTTCTTGATTTTTAGGTGCAACTGGAATTTGATGAAAACCTGAAAATCCATCAAGACAACAAAAATAAACTCGTCCAGCTAATCCTTCTAACATTTGATCAACGAATGGAAGTGGAAAGTGATATTTTCTTGTTAAAGCATTTAATTTTCTAAAATCTATACAAACCCTCCATCCATATTGGACTCGTTTATGTACCATTTCACCTTCAGAATTCTCCACAATAGTGATTCTTATTTTCTTAGGAACTACTTGTGTAGGACTTACCCATGCACTATCTGAGATTAGGAAGATTATACCTGCATCAAGAAGTTTTTGAATCTCTTTCTTTACCACTTCCATCATAGGTGGATTCAGGCGGTGTTGAGCTTCTCTTGATGGCTTTGCAACTTCTTCCAACAAGATCTTTAAATGCTTTGGTGAAGTAAAAATTGGTAACTCGTATTACCCAACATCAATTATGTCAAGAAGGTTTATACTCAGCTTCTCAACAAGGGAAGCAAAGCAAATCATCTTTTGTAAGCAAAGAAGCCACTATGATCAAGGATCTACTTCAAATGTTGTATATGGATTTGTTTGGTCTTGTCAATGTCATGTCGATGTCAAAGAAGAGATATACATTGGTGATAGTGGATGATTTTACCAGATACACTTGGGTGAAGTTCCAACATGCCAAAACTGAGGTGCCTCGACAATGGAACTGAGTTTAAGAATTCAGTTGTTGATGGATTTTGTGTGGAAAAGAGAATAAATCATACATTTTTTTCTCCAAGGACTCCTTAACTGAATGGTGTAATGGAAAGAAAGTACAGAACCCTAGTTGAAGCTTCTAGAACTATGTTAATAGAAGCCAAATTGCCAACTTATTTTTGGGCTGAAGTAATTTCCACAACTTGCTTCACTCAGAATAGGTCATTGATCAACAAAAATCACAATACGACACCTTATGAACTGATGACAGGGGGGAAGATAAACGTCAAGTTTCTACATATGTTTGGATGCAAATGTTTTATGCTAATGAACTTTAGAGAAAACCTTGGTAAATTTGATTCAAAAGCTGATAAATCAATTTTCCTAGGATATTCATGTTAGGAATTTTAGCATTTGATGATGATTTATAAACATAAAATTGTTAGATTTGTAATTGTACAAGTATCTGTAGTAATGCATTATGAGAAACTACTATCAGAAACTGCAGGTAAGCATCAGAGACTACAAGGAATGCATTTGGAGAGTTCAACAAAAGTCAAAGTTGGTCAAGCAAAATTAGCCTATCAGAGACTAAGTTTTTGCCTATCGGAGACTAAGATTTACCCTTTCAGAGACTAAGGAATTAGACTCACGGAGACTAAGTTTTTGCCCATCGGAGATTAAAATTTAGCGTATCGGAGACTACGAGTCAGAGATTAAGAGTCGAAGACTAAAATTTAGCCTGTCGGAGACTCAAATTTTAGCCTATCAGAGACTAAAATTTTAGCCAATCAGACACTAAGGTTTCTACTACCAGAGACTATTGTTGAAGCTATCAGAGACTAAGGCAAAGTCTCTTTATTGCATTGAAGAGGCCTTGAGACGATTTGACCATCACCAAAGTTATTTGGCTAATGTCAAACTCAACATTACTCAATGCCAAAGTCATTTGCCTATCGCCAAAGTCGTCGAGCAAATCAACAACAACGCCAAACTCAAAATGACTATCGCCAAAGTCGTTGGACAAATCAACAACATCGCCAAACTCAAAGTGATTATCACCAAAGTCATCGGGAAATTCTCTATCGCTGAAGTCAAGTGAAGCCCCAGAATTACTCATTGCCAAAGTCGTCGGGTAATTTACTCTAGCGCCAAGTGCTTGAGCATCAGTAGATAAATTATGAAGCACTAAAGTGCTTGGGCATTAGGGGATAAGTTTCTCGGCATCTGGGGATAAGTTTCTCGGTGTCAGGGGATAAGTTTCTCAGCATCAGGGAATAAGTTTTTCGTAATCAAGGGATGAATTTTTCGACACTAGAAATTGTCCATGAGGGGATGAAATGATCAGAGACTAAAGATGACATGACTGAGTTCACAAATCCAGTAACTCAAGTTTAAAGGTGGTGTAATTAAAATAAAGATAATGATCCAATAAGGAGAGATTGACTACCAAAGAAGCTTCAAGGAGATAAGTTATAAATTGCAGATGTGAAAACTGATAAAGTAAAATATGGAAATAAGTCATACTTATACACTAGCATGCGTATATAGCTGCTGATGTGAAAACTATAGAGATAACTTATAAAAACTTGATGGAGGAAAATTTGGAAGCTGGTCCAATAAAAAACCAGGAAGCTCATAGATATAAGTTATTCACTACAGAGATAACTTATCATGGGAACTACAATAGGAAAATAAGGGAGTTGGTGTGCTGATACACCAGAGATGCTACATAACATGTTGGTGTGCAAGGAATGTTATGCAAAACGAAGTTATGTGACAGAGCTACAATTACCAAAAATATCTCTGCAACTCACTAAAGAAGCTTGGAGAACAAGGGAGCTATGTCTATAAATAGAGACATGAAGCAGCTAAGAAAAAATAACACAGATACAACAAGATATCACTGAGATACACAAAAACATTAGTATACATATTTTCTCAGATCATATCGCAACTGTAATAAACTTATAGAGAGAGAGAAACAAGTTTTCATAACTTGAGAGAAGCAAGTTTTCATAACTTGAGAGAAGTTAAAAATCATAGTCTAGAGTGCAGCTGTTATTTTCAACAGAGTTGTAAGAAGCTGGTCATTTACACCAATGAGCTCTTTTAATATTTCATTGATTTATAAAAGTTCAAAAACACTTGTGATAAATTGTATTTTTTCAATTCCACAACTTTTAATACAATATATTCACTAAACTCACATAGTTCGAAAGAATTTTGTGGTTTGTATTCAACCCCCCTTCTACAAACCATCTTATGGGAGAAAAAAATTGGTATCAAAGCTTATTAATTAAAACACCAATCAATAGATCAAAAAGGTGGGACAGAAGGATGACAATGTCAAAATTCCAATGTTCAAGAGGGAAGAGTACTTCTTATGGAAGAGGAAAATGTTCTTGCATTTGGAATCAACTGATTTGCAATATGCAGACATCCTCAAGGAAGGACCTGTTATTCCCACAAAAGTTGTGCCACTAGGTATTGTTGATGGCATTCCAACCCAAGAGACATGTGTACCTAAAAAGCCAAATGAGCTCTCCAAGGAAGAAAAAGAGGAAGTCCTAAAAGACAGAAAAATTCTGAACATCCTCTACAATGGGTTGGACAATGATATGTTCAACAGTGTCATCAACTGCCAAAGTTCCAAGGAAATATGGGAAACTATTCAAGTACTATGTGAAGGAACTGAAGAAGTTAGGGCCACAATATGAGTATTTCACTGCCAAATCTAAAGAATCTAAAACTCAATTGTATAATAGATTCAATAGACTTGTCAATGATCTTAGATTACATAGGAAAGTCTATGAGAATATAGACACAAATATTAAATTCATAAGGTCACTTCCATAATCTTGGGATGCCAAGACAACTGCTGTAATGGAAGCTAAGGACATGAATATCATGTCCTTGGACAAACTCTATTGAAATCTCAAAACTTATGAGCTTGAAGTGCAATAGAGAAGCATGCTAAATCCTGACCTCAAGAAAGAGAAGTCTTTTGCATTTATAGCATAGACAAGTAACATGAAGCTTGATGGGAAAAAAGTTCTCATTAAGTAATCAGATTCTAATCTAGAATATGATAAAGAAGCTAAAGATGCAGATGTAGAGGAAGAACTCTACACACCTAAAAATTTAGACATTGATGAGGTTCTAGCTCTAATAGCTAGAAAATTCAAAAAACTTAAATTTGACAGGAGAAAGCCTAGATTCAACAATGTCTTTTCATATAAAAAAGAAAGTCAATCTGACAAGGTTGACAGATCTAAGTTCAGGTGCTTCAATTGTGATGCTCTTGGACACTTTGCTAATAAGTAAAAGAAGCCCAGATCTGACAAAAAGACAAGGGAGCCCAGGGATACTACAAGAGATGAGGATTACTATAAAAAGAAATACTATGATCTCCTTAACAACAACAAGGGCAAGGGAAAGGCACTAATCACAGAAGGCAAGGATTGGGCTGATTCAGAATCAGAGGATGAAGAATATGTCAACGTGGCATTGATTGCTAACTCCTCTGATAGTAGTGATACTTTTGGAAGTCCAAATTCCAAGAACTCCCAGGTAACTGACTTGACTATTTCTTCTATTATGTCATTATCTGATTGCCAAGAAAGCTTAGCTGACATGTGTAAAGAAATGTACCATTTAAAAAGAACACTTAGATGCTCAGTAAAAGAAAATGCTAGACTCATAGACTCCATTGAACTGTTAAAGAATAGAAATTCCTTCTTAGAGTCTGAGCTAGGTGTTCTTGAACAAGTCAGGAAAGAGTGCAAAAAGGCCCTAAATGATCTTGCTTATGCTAAACAAATAGAAGAATGACTAAGAGCACAACTTAAGAAAGAGTAGAACATTATAAAAGAATGGACCAACTCCTCTAAAAAAGTTAAGGAGATAATATAAAAATATAGCACCAGTCAAAATGAAGGGCTAAACTACAATAATAAGGTCTAGGGAAAGCAGTCAATGATTGAAGAATTGTCAATAACTGGAACTAGTGAAACTAGCACAAGTAAAAGTACTCCAGTAGCTACTGCTCCTATCTTTAAAAAGATAAAATTTGTTAAGGTAGGAGCTACTGAGAAAAAATCTAAGGAGACCGTATTCCAAAGCCCACTCACTCATCAGAGGTTAAGCGGAAAAATAATAGGAATGGTAAGAAAGGAATTAACAAATATACTAATTATACTCCTGTTATTAATGCACCTAAGAAACATTGCTGGAAGTGTGGAAATCCCAACCACCTTGCTTATAAGTGTAAAAATATCCCTAGGAACGTGCATGATAGAAACTTACCCTCTAATAAAAGGCAAGAGTTAACTGTTAAGAACCACTCAAATGTTCAAAAGGTTAAAAACAATTATTTGAAATCTCTTCTAAAAATAATGCAAAAATCTGATGAACCTAAGGCTAAGAAGAAAGTTATTTCTTCTAAGCAGTGGGTGATAAAGAAAGATAAAACTGGAAAACCCTTAACAACTGCTAAATTAAACTTTAAAAATGTTAATGGACCTAAGCAAGTCTGGGTTCCTAAATTAACTTAGCTGTTTACTGTGTGCAGGGTACAAAGAAACAGATTTGATTATTGGATAGTGGTTGTTCAAGACACATGACTGGAGACAAGACCCTGCAAACATAATTTGAGGAGAAAGCTGGCCTAAGTATTTCTTTTGGAGATGACAACAAAGGATATACCTTGGGATATGAAAAAGTCATAAATGGAAATGTCATCTTGGACGATGTAGCACTAGTTGATGGTCTTAAGAACAACTTACTTAGCATCAGCTAATTGTGTGACAGAGGTTACAATGTTTATTTCAAGGATGAACATCGCTTGATAGGTGACAGTAAGGATGGAAAAATAGCTCTATCTAGAGTTAGGAAATGTAACCTCTACATAGCTGACTTTAGTTCATCATGTAAAAATCAGTCCACATGCTTTTATAGTAAAGCATCAGTGGATGAGAGTTGGCTATGGAATAAGAAGCTTTCTCACTTGAATTTCAAGACAATCAACACTTTGATGGAGAAAAAAATTGGTGACAGGTCTTCCACAAGTGGAATTCACTCAAGATAGTCTATATGAAACTTGTCAAAAAGGGAAGCAAAAGAAGACTTCCTTTAAAAGCAAGGAGATATCATCAATTACAAGTCCAATACAACTAATTCATATGGATTTATTTGGACCTGTAAACATAATGTCTATCTCAAAGAAAAGGTATGCTCTGGAAATAGTTGATGATTTCACCAGATACACATGGGTAAAATTTCAGTATACAAAAAATGAAGCAGCTCAGTTGGTGATTGATCATATCAAGAAAGTGGAAACTGAATCTAGGCTGACTGTCAGAGTTCTAAGAACTGATAATGGAACAGAATTCAAGAACTCCAAAGTTGAATGTTTCTATGTGGACAAAGGAATATCTCACACATTTTCTGTTCCAAGAACCCCTCAACAGAATGGAGTAGTTGAGAAAAAAAACAAAACTCTTATTGAAGCTATTAGAACCATGCTTGAAGAAGCCAAATTGCCTACCTATTTTTGGGCTGAAGCAATTTCAATTGCATGCTTCACTCAAAATAGGACATTGATCAACAAAGCTCACAACAAGACTCTTTATGAGCTTATGACATGTAGGAAACCTAATGTCAAATTTCTTCATGTATTTAGTGGCAGATGCTTTGTGCTTAAAATGTCAAGGTCAGAACTTAGGAAAATTTGAACCCAAAGTTGATGAAACAATTTTCCTAGGTTACTCTCTAACAAGCAAAGCATACATGGTCTACAACCTTAGGCTGAACATTATAATGGAATCTATTCTTGTTGCATTTGATAATAAAAAAAATAATAGGAATACAAGATGAAGGGATGCATGAAGTTCTAAGGTTTGAAAATGAAGATGAGTCAGAAAATGGTGAAACTAACTCATCAATTGATGAAGCTAAACCCCAAGAAGACACTCCACCAATGGATATCCTTTTAACCACTGAGGGGGAGTAGTTAATGGAGAATGAATCAGAGGATATCTCAAACTCCAATCTAGAAATATCCACTGATTTAGGGGAAGCTTCACTTGAAGCTGAGAGCACTACACACCATGGAGGACTTGGAACAAATGAAGCTTCTTCTTCAAGAAGTTTACCTCCACAAATAAGATGGACAAGAGATCATCCTATGGAGCAAATTATAGGAGATCCATCTAAAGGTGTGTCAACAAGAAGTGCTACTCAAAATGAATGCCTATACCTCAACTTTCTATCCAAGATTGAACCTAAAAGGTTGAGGAAGTATTATAAGATGCTGATCGGGTAATTGTTATGCAAAATGAACTCAATCAATTTGTGAGAAACAAAGTTTGAAGACTAGTACGAAAACCAAAGAATAAATCAATCAATGGTACTAAATGGATCTTTATAAACAATGTAATACCCCAAATTTGTGTAATTATTATTATAACATTAAGAGTATTAATAAATAAATTTTAGTCAAAATTTATTTATAAACATGAGCAATTATTCCTTTAGAAATGTCAAAAGAAAATAAATTTTGGGTGTAAGATATTATTTGAATTAATTTATATGGTAATATAAATTACTTGTACTTTTAAATTAATTTTTGGTATAAGATATTACTGGAGTTAATTTATGTGATGCTAATATGAATTGTTACTATTACTATTACGGGAAGGATGAGTAATGACTCTTGAGATGAGTAGCATTACAGGTGTTGAAGATCTTTTCAATGAGTAAGCATTACAAAGAGCTGAGTCATTAGTGGTATGCACTACCATTTGACACCTATTAGTTACTCATACTTATCATACTTACGTGTAACCATAATTGTTAGCATATTGTAGTAATTTAGTAGATTTCAAGTCCGATGTTAATCTAAGTAAGAAATATCTCAGATATTTTCATACTCCTAGCTCCTATATAAGGAGAACCTCTACTACTCATATTCCTTACAACACTCTCAAACATATAAACTCCCTAAACCCACGATAATATTCCTATAATTGTTCTGTAGTATCAGAAGCTTACTAGGTAAATATTAAGAGCTTTTATTAAGTTATTCATTATTTAGTCATTTAGCTTGACTATAAACCTGCATGAAAACTTGAATTATATTAGGGATAAACCACACGGATAATCTCTATACTCTTCAAAATATTCTTCATATTGTTAGTCTCTGATTAAATAAACTATTAGTCTTTGATGGGTTATTTTAGCTATCGGAGGATAAATATCCTCCGAAACCCATCCCCTGATGACCAAGAGTCATTCCTTAATGACAAAGAGTCATCCCCTGATGACCAAGACTCATCCCTTTATGGCCAACTAAGTTTAGCGATGGCCAAATGAGTTAGGCGACAAGTTTTGCGACAACCAAGTGAGTTTGGCGGTAGTCAAATAGATTACTGACAAGTTTGGCGATGAACAAATCATCCCCTGATAGCCAAGAAAGTTTGGCAATAGTGTAGTTTAATACCGACGAGTTTGGAGATGACCAAATGATCCCCTGACGGGTAGATATTCCCTAATGGGTAGTTTATTCCATGACGGGCAATGCATCCCCTGACGGGTTGTTACCCACTGATAAGTAAATTATCCCCCTAACGGGTAATTTATTCCCTGATGGTAAATATCCACTGATGAGTAAATCATCCCCTGACAATTATCCCCTGATGGTTATAAGGTATCCTGTGATAGTTTTAAACTATCCCTTGATAGCTGAAACTTATCCCCTGATGACTGTAAACTATCCCTTGATGGCTGTAAGCTATACCCTAATAACATAAAGCTTATCCCCTAATAAGTATAATTCACCCCCTGATGTAGACTTAGCATAACTTAAATATTATAACTTTATTACCTAAGCATAGTTATAGTATATAGTTCTAATTTCTGTTAATCATTTATGATTCATAAAACAGATTTCGCAGGAGCACTTAGACCTATCGTACGTTATCACCCCCATCAAGGCAAGTAATGTATTTATTATTATTCTTTCGATGTATAACTTAGTTCTTCGGTTATACATAAAATTATTTTCAAGTGATATATTTCTCATCTATTCAATATATTGCACAATTATTTATAAACGTAAGTATGATGTTTATTTCAAATTAAACACATGATCACCTAATTCCATCTATGTTAAGCTATGACAAGCAGGTACTTAAACCTTTCTTCTTACGAATACATAATTGTTTCGTATACGTACTAATAGAGAATTATTTGTTCAACTGAAGCTAATACCATTTTGAGAAACGCTTGATTTTAATATCTTGTTTACAAGCATTTATCTGTTTTGTGTCAATACATGACAAATTGAGCTATTCAATTCAGTTTATAAGGTTAATAAATACCTTGTGAACTTCACTGAGACTACAAGGGTACTATGTGATCGCCTTGGACAATCCCCTGAGGTGTCACGACCCTCACTCAGATTACAAGGATGCTATATAATCACCTTGGTAAATTTCACTGAGGTGTCGAGATCTATCCACTATCTCTATAAGGGAATCAACCCAGATGTGAGATTAAGATACTCTATTTTGTCGGGCCCTTCAGTATAAATATGAGAAGTGAATTAACCCAAATGTGAGAATGGGATACTTTATTTTACCGGGCCCATGAGAATGTAGATGTAATTAAGTGTACTATTAAATGTCATACGTATGTACATAGCAGGCCACATTGAAATAACAATGGCCCACTATTGTCATGTGGTAAGATATATTCTCAGTAGGCCCTTGTGTCGAACAGAATTGACAATCAAGTAAGTCATAGTACTGAAAGACGTCATGAGAGAGATGATCAAGTAAGTCATAGTACTGAAAGACACCTAAGAGTTTATGTGGATATTCCTTATTTCTTCATTTCAGAGGCATGACATTGCCAACATTTTTTCTATCTAAAGATATGGATACTCCCCATCTGAATCCAACAGTTGAGATCTTAATATTTTCATGTTATTTTGAAAATGATATTTTTAAACTGGTTTCATATACGGATTTATTGTAGTTGTCCTATATTATATTACTTGCTGAGCTTTTGTTGCTCATACTTGCTTGATTCTCTTTCAGCTAAATCTGAGAAAGGAGACAATTCCAAGGGTAAAGAAGGGTCGTGTTCGTGCCAGTGGATCTCGCTGTCCGGGACTCATAAATATGATTTTCGATTGTTTTGATCTTGTTTTGTTTTCAAGAAAAAGATATGTTATTCCGATGCTACGAACTTTCAAAATAATGTTTGTGATAATCACTGTGTGTATTCTGCTTTTAATTATTATTATAAAGAAAAGAGGTTTTGTGTGAAAGCTCATTGTACCCCCCTTGACAGCCCAATTTTTCGCTAATGGCCTAAGTCTCAGTAGTTAATATTAAACTGACGACACTGGTCTATGGTTGAAAAATTAGGGCTGTCACATCTTGGTATTATAGCAAAACACTGGAAAGATTATTTATGAGCCAAATTAGAAAAGTCGAGTTAGTCTTGAAATAAAACGTTACAATCTAAGTTGTGAGGATGTCATGAGTGTAGGTAATATTAGAAATCTGTCTAATATTTTATTATGTATAAGATAAAGTCTTCTTTTTTATAACAAAAAAAAAAACTATGTTATGTCTTTATAACAGTTATTATAATTTTGTTAACTTAGAAAGTTTGACTAAATTTTTCATGGCTTTGTAGATGTCTGACATGCACCAACTTAATAATACCTTATTAACTACTAAGACAGATAAGTGTTCCCTAGAGGATATCCTGCCACATCAATCTATGTCAGTCAAAACTGAAATTCTTGATCATATTATAGATGAACTTGAGTCAAAAAATGAAAATGATCCCACCAAAGATTCCCCTTCACAACAAGAAAATTCATGGGAGGAGACCCCAACACAAGCCACGCCTAATGTGTGGCGGCCCCGGAAATCTCAAGCTAGGCTTTAGGCACTGCTAGAAATTGTGTGACGGTCCCGAAAGATCCTATGCTGGACTCCGGGCTCCGCCAGGAATTGACAAAAAAAAACATCTTGAACAAAGCATATAAATCATTTATTAAGAGAAATATAATCTCTATTACAAAACCTTAACTCAAACATTCATAATATAAACTAAAGGTATATAACCTTTTATTACAAAACCTTAAATATATAGCAGCGAAAGTCTATAAATGGCCCATCTGGCCTTACAATTTGAACACATCTATGATGGCCTCTCGTCTGACTTTCCCTTTAAAGGCCAACCATAGGAGAGCGATCAAAAAACTCTCACTATGCCATTTTTTCCTGTCCTTTATTAGGCGACTCGACCTTCTTGACGTGTCCTGTAAAATATTTCATAATAATCCACATGAGCGATTTACACTCAGAAAGTATATAATCATAAGCTAGGTAAGTCCAAGCAAGAAGAACGAATATTTCAAAAGGCTTTAGTGTTTAATGAGGTTGGGCGAAACAAAGCCGACACCTCCTAGAGATTTAATAAACATGTAACTTTCAAGGTTCCCGAGTGATAACAAGGGGTTGACCCTTTTCTTGAAATAAATCTTGAATCATTCATTTACGCCTTCTCTTCATCAAATAGTGCATCATCTGGCCAAGCTGATCACTATCTCACTTCCTCTTTATCAAATGACATACAAGCTGGCCAGCCTGATCGTTTGACTTCGTCATGACATACGTAGTCATCGCAGAAAGCATTGGTCTGCGAGGGTCTGAATACCGATGCCTCGGTTTTTCATTCCCTATCATGTGTCGGGGTACTAGACGACCGCACCCACTAGCCTCTAGTCACTCATGTGGATATACTTTGTAAGTATAAGATTAGAAATAAACTTCTATATCCATATATGACTTTTTTTGGCATGCTAGCGAATTAAAACAACTAGCAACTACCCAATAACTCTTTGGTTCAATAAACAACATCTTTTCACGTACATCGGATCAATGAATTGTACGTTACTTATCCATGAAAAACATTGACTTGCATAAGGAATAATATCAATCATTTATGTAAATCGAACGAATGATCTTACTTATTTAGTGAAAAAGGAGTACAGTGAGTATATACTTGCCTTGGTCCTTAGCTAATTTCTAATCTCAAAACACTGGTGCGTGAGAGGTTCTGTAAAATATAATTGTTGGTATAACATGAGAAATCCATGTCTTGAAAGATAAATATGAAACTGTGCATAAACAAGGGATGGCCAATAGGAAACGTACTACTTGTCAGGGGAAATAAAATTTTACTCGTCAGAGGATAATCCTTTGTCAGGGGTTAGTCATCTAGGAATGAGTTATCCATCAGGGGATAATCCATCCGTCAGGGGATAACTACCCATCAGGGGATAGGCTACCCGTCAGGGAATAGGTTACCCATCAAGGAATAGGCTAGCCATCAGGGAATAACTATCCGTCAGGGGATACATTTTTGGTCATCAAGGAATAGCTCTTGACCATCAGAGGATGGTCCTCGGTCATTAGGGGATGACCTTCGATTATTAGGGGATGGTATGACCGTTAGGGGATGAATTTGTTCATCGCCAAACTCGTCAGCATACTTTTATGAGTCATCGCCAAACTCATTTGGCCATCGCCAAACTCATTTGGCCATCGCCAAACTCGTTTAGCCATCACCAAACCTGTCGGTAACTCATTTGACTATCGCCAAACTCTTTTGGTTGTCGCCAAACTCATCGCCAACTATTTAGCCAGCACCAAACTCTTCAAAGACTAGCATCATTAGTCATCAGAGACTAACTTTGTTACTCATCAGAGACTAACATGTTTTCTCATCAGAGACTAATTGTGAGAACCTGAAAAATAAGATGAATTTTGTTGTATGATTTATTTCACATTATGATTAAATCATATTACACATGAAGATTAATTTCATATATCTTAAATGGAAATTTTATGGCAATGTGATGTCCAAAAGATTTTAAATATATTTGAGCTCAAAATCTTTTAAATGATTATTTTATTCAAGTATTTTCAAGTGAAAGTTTATGTAGTCACGTAGGAAGGCACTCAGGTGTGAGCTACAGTACCCATTTTTAAACCAAAGACTGCTGTGAGACAAAAAGTTTAATTACACTATGTCAGAGTTATTGCAAGTGGCCCGTCAACCAGTTGGTCTACTCTAACAAAACACTAGATTGTTGGCTATGATAGATGACTGACTAACTTCTAGCAGCCATTACATCCACCCTTTCTATCCAATCACTTCTTTCTAAAGCTTGTCACTGCCTTTTACAACTGACAGCTGAAATCTAATTTCAAACTGTCACATCCATGTCCCAAATTGCTTATTCGTGAACATGCATTCCACTTGATATTTGACATTTGCATTGTTTTATATTACATAAACAATAATATATCAGTCCATATAGATTAAGAATACATCATTTAGAAAGCAAGCATAATTAGAACGCTTTTAAAAGGAGAGTTAGGATGTCAAAAATGCAGATTTCGTTTAAGGGGGTAATTAGCGGTTATTATGAAGCTTTTGTGCCATTTTGCAATTTCATATTAGTTGAGACCCTTAGTAGAAAAAGTAGAAATCTGCACCTACTTTTGGCTGCATTAGGCTGCTGTCTTCAAGTCAAAAAAGGAAAAAAAAGGGGTGGGCAGCCTTGTTTGACCAAACCAAGCACCTTGCCACCTCATGCTTGGTTTGGACTAAACAAGAAGCCACTAGAACATGAGGGACAGCCCATTTTCGGCTGGAGAACACTTAGAGAGACAGAAATCAGTAGGAACAAGAGAGAACAGGGGAGAACAAGCTGAACAGATTTCCTAGCATAGCAGATTTTCTAAGTTGTGCAGTTTTGCAGCTGATCAAGTGAGTTCTTCCCTTCCTTTCTTTTGTGTTTAATAACCTTTCTTTTGGCTAAAAGAAAATAGTTTCTGCAGCTGAAATTAGCTTTCTGCTGCACATAGAATCTGCTGCACTTAGTTTGCTGCTGTTGCTGAAATTAGTATTCTGTTGCTGCTGCAATTACGTTTTCTGCTGCAGCTAGCCTAAGTCATGCATCATAGCAATGTTTCATGCATATAGTTGGTACTTAAAGCATGGTGAACAAGTATTAAACATGTCAATATGTGTTATAGGAGAAGAGAACTTCGGGGGCAGCGAGAGGGGAGTTCAACAGCGTTAGTTGCGCTGAATTTGTGAGTAAACCCATGGTATACTTATGTGTTATATTTGTGTATCTTGGATGATATATGATTGTTTGCTTATTGTATCATGTCTATATGGGATTACTTGCTGTGTTTGATGAGTTAAATGTGTAATTGACAGTTTGGTGTACAAGCTGAAAATATGTGTTATTGGTAATTGTAGTGATCCGAACTATATTTGGAATGTTATCAATATGAGGAATTATGTATATGAGCTATTGGTACTGAATTGAAATGAGAACTATATGTATATTGTGCATTT
The DNA here is from genome assembly GCA_014636745.2 of Centella asiatica. Lineage (NCBI taxonomy): Eukaryota > Viridiplantae > Streptophyta > Magnoliopsida > Apiales > Apiaceae > Centella > Centella asiatica. Next base: position 17,844,856 of record CM025787.1, on the reverse strand, counting down.
GATTTCATATGACTTAAAGGAAATGGTATGGCTGATGTGTTCAGGTATTTGCAAATATATTGGTTATATTGGTTACATGAGAACATAGGTGGACTAAGTGCTGTACGAGGTGAAAACCCGTATGAGCCACCTCTGGGATCCATCCTATTACACTGGCTGGCCAGCAATTTATTTGATTAAACCTACGGGTTCATACTGTTGGTTATTGGAAAGATCTTTGTGATCTGTATACAGGAATTCCCGGGGCAATACTCTGACATATCGAGCCACTACCGGAAAAAGAAAAGAATATAGCATTGCATATTTGATATATCTGAATTGATTTGAGTTATATGAATTATATATGTAAATTGTATGATATGTGTGGGGTTTACTCATTGAGTTGCGACTCATATAAAGCGCTAAATGTTTCAGGTTGTGCAGTATAGCTTTTAAGCTGTTTTGCAGCTTTGTGCATACTTCAACGCAACAGAGGTCGGGAAGCCGTGATCACACTCTCTCTCTCCAGTCCATTTGTGCATATAGTTTTTCTTAGAATGTATATTTCGGGGCTGATTAGGATTTTGGCTTGTAATGTATAAGATATGTTTTGTATAATAGGTTGTGTTTATGTTGTTTAGAAGTGTCTAATATTTCAGATCGTATTTGTTGAATTTAATGACTTGTTGAATATGGTATTTGAAATGTAATTGTTGTTTATTTGTTATTCGAGTTGGGTCTTTGCACAAACAATCCAACTGCTCTTGTTTCTCGGCAAGTGAGTTATATATATATCATTTGGATATAACCCTAGCCTCGCTTTCATACATTTCTATACAGCCAACCACCCACAAAATCCAAGTTCACTTTCAAAGAGCAACTGTCTTTCTTGATGAACAATCCAAGCGTTTAATTTTTCCTTTACTGCCAAAGAGGTAAGAGCACTATATTAAAGTCCTGCTTTGTTCTTGCACTTTTGTTCTGTTATGAATGCCATGTTTGTGAAAATACTGGGTTCACTCAGTTCCAAAAGTATGATTTAATGCATGCTTTTAACATCTAGTATTAATGCCTTTTATTTCAAAAGCTACCCAATATGAGAGTAAGATATGTTGACGACCACCTAGTAGTCAAACCTTTAACTTCCAAATAATTTATATATATATATATATATATATTAGTGGTTAAACACCACGCATGGACCTTTGTTAACTAGAGTTCTTGTAGTATAGCAGTGTGTATAAGAATTAGTAGACAATAAGAATGTTACACACTGTAGAAAAGAGTTATGAAGTCATCACTGTATCGGAGACAAGTCCTAGCTTAGTCTCCGTCAGCATGAAGTTTGTCTCTGACTGTATAAAATAGTCCCTGGGAGATTCCAAGTTAGTCTCTAATGGTATAGACATTAGTCTCTGACAATATGGAATTAGTGTCTGATAAGCTAAATATATTAGTCTGCGAGAGTTTAAAATACTAGTCTCCGAGGGCACAAATGTTAGTCTTAGACGAGAAATTTTGTTACTCTCCAATGAAGAAAATTATGTTAGTCTCTCATGAGAAAATTTCCTTAGTCTCTGATGAGAAATTAGTTCCTGACGAGTTCAGCGATGACTTATTGAATTTGGTGCTGGCTTACGAGTTTAGCGATGACTTATTGAATTTGGCGATGGCTTACGAGTTCAGCAATGACTTACTGAGTTTGGCGCTGAACAAATTATCACCTGACGAGTTTGGTGATGATCGAAGATCATCCCCTGATGATCGAAGACCATCCCCTGATGGTCGAAGACTATTCCCTGATGGGTAGTCTATCCCCTGACGGGTAGTCCATCCCCTGAGGGGTGGAATATCCCTTGACAGGTGAACTAGTACCTGATGACTAAACATCCCCTGACGGGCGAGACATCCCCTGATGGGTGAAGTTGTCCATTGATGATTAGTCATCCCCTGACGGGAGAGACATCCCCTAACGGGTGAAGTTGTTCACTAATGTCCACTTTTATATGCAGTTTGCCTCAAAGGAATAAAGCATTATTTCTTCCATTTTATTAAGAAACTTTTATTAATTATTTATTTTTAAAAACTTATCAATTTAGTTAGCAAGTTAAGATAGTAAAAGTTTTCAGACATCACATGTGCATTTTTTCTCATAACTTTATTAATGAAATAGATTTCTCATGTTATATGCATGTTGTTACAGAGTGTCCCACTGTCAAGTAAATTGAATTTGGTCTTTTGCTAAGGACTAAGGCAAGTATATATTCAATCTTATTCCTCTTTCAATTAATACACATGATCATTCTTTCGATATATGTAATGTATCCAAGATATTTTTATGTCAATACTCATGATTCAATTTCTTAAAAGTTAAGTAATGTATGATCTTTTGATATGATGTACGTGACAATGTTGTACTAGAATCAAGCATTATTTGGGCGGATGTTAGTTATTCAAATTCGCTAACGCGCCAAGGTAAATCCTATATGGATAGAAAAAGACTTAATTTTTCTTACCCTATAATTATATAGTATATCCGTGTGGGTAACCAAAGGCTAATGGGTTGTATCTGCCTGACACCCTTAGCTTAAGAATGATAGGGAATGGAAACTGAGGTATCGGTAACCGAACCCTCGTAGACAAAAGATGTGACAGCCCCGATTTCCCAAACCATAAACCAGTGTCTTCAGTTTATTACTAACTGGTGTGACATAGGCTTTTGGAGGAAAACCAGGTTGTCAACAGGGAATTCAAGGAGCTTTTACCCCAAAACCTCTTTCCTTTGTAATAATAGTTGAAGGTGAAGTATATATATAGTAATTATTGCAAACATTAAATTTGAAAGTTTTCTGCATCGGAAATAACAAATCTTTTTGAAAACAAACAAGATCAACCAACCGAAAATCCTATTTATGAGCCTTGGACTGCCAAATTTACTGATTCTGATATGACTTTTCTTTATCCTTTGAACCTTCTTCTTTCTTGGGTTGAACTGAAAGAGAATCAAGCAAGTATGAGCAATAAAGCTCAGCAAGTAATATAACATAGAACGAACATAATGAATCTACCTGAGGGAATCTGTTCCAAAAATACAGTTTTCAAAATATCATAAAATAATAAAGTTTCATCGGTTGGATTTAGATGGGGAGTACTCATATCTTTAGATGAATGAAATATTGGCAAAACTATGTCGCTGAAATCAAGAAATAAGGAATATCCACATAACTCTCAGATGCCTTTCAGTACTATGTCTTACTTGAACATCTCACATCAATGATGTCTTTCAGTACTATGACTTACTTGATCATCAATTCTGTTCAGCATAAGGGCCTACTTAGAATATCATCTACCACATGACAATAACGGGCCAATGCTATTTCATTGTGGTCTGCTATGTACATATGTATGACATTTGGTAGACTTAATTACATCTACTTTCTCATGGGGCCGGAAGAATAGAGTATCCCATTCTTATTACCCGAATTGATCCCAAAAATTTCATTTCATATATATATATATATTAACACAAGGGTCCGGAGAATAGAGTACCTGTGAGAACACAAAAATCTCAATGAAATTTTGATTATGAGATTTATTTTATTTTCTGCCTGAAGGTTTATTTCCTTATTGGTTATAAATAATGAAATTATACTTTCTTATAAAAATTCAATGGCAATGTGATGTCCAAAAGGATTTTAAATGTATTTTAAAGCTCAAGTTTTTAAAAGGGTATTGCATTCAAGAATTGTCTTGTAAGAGGGTGTGTTCACGCGGGAAAAGGGGCTCACCAAGTATGAACAAGATTAGCTACAGTACCCGTTTTATTTTAAAACCTACTGCGGGGAGACAGTAGCATTTAATGTGCATCACCTCCATCTGTACCATAGAGTGGGCTATGATAAACGACCGATGGGTACTAGCAGTCGTTGCAACCAACCTTTTTCTCATCAGTCACTTCTTTTCTTTTCATAGCCAACATCTTATATCAAATAAATCCGACGGCCCTTGTTGCTAATCAGGTGACATATATATATCACGTTGGTACAACCCTTGCCCCACTTTCATAAACTTCTCTACGGTGTACCACCAAATCCAAACTTACTCTCTAAACAACTGTCTTTTTGGGAAGAACAACTAGAGCCTTTAACTCTTTCTTGCCATCAAGGAGGTAAGAGCATTTCATTAAAGTCCTGCTCTATTTCTTACACTTTTGTTCGGTCATACGTACCACGTTTAATACCTTGTTCATTTATTTCCAAAAGTATGACTTAATGCATATTTTAACGCCCGGGGTAAATGCCATTTATTTCAAAAGTTGTCTAAGACGGGTGTATTATTGTTAACAACCACCTGGTAGACAAACCTTTAACTACCAAACATTTTTTTGTCAGTAGTTACAACCCCATGCTTGAGTATTCTTCAACCTGAGTTTGAACCCTAAACCGTGTCTAGGATGGCATGCAGACCATAGGAAATGTTACGTATCACTGAGAGTATGTTGAGTTTTGACCTAAGTGTGGTTATGGTTGAGAGCACCACCCATGGGGGAGTGAGGAAGACGACCCTGTATCTGAGGCAGGCCTTAACCTAGTCTCCGACGGATTTGAGTTAGTCTCTGATGATGTCATCATTAGTCCCCGATGAGTTAAGATGA
>CM025787.1:17778249-17829748 GCA_014636745.2 Centella asiatica | reverse complement strand
ATCAGCCATGTTCCGAATCAGCCAAATTCCATTTGAGGGAATCAAAAGGTTTTTTCAGATCTTGAGAGTTGGTTTCAGAAAATCTCCTTCAGATCTTACTTAAGAATTAATCCAATTAATTTTGATCTTGTGTAAACTTCAATTGAGGAATACCAAAAGAAATCACTGGACCAAGAAAAGGATGGTCCAGTGATTTCTTTTGGTGACAATAACAAAGGATTAACTCTTGGTTATGGCAAAGCTATAAATGGGGATGTCTCATTTGAAAATGTAGCACTAGTTGATGGGCTTAAACACAACCTATTAAGCATAAGTCAACTATGTGACAAGGGATACATCATTTCTTTCAAGGGGGATCAGTGTTTGATCTCAAATGAAGATGATGGGAAGCTAGTTTATCAGGGATACATCATTTCTACATTGTTGACTTCAATTCAATAAGTGGAGAATCATGTTTCTACAGCAAGGCAAGCCCTGATGAAACCAGACTGTGGCATAAGAAGCTCTCTCACCTAAACTTCAAGGCTATCAATGATTTGGTAAAGAGAGAGTTGGTAACTGGACTACCTCAAATGGAATTCATTCAACAAGGATTATGTTCAGCTTGTCATAAAGGGAAGCAAAGGAAATCATCCTTTGTTAGCAAGGAAGCCACAATAATCAAGGATCCAATTCAATTGCTTCATATGGATCTCTTTGGCCCTGTCAATATTATGTCAGTGTCAAAGAAAAGATTTGCAATGATTATTGTGGATGACTACACCAGATACACTTGGGTTAAGTTTCAAAATGCTAAACAGAAGTACCTCAACAAATCATTGACCATATAAAGAAAGTGGAAACTGAGTCAGGGTCAGTGGTTAGAATGTTGAGGCAGATAATGGAACTGAATTCAAGAATGCAGTTGTTGATGGATTTTGTGTGGAGAAGGGCATCAATCACACTTTATCAGCTCCAAGAACTCCTCAACAGAATGGTGTAATGGAAAGGAAAAACAGAACCCTGACAGAAGCTGCTAGAACAATGCTAGTAGAGGCAAGGATTCCTACTTATTTTTGGGCTGAGGCAATTTCCACTGCTTGTTTCACTCAAAATAGATCCTTAATCAACAAGGCTCACAACAAGACACCTTACGAGCTAATGACAGGGAGGAAACCGAACATCAAGTTCCTACATGTTTTTGGATGCAAATGCTTTGTGTTAAGGAACTTTGGTGAAAACTTAGGGAAATTTGATCCAAAGGCTGATGAAGCAATTTTTCTAGGTTACTCCCTGACATCTAAGGCCTTCAGGGTTTATAACAAAAGACTCCAAGTAGTGATGGAGTCCATAAATGTAGCTTTTAATGATCAGGAGATTTCTGGACTTGAAGACCCTGGTTTTCATGAGGAGCTCAAATTTGTAAATGAAGATGATTCTGATTATCAAGAGAATGAAGCTGATGAGTGCAGACAAATGAAAAATTTAACCATCCCTAATGTTAATCCAAATATCACAGAAACCCCTTCAACAGATAGAGTTGATTTCCTAGACAACTGGTTAGGGAATACTCTATCAGGGGATCAACCATCAGGGCATGCATCATCAGGGGATAACTTTAACATTGATTTAAGCATTAATTCAGGGGGAGTTTTCTCAGAAGCTGGGAGCATTGACTTAGGGGGAGGAGATAACAAGCAAGCTCATCAAGATATATCTTTAATCCCAAATGGTCTAGGAGTCACACATCAGATTTGATTATTGGTGATCCAAACAAGAAAGTGCAGACCAGAAAGGCAACATCTAATGAATGCCTATATATTTGTTTTCTTTCACAAGTAGAGCCAAAGAAATTTAAAGAAACCATTAAAGATGCAGATTAGATAATGGCTATGCAAGAAGAGCTGAATCAGTTAGAAAGAAATCAAGTATGGAAATTGGTACCTAAACCCAAGGATATAATTATAATAGGTACCAAATGGGTATCCAAAAACAAGATGGATGAAGCTGAAATTGTTATAAGAAATAAAGCAGGACTGGTTGCAAAGGGTTATCTTCAAGAGGAAGGGATTGACTTTGATGAAACTTTTGCACCAGTCGCCAGACTTGAGGCTATAAGAATATTCTTAGCCTATGCAACACATTCAAACTTCAAAGTTTACCAAATGGATGTTAAGAGTACCTTTCTCAATGGGAAATTGGAACAGGAGGTATATGTCCAACAACCTCTAGGATTTGAAAGTTCAAAATTCCCAAATCATGTATTCGGATTAGAAAAGGCACTTTATGGATTGAAGCAAGCTCCCAGAGCTTGGTATGATACACTATTTAAGTTTCTAGTGGAAAATAAATTCACAAGAGGTATCATTGACAAAACATTATTCTTTAGACAACACCAAGGTCATCTGATCCTGGTTCAAATATATGTTGATGATATTATCTTTGGTTCCACTGACACAAGATTGTGTGAAAAATTCTCCAAGCTCATGCAAAACAAGTATGAAATGAGTTTGATGGGTGAATTATCCTATTTCTTGGGATTGCAGATCAAACAAGTCACTGATGGTATTTATATTCATCAGACAAAGTATGTAAGAGAACTTGTCAACAAATTTGATATGGAGGACTCAAAAGTAGCAAAGACACCAATGGCCATAGCAACCAAGATTGACCCTGATAAGAATGGAAAGAAAATTGATCTAAAGATCTATAGGGGAATGATCGGATCATTGCTGTATCAAACAACAAGTAGATCTGACATAATGTTTACAACATGTCTTTGTGCAAGATATCAAGCTGATCCAAGGGAGTCTCATCTCATTGCGGTGAAAAGAATCTTGAGATATATCAAGGGCACTACAGAGTTGCGACTTTGGTATTCAAAAGAGTCTGGATTTGAATTGCTGGGGTATTCTGATGCTGACTTTGGAGGATGCAGAATTGACAAAAAAAGTACAACCGGAAGCTGTCAATTTCTAGGAGGAAGGCTTGTATCCTAGTTCAACAAAAAGAAACACTCAATTTCAACATCAATTGTTGAACCTGAATATATTGCAGCTGGAAGTTGCTGTGCACAAATCCTATGAATGAAAAATCAGTTAATGGACTATGGCCTGAACTTCAACAAAATTCCAATCAGGTGTGATAACACTAGTTCCATTGCTGAAAATCCTGTGCAACATTCCAAAACGAAGCATATAGAAATCAGGTATTACTTTATCAGGGAACATGTTATGAATGGAACTATTTAACTACAGTTTGTACCAACAAGCTAGCAGCTGGCAGACATTTTCACCAAAGCTCTTGATGAAGCCACTTTTTCCAATCTTGTGGGGGAGCTAGGTATGGTGAATTATGTTAAATGATCTTCAATAAACTGCTAAAAACTTGTCAAAAAGGATGTTGGAATCACACAAACTTTCTAAAGCTTAAGTCTTAGTACTTCTAATTCACATCATGAATACCTGATAAATTTAGAATGATATGTGATTATATATGTTAAAAAATGTATATATGTACATACATATTTTTGCATGTGTTTTTGCCTTTGTTTGTTTCTGTCTGATGCATCAGGGTCAGGGTATTCGACTCGCGCATTAGGGTCAGGGTATTCGACTCACGCATTAGGGTCAGGGCATTCGATTTGTGCATCAGGGTCAGGGCATGTATATACTGTTTTTATCAGGGTCAGGTAAGAGACTTTTGACTGCATCAGGGGATTTTATCCAGTACTGCGATGACAACTCATCAGGGAACTCTTCTCTCACTGATGACGTGTCACCACAAAACTGATACGACACCCTGATTACATGTTTTCAGGGATGGTTTTTAAACGTCAAAAGGCGCATTTTTATACTCTCTCTCTCTTTCTTTCTGAAACATCTCAAAACATTAAAACTGACTTTTATATTTTTTTCGAGTTTTCTTTTTCTCTCTCTCTCATATTCACAGAAACCCTAGAACTTCAAATCTTCAAAAGCATCGATGACACCCAGTAATGCTCAACAACTTCCAAGAAATCTGGTGGTTCCATCCACAAACTATGTGGGTTTCTCCGACATTAATGAGGTAAATGATTGTTTCAAGCCGATGATGAACTATCTACTAAAATCTGAGTATAGTCGAGCAATCTTCTCTGATGAAGAAATGTCTGGAGAAGCACTTTCACAATTCTGGTCAAGTGTTCATTAACTCCTCAACAAGACCACAGGCTGTGAAAGGAATCTCATTCAAGATTTCTTCTGAGAAGGGAAAAATAACCCTTTCCAAAATCAACTATGCACTAAGATTACCTACACAGGACTTTGTGGAAGTGCCTGGTGATGCGAACTGCTCGACTTCTTAAGGGAACTAGGCTACAACGCTGCTCCTAGCACGGTGTTGAAGTTCAAGGACCTCAAGAGAGTGAACGTGAAGCGAGAGATCTCTTATCTCTTCGACACCATCACAAAGGAGTTCTCAGGTAATTAAGTGTTCTAACTTTGAGGTAATAACCTCCCTAACATTAAAAATAGCATTCACAATGATTAGAAATGTACATATAAATATAGGTAAATTAATTTTTGATGATCTTGTAAATAAATTAGGTAGTTTTAATTCTAGAAAATCAGATATCTATTATGCTAGATTCTTGTCAATGGTCTTTAAAGATCAATTTTCTAATATTTCTTTTGAGGATGATATTACTGTACAAACCTACAAACAAACCAAGAAGTTGTTTGTAGAAATAATGAAGAAATAGTATATTGTGGAGCCATTTGCACTTCCATCGCATATGGATCAGGTATCACGAACTCTTCCTTCCACCTCTCAACCTACTAATTCTTCTCCTTCAACTACTATGGCTGAGATCACTACCACTTCTCAGCATACCTATGTAGTATAATAAGATTCAACTCTACCACTCTCAACAGCCGAACCCTTAGTCTCCCAAAAGACTAAGGGAATCAAAAGAAAAACCTCTGAAGTAGATACATTAATTGAGGGGGAGCAGGGAGAGAGAGTGATTGCCTACAGGAGATTAAGAAAGAAGGTGGCAAGGATTGTTACCCCACAGCTTGACTAGACAGTATCCTCTCAAAAGGATACTGCTTTTGAAAAGGAATTAAACACATTTCTAACTAATTCCTCTCAAAAGGAATTAGTTATTGAAAATAGTCCCCAACCAAGGACACAGTTGAGTGACACACATACACTGACCATTGTCCCTGATGAAATTAGCATCAGGGTTTCTAAGAGCCACTTGCAGATATCTGATACAGTGAGTGCACACACAACTTCTCTTAATGGATCACCTCCTCATTCAGTGATCCAGCCAACACTCCCTTCTTTCTCTGTTCCTCAAATTTCTTCAGATATTATGACACAAACATTAAGTGTCATAAGATCAAATTCTCCAATTTTTCAAATCATGGAGGAGCCAACACTCCTTGACATAGTGATTGATAGTTAACATACTTAAATGGTTGACTCATTCTTACTTGATACAATCACTGTTGATCAGCCTGGGGACATAAATTCATCTGTATATACTACTGCAATAAGTCTTTATGTTCTCCCACCTGTACATACTTCTTCTATAGAAACATACACTTCTCCAATTGTACATACACAAATTTCTTCCCCTCCCTCTCCTATCACTTCTGTGGAACCAGTAACTGTACATAATTTAATTGAACTGGCCACAGTAGTTAATCTCACAGCCCATAGGAGCGCATCTAGGACAATTTTGAGTGAGGATGTGAGAATACTTAGTGAAGAGAGGAAAAGTCAAACCCCTGAGAGGTCTTTGGCAAAAGGAGAGCATGAGAGTACTGCCTTAGGAGACAAAGAAAAAGGAGAGTCTTCGAGAGATGCCTTAGAAGGCACAGAAAAAGGAGAGATTGAGGGAGATAAGGATGAGATCCTTATAAATAAGGAATATAGAGAAAATATAGTTATTGAAACTATGAATATTGTAAATAATTATAGTTCTTCTGAAAGTGATGAAGATGATACTCCAGCAGATGATTTTTCCCAGTTCATTGGAGTTGATTTATACTTTCAGCAAAATCAAATGGCTGACACTATACAGTTACTCAAACAAGAGTTTTCAAGGACAACGGATCCAATTTTGATCAAAGTGCTCAAGTCCCAAATCATGACTGGGCAATCTGTAGATATTGAAAATAAGAAGCTCTATACACATTTCACAAACAAAATAAACAGTGTGCAACAAGTTGTTGACTCCCTTCTCACCAGCCAGGCTCTATTCTGGATGAAGAAAAATGCTGACAATGTTGACAAGAAGCTTGCTGATCTCACCATTCAAATGGGAAGCATGGAAACTCTGCAACTAAGAATGGCTGACACTCTACAACAAATTCTTCAAGTCACATCCCGACTCTCAACTTCTACTGATGATGCTATCAGAAAGGGGGAGAAATCCACAGAACCATCATCGTCAGGGGTTGTTGCTGAGAAAATGATAAAGGCTCAACCATCAGGGGATGTGACTGTTCCTGCTCCATAACCCAAGGATAAGGGCAAAGGCATCCTGATTGAGGAACCAAAGAAAAAATCAAACACTCAATCAGGGCCTAAGCTGCTTGGAGATGCCATGAAGACATCCTACTTTCCAACACCCGTTGAAGCTGTAATTGATGGGAAAGTGGAGCTGGTCTTTCCTCAAGACAAGAAACTTGTTGAAGCTGATGCACTTTATGCACAACAACTTCAGGAGGAGGAGGAGAGGGAAATGGCAAACAAGAAGGAAGAAGAAGATAAGAAGAAGAAGAGTGTCAGGCCAAGATCCTCCAGGAAACCTCAGTCAATAAAATCTAAAAATCCCAAGGGTGGATCAAGGGGTGAAAATCAAGAAAAACCTCATGACCCTGATGCCACCAAACCCAAGTCATCTGAAGCCAAGGATCAAGCACCTTCTCTTATAACCACAGCATATGGACCATTCACTCTAGCTAAATCCCTAAGGGACGACAGGCGTAAGAATCTGACATTTATGTTCTCAATAAAAAGCATAAATGTCAGGGTCAACAACAAAAGGGATTAGCTAATCTCTGTTCAACTAAAGAGTGGGTCCCAATTCACTGTAACTATGGATTGGTTTAGGAGAATGGATGCTGAGCAACTAGGCATGATCTTGAATTTAATTCCTCGAACGTCAGGGCTTAACAGAGACTTGCGGGGGATAATTGAGAAGCTGAGGAATGCCATCAACAATGATAGAAGCTTGCCCACAGCTTTGGATAGACCATTAAAGCTATTCTATAGATCCACTGATGGGCAAGGGAAAAGGTTAAGGATAAGAGAAGTTTATGGGCTTGACCTGGAGGAGGCGATACATGTTCTGAGCGAAATTGCAAATCACAAAAATGAACATGTCATCCAGTTCAGAATCCTGCAGCTGCAAAGGGTGTTAAAGGAGATCGAAGAAAATAGAACTAATGATGGGAATACAACTGTAGTAAGGGATGTGCCCCCAGTAAAAAGATTCAAAGAATATCCTAAGATGATCACAAACCCCATGGGTGTACAATTCAATAATAAAGAAGGGGAGATCATCACCTTTTACAGGTCACAACTTGCTGCAGCTAATGTACAAGAAATCAAATATGTCCTTGAAGCTCTGGAATCTAGCAAGAATGTCAACATTGTAAACTTTAGAAGACTTTTTCAAAAGGAGCTGGAACAGTTGTTGGCGGGAGGGGAAGACAACAGACTTAGGATTCCTGATCAAAATCCGGATCAAAGGAGACAAGGCCTTGGAAGTGACACTCAACCTATCAAATCTAATCATCCATTGCCCTTTGTCTCAGCCCAACCAAAAAGGGGATCCTGATGTCTATACATAAATATTCTTTTGTAATAGTTATAGGAAATACTTGTACAATTGTTCTTTTTGTTCATACAAATACAATAGAGTAGATAGAAACCATTTGTTTGTATAAATAAAGTTTTTGGTTTTGTCATCATCAGTGCATCAAGTAGATTTATGGTTATCAAATTGATAATCATAAATAGGGGGAGATTGTTAGATATAAATGATGATGATGATGTTTAGAGAATAAATTGTGCATCTGTAACTACTTATGGTATTCAATAAACCTAAATATCCGCACAACTTTTGCATCCACTAATGATCGATCTGATCATTAAAGGAGGAAATACTCTTCACTAAGTCAAGTCATCAGGAAAACTTCTACAGGGCTTAATATGTGAAGAGGAATGTCTATTGTTACTCAAAGACAGTTAAAGTATTCTGCACATTAGACATTCCAAACAAACTCAAGAAAGTTTCAATAATTAAATACCATCAGGGGAATCCGTTAGGGGAATCCATCAGGGGATGACAAAGGCAGACCACCCCGTCAGGGGAACGCATCAGGGTATGGTAGTAGCAAGTCAAACTCATCGGGGGGAATGCGTCAGGGCATAAAACATATCAACCTATCAGGGGAAGACATCAGGATATGACAGTGTCAGGCTAACCCATCAGGGAAACCCATCAGGGGGAATGCGCAACACTACATCAGTGGAAGCCATCACTGTATGTAGTGAGTCATAACATCAGGGGATCTAGAAGCACTTAGTAAACTTAAGTGAAGTTTGAAGCACTGATCCAGTATTTGAGAAGACTTGTCATCAGGGGATCTAGAAGCACTGATCAAGCTCACATTAGGGCTTGCCATCAGTGGATAAGCTATGACTGTATACATTCGTCATCAGGTCTTACACGCAAATCAATGAACCTTGATACAGAAGCAAGAGATATAATCTGGAAAGATATCTCTTGAAGTTTGTTAGTCCAATGACAACTCTCGAACATTAAATGCACGCAGATCAGGGGATGAAAAAGAAATAATTAAAGTAGCAGCAGTCTGACACATAGTTTCTAAAGGACAACAATGTGACATATATGCGGCAAAGTTGAAAAGAGCAGCACGTCTATGCACGTGGTTTCAACTACTGATCTTCTATATATGCAAGAGTTCTCATTACACAAGATAAGCAATCCATCAGATCAACAAGCTTAGAAGCACACAAGTCACTAGAAAGAACCTTTGTAATATATCTTGAGAGAAATATTTCAGAGAAGATTAGAAGCTAGTGAGTGCGAATGAGAAGCTGTAATTTTATTATAGAGTTTGTAGTTGTTTAATCACATTTGTGATTAACCAGATTTACAGAAAAATCTCAAGTTTTAATAGATCTATTTTAACTTGTTAAAAGTTGAATACGTGTGTTTATTTGATTATCTGTTATTGTTTTTCTAAGTATTGTAGCTATTTCTTTTTATGCAAAAAGTTGAAAAAGAAGAAAAAGTTTGAGTATTTGTATTCCCTCCCCCCTCCCTCCTGATTACAAACACTTGAGACTATTTTATTCTAACAGTTTTTCTATTAAATTAATATCTAATATTTTAATACAAATAATATATGTGTGTGTATTTGCTAAAGTAGTATTATAGAATTATATAAAATATGATAAAATTAATATTATAATTTTGGTGAATATGAATAGTTATTCTATAGATTTAAGAATAAATTGTTCATAATTATCAAACTAATTTTAAAATAAAAATAAAGATATTGTTCATAATCATCAAAGTAACTTTAAAATAAAGATACTGATACTACTCATATTTTATTCACTTTTTCATCAAAATTCTTTAAATATAAAAAAGAAAATTTAATTTAAAAAATTTGATGCGAATCTCCAAATACTCTAATTTGTGTGCCCATAACTAATGTCATATACTAACAAACAGATAAAATAATTTAAAGACAACGCATAACTAGTGAAAGGATGTAGGAACACAATTATGTTATGGGAATAAGTTGACATTTAATGACAGTTTTAACTGATTAAAAATTAGTTTTAGTACTACTAGAATAATTTTTGTTATGACAATCTCCAAAATGTGTACCACTCTTCATTTCAAAGCTAAAACTATACTTTAATTTTTTATATATTTCAAATAACGACATATTAAATTTTAATGTCAGTTTAATAATGTTTGGAGATATAATTATTATAATTTTAACAATAACTATTAATAACAATATGATTTGAATTCAAAATTTCTAGTTTATATATATATATATATATATATATATATTATGGGAAATAGGCTACAACATATTTTTTAATTTTGGGATGTAATAAATTTTCTTATATTTTATCATGTTTTTGAAAAATCTAATCATACGGATTAAAACAACCTTAAAAAGTAATAAAATATACAAAATTTTATAAATTTATGTGATGTGCATCATAATTATTTTAATGATGCAAGTTCTATCAACTTTTCGTGAGTAAGATTTTGTATAATTTTATATATTTATAAAAGTTACTCTACGCATCATGAAAAATTATAAAATTTTGTACATGTTCAAGTTCTTGAATGTTTTATCTATCCATACGGTTAGATTTCGTAAAAATATTGTGAAATATAAAAAAAAACTAAGCGCTGCCTAATTCTCGTTTTTCTATATATATTAATTTTAAAGTTAAGTATATGATCATTTCACTTAAACAAACGTATCTCCACAATATTTAGAACGTAATATTCTCTTCGTACCACAAAAAAATTAATATTTATACTTTAGACGACTATTACTTTTGCATCTTTGATCAAGAATTAAATATACAAATAATAAGTTTTTCTCATTAAATTTGTTATGAATCTTTAAGTTATGACGAGATCTTTAAGTTATGACGAGATCTTTAAGTTATGACGAGATCTATAAGTTTGTAATTGAAAATTTTTTAATTTATAGTAAAATAATAATCAAAATTTTTAATCTAACTCTTTCTTGTAATAATTTTTTTTTTTAAATTTAACTTTTTTTTGAAACGAACACAGTAAATGTTACGTTGGGTACTTAATTTAGGAAAAAAAGAAAGACAGAAGTGCTGCGAGGTGAATAGAAAAAAGAAGTAGAAAATAATTAATCCAAGTAGTTTAGTAATGGTAGTATCAACTGGGAAACACTGTATGCAAGTTTATTCTTCCAAATCAGAATTTGAGGGGAGAGAGAGAGAGAGGTACTTGTGCTGTGGTTCAGTGTCCTAGAAGTAAGAGCACCTAGTTGCATGCATAATATGTACATAGAGAGGAAAGGGCAGACAAACTTTAAATTTGCCTTTTCCTTTTCCTTCGTTTCTTCTGTATGTATGTTTGTGACAAAGCCTGCCTCGTCCTCTTTTCACCAGGGGAATGTTCAGCAGTTTAGTCTCTCCTTTCTTCAACACAAATACACACACAAGAATGAGAGATACTTTAATTCTTAAGTACATATATATACACATAAAATATAAGAATGACCATATATATTACTTACTTTTATAATAACATGTTCTGTGTAATTACATGTCTATTACTTAAATTGGTCAATAATAATACTCCCTAGTTCATTTGATTTATTTTAATTTTTAAAAATGTTAAATTATAACAATGTAATTTATATAACAAAAATCTAAGATTGTTAAAAATTAAATTTAAGCAAATGGGACATATCGATCTATTCTTAAAGTGAAAGGGTCTAGCTAACTTTCAAACCTTGCATGTTACATAAAATACCTACATAGTAATTTATTATTGGTGGGTGAATTAATTCTAAATAAGAACATCTTAGTGACATAAAAAGAACAAAAAACAAAACAAAAACAAATTTCTGTATAAATATTCTACAATTTCTATTTTATAGGGCAGCAGACTGCAAAGAATCCTTGTTCTTGAAGTTGAAGTAAATATACAACAATTAATTGCTTACGCACACAACACACATAACACGCCTCTATTAATACATAAATACATAAACATCACACAAATGATTCATTTTACTTTGTTATTAACTAAAAACGAGTTCCAACACACAAGTTGTTTTTATTTTATTGTTTAATTTAAATATTTTATTAATAATTATAATTTGATATTTTTTATATTTTAAATTAATATAAAGTATATTTAATTGTTGTCTAATATCAAATTGTATGAATTACTTTAATTTTGATTGTACGATACAAAAATATTTTAGCACATATATCAAGTATTACTAATTTTATGATTTCAACAAGTCAATTATAATTCAAATTTGATCTCATATATTTTTATTCATATTTAATATATATCTTTATATACTTTATTATCAATATAATGTTATCATATTCATTAATAATTTCATCACATAAAACTTATAATATCAATACAAGAAGAACTTATAATTTTGATAATAGAATTTAAAAGAAAAAAAGAAAAATATATATGTTACTTAAGAATTGCATTGAATATAATGTCTAACACTATATTTTAGATTATTCATTAATATTTCTTTAAGTTGTGTTATAAATTTTAATTAAATTGAAGTGAAGTCAACATAATTTAAAATTCAAACGCTAATTAAGATATATTATTTTACACTTACTCATATATATTATAGATATTATGTTAATTATAAATGTGAAAATGTATTCTAGACATCCAAATACAAAGTTAGAGATCTTAAAAAAAATATAATATAAAAAATATTTGAAAAATTTATATCATTAGAGAATATATTTTTAAATTATATTAAAACTACAAACTACTTAGAAAATAAAAATGAAATATATGGTAAGTCTTAACAATTATTAACTAAAAGAAAATATAATAAATACATATAATGATGATAAATATTAGTAATCTCAAATATAAAATAACTGCACAAAAATACCTCAACTAATAAAACGAATAATAATTTGAGTCAAACAATATAATTTTAATCAAAACATTGGTTTTATTTGTATAATTTATAATGTGATACAAATACTTCAAAGTTATTTAATACACACTTATGAATTGTTGTATTTATTTTATGGAATCAATTTTAAATAGGTACGATAATTATGTTAATCAAACTATCAAAATATTTAATTTTTTGTCCATAATTCCATTAGTCATGGATAAAGTTATTTATTATATTTTATTTTAAAATACTCTAATTATGAATTTCGTAACTTGTAATATAAATAAGAATTGAGAAAAATAGAAGTCAATTAGGAGTATTTGATGAAAGTAGAAGTGAATTAAAAAATAATAATAAGAAAATAAAAAAATTTAAAGAGAATAATATTGAAAAAAATAAGTACAAAATCATGACATCAAAAAAACATGTTTATACTAATAAATGTGCTACACGATCGTGCCCTTGCTGTATTCTTTTGTTTATTTAATTCACACACACATCTCTTTCTTTTGTGGTTAATTCATTGCGACAAACATCAACCTAGTTCTCCTTAATTTGTTATATCCTTTTGTAAAAAATTCACAAATTTTTTTTTTTAATGTCTATAATTTGTGCCACTTTTTTTTTGAAAATGCTGAGTTCATCACTAATATTACATGTCATTTTTGAGAGAAAAAAAAACTTTTCTATACTATTTTTTTTCTTTTTAAGTTACAATTTAGGTTGAGGACATAATCAAAACATGATATAAGTTTATTTGAGAATTTATAATCATATCTAAAAATTATTTATATATCAAGTAAGATGACAAATAATAATTAATATCTAAATTTAACAAAAGCGTCTGTAAAATATTAACGACTAAACTAATTTTAGTAAGGTTAAATTTGTTTCAGAAAACAAAAAATAAAAAGTAATTTGAAAGATTCCAAGGTATTACCCAATATTTAGAAACTGAAAAGAAAACAAAAGGGAAGCAAGAAATCCAGTCGATATTGAGAAGATCTTGAATGGTGGTCCCCAGGTGGATTATAGTAATTATTTTACCAAATTTTCTCTGGGAATACCCATGCACATATATGTCCTTTTTTGACATGCATTGACCGTATTCTTTATTCTCTACCAACCAACCAAATTGCTTAAAGATGGGTGGTGGGGGTGGAGGAGTTGGGTGGGTTGGGGGGTGGGGGGGGGGGGACTATATATATCTATATATGCCAGTGTAGATGTATTGTATGCAGAGAGACAGAGTGGTCCATCTCTTCTTTTCCTGTAGCATGAGATTCCCCATCTGCATACAGTACCATCAGAGGCTATCGTCATGATAACTAGCCTTGCTTTCTCCACAACCAATATATATTTCTCATCATCATATACATTCTCACAACCCTCATCAAATATACCTACTCTTCTTGCTATCTTAATATTTAATAATTGAGTATTTGCATATTAAGATTATAATGTTCAAATTATTATTCAAGACTCAACGAAATATTTTATTCGATTGAAAACACATTAAGAATATAATTCCTACCGTCCTTTCTAATATATAATAAGACGTAGCAAAACATCCTGTAACTTAACTTTAATTTCTGAAATAATAAAAAAATTAAAAAAGAATTTACTTAAGGTACATTTTTAAGATATAAATGTATTAAGAAAACTTTTCACCTTTTCCTTGCCGATATTAATGGAACAAATCGAATCCAGGTTCCTTAAAATATTGAAATCAATTCTACGTACTGTACTGTAGCGTAACATTTGTTGCTAAAGTCTATGTTACACAAATTTAATTGTACAATTTAGATAAATCAATAGTTAATAAAACATTATTAAATTAAATTTATCTTTTTGTCCCCAATATTGAGTAATATAATATAGACTATTACACTAATTGTAACAGAACAGTCGGCTGCCAAAATATGAGGATTTAATGTTAATTATTTCCAAAAAAGGTGTTATTATCATTAATTAATCCATCATCTATAAGATTAGATGATTACTCTATTTTAAAATAAGCCATTTGCTACTCTCTCACAAGTATAACTGTGTGCATATATGCATGTGTATATTAGGTTAAGAAGAGTGCAAATTAATCATGAATATTAAAAGTTAACTCCACTCTAAACCTGTTTCAGTTGATGATGATAGGCACATCTGGTTCAATTATTAATTCCCTATATATATATATATATATATATTCTTGGACAATTATTAAACCTTACCTATACTTCTCGAATCTCTAGCTTCAAGAGCCTACAGATATATATATATAGCATACATAGATTTTATAAGCTACAGTAGAATACATGCAATGTACTATAATACTTTGCAGTTGAACTACTATTACTACTTTAATGAGAATTATAATTATATATTTTACACATGTATCACTTCCAAATAGACATATATCACTAACTAGCAGCCAAACAGAAAGTAGGAGAAGTATGGAATATTGAATATATCAAGACTAGTAGATGGTAGTATATAGATGAGAGATTCAGAATTATTATAATTATTAATTTAGACCATCTGTTTCAGTTTTATTTGATGTTGGATCTTAACTTGTATATATACTTTATAAGTGTGGTGTCACATGCTTCTGTTATTATATAAGCTGTTATTATATAAGGTTGATCCGAATCTTTATTTCTTAAAAATTTCACCAAAATTTCTATTCTAAGTTAAGATATTTGAATAGTAAATTATTTAATATAAAAATTTTATTGTTCAAATTCTTAATAAATTTTCTATTTTATTGATTCTAGTGCGGATATAACTTTTAAAATTTTACAATTTTTTCCCTAAAACAGAAATTATAAAAAAAAATTAAGAAATCTAGTACGAGTGATCTAAGAACATTATAAATAGACTAGCTTAGTTGTAGGTGCAAACACAAACACGTTTTTTGTACCGTTTTATATAATTTTGTTGTAATTTATTTAAAATGTGTATTTTATTTATAAACATTTTGATCATTTAAACGTAGTAACGAACTTAAAATTTATATTGAACATAAATACTTTATTAATAAATAGCTATAAATATTTATATTGATTACTAAAAATTTTGTTTATATTTTTTTATATTTTGGGGTCTATCTATGTAAATTTTAGTTAGTAACTTTTATAGTTATTATATTTATGATGACGATATATTTGTTAGTGTGGTTTTACTCATTCATTTTGAATTTTGATACGATCATATTTTTATTCATATTTATGATCTATTTTTTTTCATTGTGTAGTTAGTGTTTATCTCTCATTCTTTTTTATTATGTATTAGTTGTATAATTGTGATGATTTTTATTTGTTAATTATTTTTCTTTATAATAGTTGGTGAACTGTTTGTTGATTTTTATTATATGTTGTTGTAAAAGTTTGAATCAATGACTTCTGTATAAAATTTGGTGTACTAAAACCACTCACATAACTCAAGTTAAAAAAATATAGTGAAAAAATTTTATGTCATAAAAGTTAAAACAAAAATAGTAACTACATTAATTGAGTCGTACTAACTTAACTAATTGAACTCAAGATAAAATCGGTGTTGAAGACTTTATATATAGGTATTGATATATTGAAAACTATTCGATGAATGAGAAAGTTATAATATAAAAGAAATAAAATATTCCAATTAAATGATCGAGACAATTAAAAGATGGAATGTATATTGAACTTAAAATTTTAAAAATTATATTAATTATTAGGCTGGCTTAAACTTATACAAAATAATATTTTGTTGTTTTTAAACAATATTGGTGTATAATTTCATTTTAGTAGTAACACTCGTGAGTTTTAATTTGGTGATAAAAGATGCAACAAGAGATATCGAACAAGTCTGGGGAACTAAGATGCAAAAACTGTTTATTTAATATATTGTACACCCCATAAGTTAAACGTTTTTTATGATAATCTTAAAGCAATAATAAATACGCGCTTATGTTTAAGTCATTATTCATTAATGCAACATTATTATCTACGTTCCGTTGGTTTCATTTTATTTTTTAGAAGTTCTAAAAATTGACAGTATTATATAATTTATTTATAAAAAAATGAGGAGACAAGATCAAAATTATCAAATTACTTGCAACCAAATAGAATCACAATTAAAAGCAAGAAATTAAATGAAACTCCAATAAAGAAAATGCACCCCTGTTTTGAACACAGGAGTACAGAAGCAAGCTAGCCCAAAGACATATCTCATTTTCAAGCAATGCAACAGAAAAGATTTAAGTACAACGGAAATTAAGAAATGACCTAGCTACATGATTCAATGGATTGAAACATGCTTATATTTATGTTGCATTTGATTTGAGGAAATGACATATGAATGTAATAAAGTTTACGCTATTTATTAGATCGTTCGTTTATAAGGTCAATTTATTCTTTAATATATATATATATATATATATATATATATATATATATATATATATATATATATTTAAACTCACTTTTTTTTTCTAATCAGCAAAATAACTCTACAACTAATCCAGTTCTCACATATTCATTCTCACCTACGAGGTTTGATCTTTTAAACTCTAAATCATAAAGAAGTATTCCTACTCACTTGAGTTAATTCATAACCTTTTAAACTCACATTCTTAAATGAAGTTTGTTCATTTTATTACAACCAAAAGTTTACACACAATTTATTATTTATCTATTCTCATACTCACTCATAATTTTGTGAATCTTATCTTTCACCTATAATTTTTTTTTTCTTATTTACAGATTTTATTCACATGCTATTCCATTTTGTGCAATCAAACAAAACTCTAGTCGTTTCGGTGATAGATAGAAATATATCGATCTTCACTAATTATTCTGCATTAACAAAATTAGGGTACTTTCGACTCTCTCTCTTTTAGAGATGAGAATCAAAACCGAGACATCTTCGAACAAAAATTTAAGTAGAAATAAAAGTATATAAATATCACTGTATCACTATGTGATTCTTGAATACTTTCATTTAACTCGAGGGCCAGAAGGGAAAGTTGTATATTAGTTTGTTTACAAATTAATCAAAACAATTGGTCGATCTTATGTATAGTGAATAATCATTTAATTGTAAAGCATATATGACATTTTGATAATAACATGAAGGGTTGTTTAAACAACTTAAGGGAGAGGTCATCAACCCTACTTCAAGACTCCATATATATAGATATAGAATAAGAGGAAGATGATCCCCATTATATACATGTACATATACATTTACATATACATATACTGGCTCCATATATATATACACACACTTCCTATATATCTGTATACATTCATGTACATTCGATAATTGTAGAACTAAATTAAGGATTAATTAGTAAGAGGTTTTAGTCTCACAGATCGATAGTTAGTTGGGAAATACATATATTTAATAGAGTATAATGTAGGGAGGGAGCTAGTAGTAGTAAGCATGCGCGCACCTATAAATCTAGGTTTATAACTCTCATGTAATTTCAAATATTCCTACTACTTCTAAATTATCATCGGAATATGGGGTTTAATTATTCACAATAAACTTGTCTTCAGTACTACTACCTTCATTGTTTGACGTGTATTGACTTGATGATATATATATGCACAATAAATTTAAATATCATAATTCTATCCAGGTCATATGGAAACATTTCCCAGAAGCTAGCACAACACAATTTATGTATAACTTTAATACTCTCTCTCTCTCTCTCTCTCTCTCTCTCTCTCTATATATATATATATATATATATATAAATGAAAACCCTAAATATCATCAAAAGAAGAATGTGTATTCTGAAGTCAAAATTATCAAAATATCCTAGAAACTAGAAAAGGAGGTAGAGATTGATTAATCTAGTATAGAGGAAATTGAAAAAAATGTGAAGTGGTAGCAAGCAATATATATATCTGTAGAATATATATATGAGGAATATGCTTGGCTCCTCATACGCCATACACGGAGGTCACTGGTTCACCGGTGGGCTCTGCAAATGGCATACAGGGAGCCAGGCATATATATATACACACACACGCACACAAACACACACATATATGTAGTATGTATCTATCTATTCATTATTTGTACGCAATTGAAATTTGATGTGTATATATATATATGCATGAAAATAGCATAAGTTACCTTATGAAGCTCTCTGCTGTGGCAAGATGATGAAATCAATAGCTAAAAGGGGTGAGCATTTGATATATATATGGTTTAAAAATAATATATAAGGTTGCACATTAACAGACGAAATAAAATTAAGGAGGAGATTTGAGTAAATGGGGAGTGGTTAAAAATGAAAAAGTTTAAGGTATTATTATAGTGTTGTAAGGTGGAAGCACATACAAGTTTGTTTGATGAAATGAAGCTTGGTGAAGCTATAGCTAGTAAAATGGCATAAAACAAGATAGCATATTATGACCAGATTGCTACAACAAAGGGGAAGCTAGAGGGAGTGCTTGATTTATTAATTTTGGTGGGGTTCTCAATTTTGAGGGAAAGAAGGAAGAATGTGGGGTTAGAGGTACTTGAACCCCCCCAACCTACCACTAAATATAGACATAACAGCTAGCAATGAAGAAAGATATCAGGGGTTGGGGGCTGGGGTGGGTGGGCGGGCGGGCATGGGGGGTGTTGGGGTTAGGGTTAAGTTTGGTTGGTGTTTACTAACCACGCAATTTCCTAAGCAAGGTTCACACACACTCTCTTTTGAAATCTCCTTTTTCAGAGTCGTAAAGCAAAGGTTGCTTTTCTCTTCAGAGCTTCCTTTGTCTGGGAGTGTTTGGAGTACATGGATTCCTCATCTCCTTCTCACTTTTTTTTTTTTTCTTTATTTTTATATATAAACAAAATGGCCCCCTAACCCATAATCTCTCTTCTTTTTCATTTCTTTGCTCTTATAATATGATACAGTAACTCTCTTCACTAATTCCATCTTTTTTTTTTTTGGGTTGAAAGCAAAGCATGTTACTTCATTCTTATTGACTGATTCTAAAGAACTAGCCCACCATTCTAATTGCTGATAATAAAGAAAAAAATTGTTGATTTCTATATAATCAAAAGTCCAAACATGTATATCTAAGTACAATTATAACAACTATAGTCCATTTTTTTCTAATATGGGTAGCAAATAAAAATTATGGCAAAATTGTATTTCTCTACTTACATCTTTTGGTCAATTTTTAATAAAATTCTTTTTTTTTTCCAGCAATTTTCTTCCTCCATCCTTCATTAAGACGATAATTGAGGAGGAATTAATGTTATAGAAAAGTTGTATGTATAAATTGTCATAATTTTTAGGAGGAATTTCGCTGTTCTAAAAGGAAATCTTTTTTAGATGTGTAGTAGAGTCATTTTAATCAAGTGAACTGAGATTCATTTTGAGAATTATATATATATATATATATATATATATATATATATATATATATATATATATTATGATTATAAATGTCATATATGCATTAGAAAATGTTATTTACATAATACTATCAATGTTCTATTCTTCTATGAAATTAAATTATTTATAAATATTATAAGAGAAAATATTATTCATATCATATGGAGTATAAAAGATGACCACATAATTGGGATTTGATGCAACGCATCTAAAAGGCTGGATTTTTTCAAAATATTATCAAAAATAACTATATACGTTGTATATAACTAGGGATGACTAAGAACGCATATTCACATTCGGTGTGGTGGCGGTTCTACGATATTATTTTTACTATTTGTGTAGTAAATGAGTTGAGTAGCTTCTTTTCGATGCGGATTCGTTAAAAAATTTATGGGAGTTAAGTCGATTTTAATTATTATGAAGTGTTTTGATCGTATTTGACTTATTTAATAATCAAGTTATTTGTGAGTAGTTTGAAATATTCAGACATAATTAAGTTTTAATTTTTTATTAATATTTATAGAGTATCTAATAATTAATGAGTTTTTATATTATTTTGATGTTATCTGAGTCAAGTACATAATGAGTTCTAATGAACAAAATTATCAATGTTAAGATTTGGGAAAATTTTTTCTAACGGTCTCTAAATTATATTACTTTTGTGTATTTCTTTCTCAAACATTTTATATATTTATTTGGTATTTTATTTATTTAGATATAATTATTGTGTGTAACATTTAAAAAGAATCTAAAAGAGTGATTTTCTAAATTACCTTTATATCTAAGTTTTCAATTTTTATATCATTTACTACAAAAAAGATAAATAAATAATTTTACATCAATTATTATTGTAAAATAATAATATTAATATTATTTCTTAATTAGTGTGTATATTTTTAAGATAACATATAAATGTGAACGGAGAGAGTTATAATCATAGATAATGTATCAAAATCATATATATATATATATATATATATATATATATATATATATATATATATATTAAGTAATATTGCCAACTCTATACTTGGTAAGAATTACTCTCTTTATTTTTAAATTAGAGATGTATAGTGTAGTATTAATTGTAAATTTTAACATTTCACTTTGTGATGAATTAGTATCCATGTCCATGCATAACAAAAGTTATGTTATTATTTTTAATTAATATATGTAAATATTACAACCTTTATTTATTGTTTTAGTTTTATTTTTATTTTTCATTTATTTTCTTCAAATATTTTAAAATATTTTTTTTTGAAGCTTAACATGTTTGGTTATATTAAACCTTTACATAATTCAATTTTCAGCAAAGTAATAACTGTTTAAAGTTGAAATCAAATAATATTTAGATTTAACCAATTAAAATTATTTTTAACAATGGAAAAAAATTAAATTAACTGAGTCAACAAACTGACTCTGCAAAGTCAACTCTATCCCTTAAATTGTATTTGTCAATTAATATATAATAATAGATTTGTAAAATATTGTAACATAAAAATTTGTATTTAAAAGTATTCTTCATATATATAATTAATTATCATATTTCTTTTCAAAATTATTGAAAGTAAAAAAAATTTATTCTAATTTTGAATTATAAAAGTTTGTAAATTTATTTTGAATAAATTAAAATGTATCTCTAAGTATGAAACTGAGAATGCAATAAATAACCAAAGTTCAACGCTCAACGAAAATGCTAGATAATTTTTCCAATAAAGAAAATTCACAAAAATGGACATGTCTTTTATATCTAACTAGTTTTGTATCTACGTCAAGCACGATTTCTATTTTTCATAAATTATTTTTATAATTATTCATAATTTGTATAAGTATTCGTTATCATTATTTATATATAATTTTGAGTATTTATTTAGTAGTGTTGTTTATCGATCAATAATTATTTTATTTATATTTTGAATTACTAATATAAATTGTTCTATAAGATTAATATAGCCATGATTTTCTTCTAGAATAGTAATAATAAAATTATTTTTGTAATTATTGTAAATAGTACTAATGTTTGACTTGTTGAATTTTTCAATTTTTTAAAGTCTTTTTTATATGTATGTTTAATGAGTTTAAATAGTACACATTTTAATAAAATTATATTGCAATACAATTTAAAATTTTTAAGACTCTCAATAAATTAGTTTTATTACATAATAATTGTAGTTGATTATAAATTAAATTTTAATTGAAAAGTAATAAATGATGTTGAACCAAATTAAAATTAAATTGAGAATTTTTAGAGATAAGATTTTAATTTGACTTCTCGTAATTCGTTTATGATTGATTTTATTGATTGTTGAACCGAGATGTAACGACCATAAAAATAATTTAAACATCTATTTAAAAAAGTTTAGAAAAATTTTTTGTTTGACTTTTTATATAAAAATAATGGACCAATTTACTTATGGAGTATTTTTATTAGTCATTAGCTTATAATGGAAAAAAAATCTGTAATTCAATACAAAAATCTTGACAACCTATTGTAGATTTTCCTTTCTTTTTCTTTTGTTTTTGTCGTTTCATGGTAGTGCGGTTCTTTTGTTACCACGTTAGTGCAGTTTAATATTATTATTTTTACCATTTTAGTGCGGTTTAATATAAAATGTTACCATCTGCAATTTATTTTCTTTTGTTTCCATGTTAGTGTGGTTTAATATACTTAGTTAAACAACTATTATCATAAAAGTTTATATAAAAAAAGGGTACGGGATATTAGCAATCATTTTTTTGATTGCCGAATATAGGAGATAAATTATTGATATACGTGACTGTCCTGATTTTCAACTGTAGATGGAGTTGTCAATTTGTTAATAATTACGATGACTCCAAATTTCAGCGAAAAATCGAGGCATAAATGAGACAAAAATAAACAATTCATAGCATGTGTTTGAACCGAATATAAACAGCAATTATTACAATCATTGTATCAAAAGGTTCTAACAACGGATAACATAAAAGGTTCTCTATTACAACACCAAAATCAGGTTCATACTTAAGAGCTCTTGACAACCAGTTCTACCAGTACATCCTTTTCTTACCCTTTGAACTTTCATCTTTCTCGCATTTAACTAAAACAGAATCAAAACAAGTATGAGCGATAAAAACTCAACAAGAAATATACTATCAGACAAGTGAGAAGAATAAAAGCTCTATAGTTGCTTTAAGTAGTCCATTTTATGGTGACATTAGAGATATGAATAAACTAAAGAGTTCAAATACGTGGATTTCCGACGTAGATGGGGTAAATCCAAATTCTCAAATGAGGGAAGATTGACAATTAGTGTCTCTGAATAGAATTGCACATAAGCATTTTGTTGTTGTGCTGCATCATTATCTCTCTCCCCCTTTTTGATATCATCAGCCATTAAAGGGAGAAAGTCAATCAACTTGTTGGGAGTGAGCAAGATCTGATCTTGCTTGCGCTCCATCTTGTTAATCCGGTCTTCAAGATCAGAGGCAGCAGGAGGTGCCTTGGAGCTCTGTGCAGATTCAGCAGGCTGGAGATTGAGACTTGCTAAAACTTTATCCATTTTAGAATCAAGTTCAGCAAACTTCTTCTTTGTTGATTTGGCGGAATGCGAGCGGGCTGATTTTGATGGTTTGGAGGCAATAGAAGAAGCCTTAGAAGGATGAGAGTCTTTGAGTCTGACTAGAATAGTAGAGTGTGAGCGGATGTATACTTGGTGGCATGCACATTAAGGATTTTCCAAAGAGGAATCAGCAGGAGGAAGATATCCATCAACAGCAAGAATGTCAGCAGCAGGTATGATTGGGAATTTATGTCTGCACATGTCCATTCTGAGTCATTTGGCAAAGGCAGCGACAGTGTCCTCAGCAGTAGGATAGGAGTCGATCATATTCCAGGCCACCCTTCAAGGATTTTCAATCAGCACAGTGAAGTTTGGCACCCTTCTGAATGAATCTGAAATGACACGCATGCCCATGCCACTCCAGTATGCATGGAGGAGGGATAGGAATAGAATGAAGTCAGCAGGAAGCATGTAGGAAAAGAAATCATCAGAAAGACCCAACCAAAGTCTTCTGCTTCCTGCTAAAGCTTTAGAAGGGATGATCTCTTCTTCAAGTTGCCGTCTTGAGGTACCGTAGATGCTGCTGATGTTTTCAGCAAAGAAGTCCTTGGTCTTTTCAGCAAGCATCCTCTTCTCGAAGTGTTCACATAGAACAATCTCTCTTTCAGCACGCTCGTAGAAGGAAGAATGCCTGACTAGGGCATCAAAACCAAGTTCCTTCAGTCGCTTCAGCAGGATCCTCCGGTAATTCTTTACTGTGAGCTCAGGACTAAGATCCAACAGGCAATAGTCGTTTTCAAGTTCCATGTTGTGGTCTTCAATAAGATCCCGTTTGACCATTCTGATGGCAGCAACATGTACCTTAGCCATTCTTTCTTCAGCAGATTTTTCAGGCATTGTCTGCTCCCCCTCAACAGCATTCCCATCAACAGCAAGTATGTTGATTTTTTCCTCATAGTCCCTTGTTTCATAAGTAGGCTCTTCTTCAGTGGGCTCCCCCTTAGTAGGTACCCTTGCTGGTAAGAAATGGCTAGGTCCTTCTTGGACTTGTTCAGCAAGGTATGCCATGGGATCCTAGCCAGCTTGTTCAGCTTCTTCAATCAGCAAGGCTCTGATGAGCTCTTCAGATTTTTGTTCCATTTTTTTTTTAGCAGGAACTTCATCAGAGCTATTAGAGTCGCTGCTACTGGACTCTGTCTTCTTTGCTTTCCCCTTTCCTTTCACAGTAACATGTTTTCTTTTTGGAAGGGGCACATTGTTGCGAATAGCAAAACTAGGCAAGACTAATCTTCGTGCAGCAGGAGGTTTGATGGTGGGAGCTGGAGTCTCTGCTGATTGGTCCTTGTATCTTCCTCTATGATCGGCTCTAGTTTGACCATATCAGCAAGATGTAAGTTGGTGTGCTGCAGTTCTGCAGTGATTTCAACATCAGCAGCATCATCCTTTGTTTCTGGACCTGTGACACTGTCAGGTGTGTCAGCAAGTTCCAGAACTTCAGTGATGCTTACTAATTTAGTGGCAGCAACATCACTTGCTGCTGATAGTTCAGCAATGGGGGTAGGTTGATCAGCAGCAATGATCACCCCAGTGACAACATCAATTTCTCTGAAGAGTTCGTCAGATGAACTCTTCCTGGTATCAGCAGGAACCATTGATGAGGAGGCAGCAGGATGGTACTCGTCAATCTCCCTGAACAACTCATCATCAGCAGAAATAGTAGCGATGGGAACAGCAAAGGGTATACCTTGCTGGTCTGGTTCCTGCTCATCTTCAGTGGGAGGTTCAACATCCGAACCTCCTTCAGGAATGGCTTGAGCAGCAGCGTCTTCATCATACAATTCCATGTAGAAATCGTACACTGCTATCTCCTCGGAAGTAAGCGTTGCTGGGTCGAACTCTGGGTCAGCAACAACTGCCTTAGTTTTCTTCTTCAGCCACTGGATTTGAGCAGCAACCCTTCATTTCCTGCTAGGTTGGACAACAGAGATTGTTGTGGTTGTAGATGGCCTCTCAGCAGGAATTGAAATATCCTGCTGTCCCACAGCAAGGTCTGTTGATTTCTTTGTTCTTCTTTCGGCAGTTGCTTTTGCTAGGGCAGCAGGGTTCCTTTCATAGTTCAGCAAGATGGCAGGGGTAATGATCTTGCTCTTTGGCAGCTTCTTCGATCTGGTCCCTGCTGGAAAATTACTTCCAAGAATACCCTTGAGCAGCAAGGATAGTGTTTGTCCATGGCAGATCTTGATTTTCTTTTTGCTGGTGAAGAAATCTTTTAGCAGATCAAAGAAAATTTTAGCCCAATTGATCCTCTGCTCAGATTTCAGCAGGGATACTAGTGAGATGACCTTTGTTGATGACTCATCTTAGGAGGTAAATTTACACAGCAAGGTCTTATGGAGGATATCCATAAGAAAGTCCCACTTCTTCAAGAAGTCCTTCCTTTTCTTTGTGCTGTGATTTTTGACATAACCAAGGTCTGTTAACATAGCAGGGACTATAGTGGATGGGGGCAGCAAGCCTTGACTTGTCATATGCAGAGTATCCCTGATGGATGCTGCTATGATAAGTACTTGCTATCAATTTACTCTACCACTGATGCTGCTGTCTTGGACTTGTGCACTTTGGCAGAATTCCCTTAGAATTTCATTAAAAATGGGACTATCAACAGAGATTGCATATCTAATGCCACTGTTTCTCAGCAGCCTTATTACATCTAGGCCAATGTATTAGCATCCTGCTGACTATTAGTAAAGGAATCTAAGTCAATGATAGATTTAGATTCGATTTTATCAAGCCAATTCGACATCTTGTTGTGTTTTTGGTCAGAGAAAGTGGTGGTTTAAGGGTAGAAGAACGGTGGTTTTTGGTAGAAGTTTTAGAGAGAGAAAGTAAGTTTTTAGAGAGAAGTCAGAGCAATTTGAAGGTGAAAACAAATGAGAAGGGTTAAAGGATTTATATAGGGGGTGAAAAGAAGTTGAAGAGGTTTAGGACAGTTACTAGGATGAGTAGTGGAAGAGTTAGTGGGAGAAAAATTTGTGGGTAGTGGTGAGAATTAATTACTGAAAAGATAGTAGCCGTAACTAAGTTATGGGGCAGAGTGACATTAAATGAGGAGAGATAAATAAAAGGCTAATGTAATGGTGGGCTATTTTTACGGTGGTAAAAGTGAAAATGACCAAAGAAAAATTGACAAGTCATGAGATGACAACAAGATGATACAGCAAGATGATTTTATTTCTTTGCTGGTGACATATATATCCTGCTTATGTAGATAGCAAGATCCGTTGCCCTTGCTAATCTCTGTTGCCACTGAGGGTCAGATGAGCAGGGAGATTTAACTTGTAAGCAGCAAGAACATCCTTTGCTTATTATATAAGCAAGGTCTTTGACTTAGTTTTTAAAACGACACTTTTGTCAGGGAGGCTCCCCTTTTTGTGAAATTTGCAGCAGGGTCGATGTTGATTAAGACAGCAACATTGATGAATGCTGCTCAATGTCAGCAGGCAATCTTTATTAGCAAACTGTTAACCAGCAGTGTCTTGATCTCAGCAGGAAGGATGAGTTGACACAGTAGGATTAAATAGACTGTTTAACTCATAAGCATGATCTTTTCCATCATCTGAGCAAGAAGTTTATCATATTGCTACGAACATAAGTCCTTGCTTATGCAAACAAAATGTTAGTACAGCAGAATCTAACAATTTTACTCTAAATTAAGCATGCCTAATTCACTTATTAATTTGTTGAAATGATTTTCATCCAAGGGTTTTGTAAAAATGTCTGCTAATTGATTTTCAATAGAAATATAGTTTATCTCTATAGTACCTTGCTGTACATGATCTCTAATGAAATGATGCCTTATATCTATATGTTTAGTCCTAGAGTGTAAAACAGGGTTATAAGCAATGGCTACAACACTAGTATTATCACAGAATATAGGGATAGACTTGAAATCAAACCCATAATCAGCAAGTTGATTCTTCATCCACAAAATTTGTACAACACAACTTCCTACTAATATGTACTCAGCTTTAGCAGTGGATGTTGACACAGAGTTTTGCTTCTTGCTGAACCATGAGACAAGTCTTTCTCCTAGAAATTGGCATGTACCACTAGTGCTTTTTCGATCAATTTGACACCTAGCAAAGTCAGCATCCGAGTATTCAGCAAGGTTGAAGTTAGAATCTTTTGGATACCATATCCCTAAGTTAAGAGTTCCTCTGAGATATCTGAAAATTCTCTTAACAAAAGCTAAATGTGATTCCTTGGGGTTAGATTGAAAACACACACAAATACATGTAGCAAACATAATGTTAGGTCTGCTTGCTGTTAAGTAAAGCAAGGATCCAATCATACCTCGATAGCTTGTTATATCTACGAATTTACCTAGCTCATCTTTGTCTAACTTTGTTGCTGATGACATGGGAGTTTTCATAGGACTTGCTGTCTCCAATTCGAATTTCTTAAGCAGGTCTTTGGTATACTTGGATTGATTTATGAAAATTCCATCACTGCTTTGCTTAATTTGAAGTCCAATAAAGAAATTCAACTCTCCCATCATGCTCATCTCAAATTTACTCTGCATAAGCTTAGCAAATCTTGCACAAAGTTTTTCATCAGCAGAACCAAATATTATATCATCTACATAAATTTGCACTAGCAGTGTTTTATCTTTATGCTTCTTAATAAATAAAGTGGTGTCAACTTTACCTCTACTGAAACCTTCATTAACTAAAAAGGAAGATAAAGTGTCATACCATGCCCGTGGTGCTTGCTTAAGACCATACAAAGCTTTTTCATGCCTATACACATGGTCAGGATGGGAATGATCAGCAAAGCCTGGAGGTTGCTCAACGTATACTTCCTCCTGAAGTTGTCCATTTAGAAAGGCACTTTTGACATCCATTTGAAACACCTTGAAGCCTTGATAAGCAGCATAAGCAAGAAATATTCTTATGGCTTTGAGCCTTGCTACTGGAGTAAAGGTTTCATCATAATCAATTCCTTCCTCCTGTGAGTAGCCCTTAGCCACAAGTCTTACTTTGTTCCTTGTGATGATTCCATCTTCATCCATCTTGTTTCAAAATACCCACTTGGTGCCTATTACTGTATGATTTATTGGCCTAGGAACTAGATCCAAACTTTGTTCCTACTGAATTGGTTTAGCTCTTCTTGCATAGCAAGGATCCAAT
This sequence comes from Centella asiatica, assembly GCA_014636745.2. Lineage (NCBI taxonomy): Eukaryota > Viridiplantae > Streptophyta > Magnoliopsida > Apiales > Apiaceae > Centella > Centella asiatica. The sequence continues at coordinate 17,800,935 of CM025787.1, read as the reverse complement.
CAGCATCAGCAAGAGCATCCTCAATTTTCTTTGGTTCTATTTGAGATAGGAAACTTAGAAAATTACTTTCATTTTGAGCAGATCTTCTAGTTTTTACTGAACTTGTGGGATTGCCAATTATCAAAATCTTCTAAGTGAGATTTGGTCCACTTCATTCTCCTTGGTAGATCTGTTCGAATGTTTTGCTGCCTTAGTTCCTCTAAGTTGGGTTCATCATCTTTTGCTATAGCAGGGGTACTTTCTATTTGAATGTTGCCTTCTGAAGGTTCCTCAGCAGGATCTTCCTTAGTTTCTGCAGTCTGTTGATTTTCATCATGTTCCTGCTCAGCTATAAGAGGGAGTGAACCACTTGGTTCCTCATGGTTAAATTCATCAAATATAACATAAATAGACTCTCCAACTATTACATCTTGATTTGTTTGGCCCTATATCAACAAGTCTTGGTGGAATGAAATATGCATTCACTATTGTGGATGATTTCACAAGATATACATGGGCACTATTTCTTGCTCACAAGAATGATGCACTAGCAGAGTTTGAGAAGTTCAGTAGACAAGTGCAAAATGAGAAGGAACTCAGAATTAAGTTAGTTAGAGGTGATCATGGGAAGGAATTCGACTTTGGAGGCTTCATTGAATTCTGCGATAAGCAAGGAATATCTCACAACTTCTCAGCACCAAGAACTCCACAACAAAATGGTTTGGTTGAAAGGAAAAATAGAACTTTGGAAGAAGCAGGAAGAACATTGCTTGCTGATGCTAGACTCCCTGAGTATTTTTGGGCAGAAGCAGTAAATACTGCTTGCTATACTCAAAATCGTTCACTCATACATCCTACTCTAAGCAAGACTCCATGGCAACAAGATCAAGCTACTCTAACTCCTGCTTATGCTCCTATCCCTGCTCCTACTGTAACCCCTACTGTTGTGGCCAGAAGAAGAATTCCTAAACATATCCTTGATTCTGCTGTACAAATTCTCAATCCTTCTCCCTATATGAGACTGCAGAAGGCCCTTGAAGAAGTGGATGTGATGACCAAGAAGTCAGGCCCTGATGAAAGTCTCAAACTGCTTGCAAGCATTAAAGACTCTGAATCCAAAATCAAGCAGTATGAGCTGGAAATGAAAAGACTAAGGGACCAGTAGAATGAAAGGGAGTACAATCGCAAAAAGGAAAGGATGGAGCGAAGAAAGTAAGAAAATGAGGCAATAAAAAGGGAAAGGGAGGAGGCCGAGGAAAGGAGGAGACTGGAACTACTGAAGTATGAAGAAGAAGATCAGCAAGGATCTGAGGAATCTGCTGATAGTGAAAGTTAGAAAGGATTTTGTTTAATTGTCTTTATTTTATTTTCACTCATCATTCATGTACTTAAAACTTTTTCCATGAAATGAAATATATCTTGTTGCTTGCTGTGGTGATCAAAATAACTCGTTTTGACATCATCAATTAGGGGGAGATTGTTGATGAACCCCTGCTTATATTACTACTACTTAAAGATTTACATTTATTTAATATAAGAATTGATGATGTAATATAGTCCTTGCTTATATAATGTAAAAGGACTTAGAAAAATATCCAACTTGTTAGGCGAATATGTTATGCTAGTTAAGCAAGGATTTTGATCACCAATGGAGACTCTGCTCATCAATCAAGAAGGATGCTGAAGATATAGAGAAAAGTTCAAGGATAGTCCTACTTAGAATGGAAATAAGCAAGGAATGATATAGCAAAATACCTTACCTTGATCCAAGCAAGAGTGTCAGAAAAAAACTATCCTTTGTCCTGCTTAGTCAACTCCTAGAGAGCTTTTTCAAAAAGCACTAGAAGACAAAATAATGGCTATCTTTTTGAACTAAGCAAGGAACAACTAGAAAAGTACAAGTCACTGTCAAGGCAGTACAACTCCCAACGGATCTATTTCAAAATTCTCAACGGATAGATTTTTGGAGTAGTATAAATAGGAGTCATAAATTTCATTTATGAAACTGAACAACCAAGATTTGCTCTGACAATCTGACACAATATTGAATACAACAAGACACAATTCAAAGGTTGAACAAGTGCTATCTAATCTGCTCAACAAGAAGCTCTCTGCTTAGAGATAACAAGCAAGAAACAACATATGCTATTAGTCTGTGTGACTTGGTCTAAGTGACCTTGTAATTTCGGACTAAGTGTCCCTTTGCTTATTGTTCTATGTGAACATTCTAGTGAGTGCCTTCTCAAGTAAAAGAGAAGAAGAGTGGAGTAGGCTTAGACCGAATCACTATAAGAATTCTCGTGCCTATCTTTCTTTATGCTTATCTTTCTTACTGCTTATTTATTTTACCCTTGCTTTGCTAAAGTCTTTGCTAAACTCTTTTAGCAAAGACTTACCGTCATTACTCCTTTAGCCATTAATCTTTATTCTAAAATCTAAGGGGTTCTTTGCTTAACAAATTCTGCTGCTAAATCTTTTTAAAATATAAGAAACTCTTTTAATAAGCAAGAAGTGTTTAAAACTGCAAAGTTTTCTAAGCAAGTCTTAAATTTTGAAAAACACTATTCAACCCCCCTTCTAGTATTTTTCCCTTTGGGACCTAACACATTTGACGTCTTTCAGTTCATGATTTACTAGATCACCTTAACTCTGTTCAGCACTAGGACTTACTGAGAGTAGTTCTTACCATTTGAATATAATAGGCCAAGGCTATCTCAATATGGTCTGCGATGTACATACGTATGACACTTAAAGTAGATATAATTCCATCTACAGGGGCCGATAGAATAGATTAAACTATTCCTAATTCCGAGGTGTTCCCTCATCAGCTTATATAGTGAATTAATTCTGATACCTCAATGAGGGTCATTGCATAGGAGCATAGATGATTTCATAAGAATGCAAAAGTATAGTATTAGAAAAGCTAAACTGAAACTAATAACTCAATATATCATGTATTGTCATGAAACAGACAGGATGCTTGCAACTGGATACAAGTAATCAAGCATTTAATAATAAAATCTTAACTCAAGTCGAATAAATATCTTTTATCCTCTATCACTATGTATACGAAACAATTATGTACACGTAAGAAGAAAAGTTTAGGCATTTGCATGTTATATATAACATGTGATTACACAGATTGAATCAACTGATCATGCGTTTAATTTCAACAAGCATCGGATTACATAAATTCTTGCAAAATCAGTTATAATGAAGCAACTATGTTATATGTTGAAAAAATAATAAATATATTACTTGAAAAATCACGTATAATGAAATAATAGAGCTATACGGTGAAAGAATAACAAATACATTACTTGTCTTGATCAGGGTGATAACTTATATTGGATTCAAATGATCCAGCGGGATCTATTTTTGATCCATAAATGATCAAAAGTTAAAAAAAATATAGTTATCTCTAAAGCAATATGACTCTCATGTAACGTCTATTAGAATATGTATTGTGACGGCCCCAAAATCCCTTACCAGACTCCAGGTGCCGTCAAAAATTGACAAAAGAACATAAACAACATCCAAGCATACATATCATTAAATAAGAGAATAAATTGTATTCTTTATTACATTCATCCATAAATAAAAATTCTAATAGTGAAAGTCCAATGAGGGCCCACACAGGCCTTACAACATAAACAAAACAAAAATCATCTCACGCTTCACTCTTCCTCAAAATGTCATCCATAAGAGGGAAATGAGAAAGTGTTCACTAAGCCATCCTTTCCTTGCCTTTAGCAGACGGCTCAGCCTTCCTGTCATAACCTGTAAAACATTATATAATAGCAAAATGAGCGATTTTACGCCCGTAAGTATATAATCAAGTAATGGAGCTTTGAAATGAGAGAAATTTTCTTGGCTTAAGTGTTTATGAGGTTGGACAGAAACAATGTCCACACCTCTGAATAACTTCAAAGAAAGTACATATCTAGCTTCCAGGGTCCCCGAATGAGAACAAGGGATTTGACCCTTTACTTGAAAGAAATCTTGAATCGTTAATCTGCCCTCTCTTCATCAAATAGTGCGTCACCTGGCCGGCTTGACTACTATCTGACTTCATCTCTTCATTAAACGACATATCAGCCGACCAGCCTGATCGTTTGACTTCATCATAATGACATATGTAGTCAAAGCAGAAACTTAGTCTGCGAGGGTTCGGTTACCGATGCCTCAGTTTTCGTTCCCTATCATCCTTAGGCCTAGGGTGCCAGGCAGATGCAACCCATTAGCCTCTAGTTACCCACACGGATAAACTTTACAAGTTTGGAGTAAGAAGAATCTAAGTTCTGTTATATCCGTATAGGATTTACCTTGGCACGTCAGCGAATTTGAATGACTAACGCCCGCCCAAAGAATGCTTGATTCTAGATAAACATTTTCACGTACATCGGATCAAGAGATTGTACGTTACTTAACTTTGAAGAAAATTTAATCATGAGCATTGACATAAATATCTTGGATATATTACGCATATCGAAAGAATGATCATGCGTATTTATTGCAAGAAAGTAGAGTGAGTATATACTTGCCTTGGTCCTTAGCTATCAAAATATCAAACTCAAATCACTTGTGAGTGGAACACTCTGTAAAACATGCATATAACATAAGAGATCTATATTTTTGATAATAATAAAATAATAATAATAAAAGATGCACATGTGATGTTCGTGAACTTTTAAATGTCTAAGTTGGCATTCTGAACTTTTGAGATTTAATAAATAATTAATAACATCATAAAATAATTTAAGAAAACTAATATTTTATACTTTCAAGGCAAACTGCGCATCAGTTGAAAAACATTGAAGCATGAAAAGTGATCATCAGGGGTTTCAGTCTTATCCATCAGGGGATGACTGCGCGTCAAGGGATGAGTCTCGGCCATCAAGGAATGACCTTTGACCATCAGGGGATGATCCTCGACCATTGCCAAACTCCTCAGAGAAAAGTTGTTCAGCACCAAACTCTGTTGGCTAACGCTAAACTCTTCGGGAAACATTTACTCATCGGAGACTAAGAATTATTCTCATCAGGGACTAAGCTTAGCTTGTCGGAGACTAAGGCTGACGTCATCAGAGACTAACATATCTCATCAAAGACTAATGTTATCTCGTCAGAGACTAACGTATCTCATCAGAGACTAATATTAACTCATCAGAGACTAATGTTATCTCGTCAGAGACTAACGTATCTCATCAGAGTCTAACATTAACATTGTTGGAGACTAACTTGGAATCTCTCAGGGACTATTCTATAGGGTCAGAGACTAACTCCAACCCATCAGAGACTAAGTTTAGAACTTGTCTCAGGTACAGTGGTGTCTTCCTCGTTCCTCCATGGGTGGTGTTCTCACCAGGTGACCAAGACCACGACTAGGGCAACTCTCAACATCTCATCTACAGTAAGTAACATTCTTATCGTCTATCACAGCTCATAGACTCCACTACACCTCAAGGACTCAGTTTGAAGAAAACTCAAGCATGGTGTTTTCATTACTGATAAAGAGAAATGTTTGGTAGTTAAAAGTTGTCCACTAAGTGGTTAAAGAGGATAAATTTTGAAATAAAAGACATTAATACTAGATGTTAAAAGCATGCACTAAGTCATACTTTTGAAAGTGAACGAACCTAGTATGCTCCCAAACATGGCATGCATAATAGAACAAAAAAAACGTAGAAACAGAGTAGAGCTTTAGTATAGTGTTCTTACCTTTTTGGCTACAAAGAAGAAGTTAAAAAACTTGGTTTGTTTTATGAGAAGGACAGTTGTTCTTTGAGAGTGAAATGTCGTATAGAAGATTTATGAAAGTGGGGCTAGGATTGTAACCAGGATATATATATATATATATATATATATCTCACTTGCAAAGCAACAATAGCGGTTGGATTATTTAGAAATAGATTTCAGCCGTTGGCTGTGAAAGGAAATAGCAAGCTTTAGAAGGAAGTGATTGGTGAGAAAAGGTGGATGCAACGGTTGCTAAAGTCAATCAATCATCAATCACAGCCAACAATCCAGTGTACTGTTGGAGTAGATTAGCTGGTTTGACGGTCACGTGCTCTCAATCCTGACATAGTGCAATTAATGCTCTTGTCTCACTGTCGTCTTTGGTTCAAAACGAGTACTCTAGCGTGAAAACCTTCCCTACACGAGAAAAACACTTACTCTTGATAAATGCTTGAATAACAATAAGGATAAATATGATAATAATAAAATAATCATTGAGTTCAAAAATATATTTAAAAACTTTTAGACATCACATTGCTATAAGATTTTCTTTAAAATATGAATTTATTATTCACACCCAAAATAATAACAATATAAAAATAGGGAAAAACAATAATTTAAACCTTCATACATGAAATAAATCATACAACAAAATTCATCTTATACTTCGGGTTCTAACATCCTTCCCCCCTTAAAATAAGTTTCGTCCTCGAAACTTGACCAGTGAAAAAGATGGGGGTACTTTTGCATCATCATTTCCTCTAACTCCCACGCTGCTTCTTCAATATTGTGATTCCTCCATAATACTTTCACGAAGGGAATCTCCTTATTTCTTAGGATCTTAACCTGTCGATCTAGGATTTGCACTGGAATCTTTTCATAGCGCAAATCCGGCTGAATCTCAATCGGTTGGTAATCAATGATGCTAGCGTGATTCCCCTATAAGGTCGAAGTACTGACATATGAAAAACATCATGCACGTGTCCCAAGGCTGGGGGGTAGTTCCAATTGGTAGGCTACTTCACCAACGCGTCAAAGTATCTCAAAAGGCCCAATGTAGCGGGGGCTTAGTTTTCCTTTCTGTCAGAAACGCATGACGCCCTTCCATGTCGAAATTTTCAGCAATGCATGACCTCCGACTTCTAATGTTTGATCCTTTCGATGTCGATCTGCATACTGCTTCTGTCGGTCTTGTGCAGCTTTCATTCTCTGTCGGATGATTCTGATTGCATCTTTTGTCTGTTGAACCATCTCTGGTCCCTTAAGTCTCCTTTCTCCTACTTCGTTCCAAAATAGCGGTGTCCTGCACTTCCTACCATATAAGGCTTTGAATGGGGCCATACCGATGCTTGTGTGGAAACTGTTGTTGTAAGCGAATTCGATGAGCGGTATGTGTTCATCCCAGTTACCACCGAAGTCTAAAGAACACGCCTTCAACATGTCTTCCAAAGTTTGAATTGTCCGTTCGGATTGTCCATCAATCTGTGGGTGGAAGGCAGTACTCATATCCAATCACGTCCCCAGATAGTCTTGAAAGCTACACCAAAACCTGGATGTGAAACGGGGATCGCAATCTGACACAATCAAGATCGGTACTCCATGTCGGCTTAAAATCTCCTTCACATACAACTTGACTAATTGATCCATCTTGTAATTATCCTTGATAGGCAAAAAGTGAGCAGACTTGGTTAATCTATCCACTATTACCCATATTGCGTTAGCTCCCTTCTGTGTTGTAGGTAGTCTAACAATGAAGTCAATTGTGATGTGTTCCCATTTTCATTCTGGGATATCCAAGGATTGCAGCAGTCCACTCGACTTTTGATGTTTAGCTTTGACCCTTTGACAGGTGAGGCACGTACTGACCCATTCAACTATCTTTCTCTTCATATTCAGCCATCAGAAGTTCTGCTTCAAGTCTTGACACATCTTTGTCCCTCCTGGATGTACAAAAAATCTGGAATTGTGAGCTTCCTGCAATAATTCTCTTTTCAATTATAACCAATGCAAATTTGTTTCTTGAAATTGACATCACATTTACTTGACCAAACAAATCCATGTATAGTAATTATAATGGATCATTTATTGATGTTGCTAGTTTACTCTTGAATAATACACTTCTCTTTTTTCCTTTCTAGCATAATTCACATAGTCCATCTTGTGTAAAGTCCAATTGAGGAATAAAAGCTACTAAACCTTTTCTCACCAAAGTATTGATGTTTTGAAGTTTAAGTGGGAGAGCATCTTATGCCAATGCCAGCTTTCATCAGCAGAGGATTTGCTATAGAGACATGTAACTTGATTAGCAATAGAAATTAGTTTTTCAGTATATAGATTTCCTTTTCTCTTCGCTGTCAAGATCACATCTCTAGTCTTCTTGTCACACACTTAGAATTGATCTTCTTTAAATGTGACATTGTATCCTTTATCATATAGTTGACTAATACTTAATAGGTTATGTTTTAAGCCATCAACTAGTGATATTTCAGTAAAGATGACATCCCAATGTCCAACATTGTCATAGCCCTTTGTATACCCTTTGTTTTCATCTCCAATGGTCACCTTAGGGCCATTCATTTTTTCATATTGTACTAGCAGGGACTTGTAACCAGTCATATGCCTTGAATATTCACTGTCCAAGAACCATGATCTCTTCTTTTTGCCCTGCATAGTAAAAACAACTAGTTAAACTTCTTTGGGACCCAAACTTTCTTAGGTCATTTCTCACTAGTTTTGGATTCAAGACTAGACTCTGATGGAGTTGATTGTCTTTTAGAAATTGTGTCTTATAATGGACTAGACTCTGATGGTATATTTTTCTTAGACTTTGCCAGTTTCTCTAGTCTCTTGTTCAGTTAAGTCTTTGTCATAAAACTTATGTTCAATCTCTTAAGAGGACTCTTTTTATCAACACTCACTGAATTTTGTTCTTTAATGGGAGGAGCAGTGATAAGTTGATTTTGTGTATTGATGAACATAATTTGATTAACATGTGAGGCAAAATTAATCTTTTTAAAGGGTATTGGCTTGTAAGTCATGGTGCTAGCAATTTCTTTATTCTTTTCCACTATTGGTTTCTTCCTAGGCATTCATCATAACCTGGACTAGATTTTTGACCTATCATTTGACTTCCTACCAGGTCTGACAATATCTTAGAGGATTGATTCCATTGTTTTTATCTTAGCCAGTTGTAGTTCAGGTTGTTCAGCTAAGTAGTATTCCCTCTTTTTCAAAGCATCAATCATATGATGAGCCTTATCTAGGTCAGACTTGATTGTATCAAATTGTGATAGTCTCTCTTTAAGAAATTTATTCCTTTTCTAGAGTTAGTCATGTGACTCTTTAATCCTAGTATGTTCAATGTTTAAGGATCTAAAACTAACATGCAAATCCGACATATCTTTTTGTATGCTTTCCATACTAGATGTACCAATAAGATTAAGCACATTGAAGTTCTGAGTTGCATCACATACCTTAGGAGAATCACTTGTCTCATCAATTTGAGCCATCAAGACAAAGTTGACAATCTCTACATCAGAATCACTGTTAGCCCTATCTTTGCCTTCACTAATCAAAACCTTGCTCATTAATTTATATTTCTTGTTAGCAAGGTCATTCTTTGATTTCCCATATTTTTCATCCTTAGATCTTTTAGTTGATCTAGGCTTCTTGCACTCAATAGCAAAGTGCCCTAACCTATCACAATTATAACATCTTATCTTTTTCTTATCAAAGGTCACAATTTAACCTTCTCTCCATGCGTTAGGTTTTCTTGATGCCTTCCTCTTATTCCTACCAGCTCTGAATTTCTTGAACTGTTTCACCATGAAGGTCATAAATTCCTCCATGTCATCATTAGTGTCAGATTCAAGTTCTTCTTCATCAGAACTTCCAGAATAGGTTTCATCATTAAGTTCATTATGAGACATCTTAGCTTCAACCATCAATGCAGTTCCCTTGTCCTTGCCATGCATCTTCTGCCTTACTCTATTTCTAGTTCATATGTTTTCAGATTTTTGTAGAGCTTATCTAGTGTGAGAGTTTCTATATCATGAACTTCCCTTACAGCAGTTGTTTTAGGATCCCAGCTTGGTGGAAGAGCCCTCATAAATTTGGTATTGACATCTTCATTGTCATATGACTTTTCAAGAATTATTAGGTCATTCAACAAAGCATTACATCTATCATAGATTGATGTTATTGGCTCATCATACTTTGCTTGAAAGAATTCATATTGTGGAGTTAACAATGACCTTTTGTTTTTTTCGTACTTGATTTGTCCCCTCACACGAACCTTGATGGTATCCCAGATTTTTTTTGATGTAGTGAAATTGATTATACTTGTAAACATATTTTTATCCAATCCATTGTAAAGTATGTTTTAACACTTGTAACTTGTCTTCAGTAGTATAGTCACTCTCAGGTGCAAGTTCAAAGTGCTCAGCCATGAACTCCATCCATAGTCTTTGTAGGTATGAATTTCCTTGGCTAATATGGACCCTTTTTAATTCTATCAATATAATCAGGATCTATAGCCCTCAAGTGCATGTACATCTTTTGATTCCAGATATGATATTCTTCTCTTTTCAGTAATGGAATTCTGGTTTCACCATAACGATTCCCAGCATAGTTTATCATATTGGAGCTGTTTCCTTCATCGTTGCCCTTCTTTGGATCTTTTGATTTGTGTTAAATCAATCATGCTTTGATACCACTTGTTGTCTCAGATAGATAACCTAGAACTTGTAGAAGGGGGGTTGAATACAAGTTTGAGTTCTTGTTCTTTAAAGTAATTAACTTGCGGAATATAAAGAACAAGATAAATCTATAAACAATTACTTTTGTTGATTAACAATCGATTACAAATTCTAACATTCACAAGTTGATCGTCAGTTACAATATATGTACTGAATGAATAAAATCAATGAATCATACAACTTCTTTTCTCAATAATTTTTCGTATATTTTATAATCAAAATTACATCTTCTAATTCTGTTACACAATATTTCTACGAATTACAATCTGAATAAGAATACTAATCCAATTGAAACTCTTTTGGCTCATCCTTACACCAGCTTCGTCTTCAACACCACTTCTTTGTCCGTGTTGAATCAAACTTCTATTTGAATTAGAACTCTTCACTGCATCAGGGAGTAGCTTCACTTTAGTCTCTTATAACTTCAACAATAGTCTCTGATAGCATAATGCTTAGTCTCCGATAGCATAATGCTTAGTCTCCGATAGGCTAATCCTTAGTCTCCGATAGACTAATTCTTAGTCTCCAATAAGCTTGACTAACTTCAACATATCTTTAGCCTCTACCAATTAGTCTCTGATTGACTAAACATAATCTCTGACTTTGTTGAACTCTCCAATGCAGTCTTGGTATTCTATTATAATACATTTTAACTTACTCTCTTACAATAATATTTTACAACAATCAGAGTGTAAACTACCAGCTATAAGAACTTAACTATTACACATCAATAGCTACTGTACATTTGAAAATTTAAATATTCTAAGTATATCCATCATCATCAAATGCTATAAACCTAGCAAATATCAATGTGAAAATCATAAATCAAGGTTGATGATGATTTAAAAAAACACAAAATTTGTAAACACTTAGAATTGACAATTGAAGAATGCATTATTCACAAATGTACATGAATATTAAGGTTTTGAACCTTAAACTCAACTTCACCTAGACTCAGGTTTAAATCCTTTAAGTCTGGCTTCTCTCAATTTACTGACTTGATCTCTGATCTCCTTGACCCTTTTCTCTAGCAACTTTCTGAACTTGATCTCATCTTCATCAGTTACATCCTTGAGTAATGCATTGAATCCTTCAAGCTCAGTTGAACTTGTTGTTTTGATTTGCTTGTGGTAGTAAAAAAAAAAAAAGGATCTCCATGAAAATTCTCATAAAGCAATCAATAAGACATGACTTAGACTTGTGGTAATTTGATTAACTTCTCTAACTCTCTGATCTTCTCTGTAATTTGATCTCTGAACTTGATGTTGAGTGGAGAGTTGCATAAAACTACTGTAAGGAACCACTCTAAATCAACAATGACCTCATCTCCTGACTTGGCATATTGAAGCGCATTATTTCACCATCTTTTTGGGTAATCTAAAGATATTCTTTGTCACCCTTATTCAGCTTGACATTGATGACCTCAATACTTTTCTTAAGAGCTTCTTTGAGTTGAATAGTGTTGGTCATCCCTACTGTAGATGTTTGAGCACTTAGAGCTATTGAAGTTGACTGAGATTCAGCACCAGCTACTAAGGCTTTCTGTGAATTAGATTAAGATTGACCTTTTGAAGGTTGAGCAACTGAAGTCTGAGATGATCTTGATGTTCTTGTTCTACTTGATCTCATCTTAGTTCTCCCTTCATGTTGTTCTATCTCCTTATTCCTCCTTTTTTCAGCAGCTTTCTTTGCTCTTGTGTTCTTAGCTGCAACTGTTCTCTTCTCATCTTCTTCTTTCTCTGTCACATCCGTGTCCCAAATCGTATATTCGTGAACATGCATTCCATTTGATATTTGACATTTGCATTGTTTTTATTGCATAAACAATAATATATCAGTCCATATAGATTAAGAATACATCATTTAGAAAGCAAGCATAATTAGAACGCTTTTAAAAGGAGAGTTAGGATGTCAAAAATGCAGATTTCTACTTTTTCTACTAAGGGTCTCAACTAATATGAAATTGCAAAATGGCACAAAAGCTTCATAATAACCGCTAATTACCCCCTTAAACGAAATCTGCACCTACTTTTGGCTGCATTAGGCTGCTGTCTTCAAGTCAAAAAAGGAAAAAAAAAGGGGTGGGCAGCCTTGTTTGACCAAACCAAGCACCTTGCCACCTCATGCTTGGTTTGGACTAAACAAGAAGCCACTAGAACATGAGGGACAGCCCATTTTCGGCTGGAGAACACTTAGAGAGACAGAAATCAGTAGGAACAAGAGAGAACAGGGGAGAACAAGCTGAACAGATTTTCTAGCATAGCAGATTTTTAGCATAGCAGATTTTGCTAAGTTGTGCAGTTTTTGCAGCTGATCAAGTGAGTTCTTCCCTTCCATTCTTTTGTGTTTAATAACCTGCACTTCAGTAGCATATTGGAGTTATTAGATGTTAATGAAATAGAGTTTGCATATTGATTCAGTTGGCTAGAAAAGTAGTTTGCTGCTGCACTTAGTTTCTGCTGAAATTAGCTTGCTGTTGCTGCTGAAATTAGCTTACATCATGCATCATAGCCATGTTTCATGCATATAGATTGGTACTTATGCATGGTGAATGAGTTTTAAACATGTCAATATGTGCTATAGGAGAAGAGAACTTCGGGGGCAGCGAGAGGGGAGGTCAACAACGTTAGTTTCGCTGAATTTGTGAGTAAACCCATGGTATACTTATGTGTTATATTTGTGTATCTTGGATAATATATGATTGTTTGCTTATTGTATCATGTCTATATGAGATTACTTGCTGTGTTTGATGAGTTAAATGTGTAATTGACAGTTTGGTGTACAAGCTGAAAATATGTGCTATTGGTAATTGTAGTGATCCGAACTATATTTGGAATGTTATCAATATGAGGAATTATGTATATGAGCTATTGGTACTGAATTGAAATGAGAACTATATGTATATTGTGCATTTGATTTCATATGACTTAAAGGAAATGGTATGGCTGATGTGTTCAGGTACTTGCAAATATATTGGTTATATTGGTTACATGAGAACATAGGTGGACTAAGTGCTGTACGAGGTGAAAACCCGTATGAGCCACCTCTGGGATCCATCCTATTACACTGGCTGGCCAGCAATTTATTTGATTAAACCTACGGGTTCATACTGTTGGTTATTGGAAAGATCTTTGTGATCTGTATACAGGAATTCCCGGGGCAATACTCTGACATATCGAGCCATTACCGGAAAAAGAAAAGAATATAGCATTGCATATTTGATATATCTGAATTGATTTGAGTTATATGAATTATATATATGTAAATTGTATGATATGTGTGGGGTTTACTCATTGAGTTGCGACTCATATAAAGCGCTAAATGTTTCAGGTTGTGCAGTATAGCTTTTGAGCTGTTTTGCAGCTTTGTGCATACTTCGACGCGACAGAGGTCGGGAAGCCGTGATCACACTCTCTCTCTCTCCAGTCCATTTGTGCATATAGTTTTTCTTAGAATGTATATTTCGGGGCTGATTAGGATTTTGGCTTGTAATGTATAAGATATGTTTTGTATAATAGGTTGTGTTTATGCTGTTTAGAAGTGTCTAATATTTCAGATCGTTTGATGTTGAATTTAATGACTTGTTGAATATGGTATTTGAAATGTAATTGCTGTTTATTTGTTATTCGAGTTGGGTCTTTACATTCTCCTTTCCTAATGTCATCTCCTCCTCCTTCTAAAGTTTCTATGCATAGAGTGCATCAACTTCAACAAGTTTTTGTTCTTGAGAATAGACCAGCTCCACCTTCCCAACAATCATGATCTCAACGAGTTAGGGAAAGTGAGTTTTCTTCATGGCATCCCCCATCAGCTTAGGTTGTCCTGGTTGAGCAGATTTCTTCTTCCTGGGCCTTCAACAAGGATGCCTTTGCCTTTATGAATAGGAACTTCTTTTGTTCTGGCAGAGTTGATAGCCTCATTGTGAGAGCCTGTAAATGTCAATGAAATTTTGATTATGAGATTTACTTTTATTTTCTGCATGAAGGTTTATTTCCTTATTGGGTATAAATGATGAAATTATATTTTCTTATAAAAAAAAAATTTTCAATAACAATGTGATGTCCAAAAGATTTTAAATGTATTTTGAAGCTCAAGTATTTTAAAAGATTATTACATTCAAGAATTGTCTTGTGAGTGTGTGTTCATGCGGGAAAGGGCTCACCAAGTGTGAACAGGTTTAGCTACAATACCCGTTTTTATTTTAAAACCTAACTGCTAGGAGACAGTAGCATTTAATGTGCATCACCTCCATCAGTACCCTAGAGTGGGCTATGATAAACGACCGATGGGTACTAGCAGCCGTTGCAACCACCCTTTTTCTCACCAGTCACTTCTTTTCCTTTCACAGCCAACGACTTATATCAAATAAATCTGACGACCCTTGTTGCTCAACAGGTGATATATATATATATATATATATATCACATTGGTACAACCCTAGCCCCACTTTCATAAACTTCTATACAGTGTACCACCAAATCCAAGCTTACTCTCAAAACAACTGTCCTTTTTGGAAAAACAACTAGAGCTTTTAACTCTTTCTTGCAGCCAAGGAGGTAGGAGCATTTCATTAAAGTCCTGCTCTATTTCTTACACTTTTGTTCTATCATACATACCACGTTTAATACCTTGTTCATTTATTTCCAAAAGTATGATTTGATGCATGTTTTTAACACCCGGAGTTAATGTCATTCATTTCAAAAAGCTACCCAAGATGAGTGTAAAAATGTTGACAACCACCTGGTAGATAAACCTTTAACTACCAAAACATTCTTTTATCGGTAGTTACAACCCCATGCTTGAGTATTCTTCAACCTGAGTTTGAACCCTAAACCGTGTCTAGTAGGGCATGCAGACCATAGGAAATGTTATGTATCACTGAGAGAAAGATGAGTTTTGACCTAAGTATGGTTATGGTTAAGAACACCACCCATGGAGGAGTAAGGAAGACACCACTGTATCTGAGACAAGTTTTAACTTAGTCTCCGACAGTGTTTATGATAGTCTCTGATGAAGGAATTCTTAGTCTCTAATGAAGGAATTCTTAGTCTCTGATGAAGGAATTCTTAGTCTCTAATGAAGGAATTTTTAGTCTCTGATGAAGGAATTTTTAGTCTCTGATGATGTTAGCCTTAGTCTCCGACAGACTAAGTTTAGTCTCTGATGACGTCAGCCTTAGTCTCTGACAAGCTAAGTTTAGTCTCTGATGACGTCAGCCTTAGTCTCTTACAAGTTAAATTTAGTCTCTGATGACGTCATTCTTATTCTTCGACAGGCTAAGTTTAGTCTCTGATGACGTCAGCCTTAGTCTCCGACAGGCTAAGTTTAGTCCCTGATGACGTCATCTGTAGTCTCTGATGAGTTAAAGTGAAGTAATTCCCTGATGCACAGTTTGTTTTTGAAACTATAAAATATTATTTTCTTAAATTATTTTAAGATGTTTTAATTAATTATTTAACCTCAACAGTTTTTATATCAAATTGAGACATTAAAAAATTTAAGGACATCACATGTGCATTTTCTCTCATACTTTAACAAAGGTATTAAATTCATCTTGTGATATGTATATTTTTACAGAATTTTTTACTCACGAGTAAATTGAATTTGATTGAGTGCAAAGGACCGAGGCAAGTATATGCATTCAATCTGATGCTTATTTCATTTTAATGCAGTATCATTTGATTCGATATGCATGTAAGACTTGATTATGTGTTTCAATTGTTTTTAGGAATGAGCATGCTATGCTTTAAATTCCACTAGCATGATATGAATGATAATGGATGGATATAACTGAGCTTTAATTTTCAGCTAATTCTAAATCTTATATCTGTGCAAATAAATGAGAATGATATGTCCCTTAAATGGGTTATGCCACATGGTTGGCTAGGGGAAAGGAAAGGTGTTGATTTGTTCTTCACCTGACCTAGAGGAATTATAAGTGACTACGTACGTTCACATAAGGAGGGATCATGCAGTCATAGTTAGGCCAGTTGTGTACTGTATGGTTAGCAGATCCAACGGGTTTAGCCCCCGATGGATATTTTGAGAAAGTGTACACAGGTGCATACCTGTCTTTCTTCAAAAAGGATTACATGTTGCTTATCATCAGTAATCCTAAAGATTCTTCAAGGATTTCCGAGGCATTAGTATTGTTTCACTGTGCCTACTAATGGTGTTTCAGCTTCAAGAATTGGCTTCTCCAATGATTGAACTATTGGAGAATCTAAAACCAATGGAGTAGTTGAGGTCTCCATTGCTTCTGAAGAAATATCAAGGGGAGAAGGAGAATGAATAAGATTAGACATGAGTGTTGGTTGTTCCTCTTGAATAGGGGAAAGAGAAGCATCAATTTCAGACTCGATGTGTGTACACTCAGTGATTGGTTGATCGTTGATCAAGACCCATGTCTACTTCTTCATCTGAAAGGTATTCATAGGTGTGATCTATGTAGAATCAAATACATGTGTCCCTAGATGTGGACTATTTTCAATAGGTATATCCTTTTGAGAGGATGCAACTAGAGATGTGTTTTTCCTTATTGACTCAATATCCTTTTGAGAAGATATTGAGTGGCCTCCGAGGGTTCTCACCATTCTCTTTTTCTCCCTTATCTTTCCCTCTAATTGTTCACCCTCTCCCTCAACTGTTGCTGATGTTGGTTGTTTTCTTTTTACAACCTTTGACTTTTGAGAGATGGAGGAGGTGTCTTTTGTTGTAGACTTTGATTTGGAGCATTTTCCTATTTGGGTAGAAGGAGTTGGGTCAGTACTAACCTCCTTTATTGTAGCAAAAGTAGAAGAAATAGATATTGAAGTAGTAGAGGGTTGAGAATATACATATATGTGTGTTGTGGAAGCACAAGTTTAACGTGAGCATTGAGATTGTTCTTGACTAAGTCAAAGAACAACTTCTTAGCCTGTTTACAAACCTCCATCGTATCATCTTTCTTATCTATACTAAGTTCCTTATATAAATGATTTGTAATTATCATAAGGAACCTAGCATAGTAGATGACATTTATTCTTGTTGATGAATTACCTAACTTATCATTCATTTCATTAAATAGTAGGCTACCAATATTTATAGACCTATTATTAATTAAACTATAAGTTATTTTCTGTACAAGGTAATTTCATCATAATCACCACACTTGCCAGTGAAAACCTTAGTTAGAGTGTCAAAGAAATATGGCCACTCTTTTGTAAGGTATTTCCTATTGATTTGACCTAATTGATGGGTTGGTCCTGAATATTTGATAGCTTTTAGCATATCGACCAAGTTCTCGTCAGAAGGTATATCATGAAAATTATCCACTGGTAAGTGCAGGGCTTTATTAACTACAAAGGGAGCTAGAGAGAAGGTTTTACCCTTAATTGTGATTTTGATCTCCCCCTGAGTTACACAATCTGCTGACGTCTAGATTTCTTCAATGATTTCTTTGTATAGGACTGGACTTGTCGTTAGAGCATAGCTTAGTTGAGAATCTTTTAAAAACTTCATCAGTGATCGGAAGGATTTATCCACTAATAACAATTTAGTGTAAGCTACGTGGTTGTGTTAGGAATTACAACATTTGATGATGATGTATAACACTTAGAATTGTTAGATTTTGTAATTGTATAGAAATTGAACGTACAACTGGTTTTGTCTAAATATTATCCATTGACAGTATAAACTGTTCATCAGTGGATAATAGTGTACGGGTTTCGACAAATAAAACGCAGCGGAAAAATGATTTAAAACAAAAAAAAAACGAAACCCTAACCCAAGGATCCATACGAAACAATTTAATACAGATAGTTTAAGATTTTACCGATTAAACATGCAGAATCCGAAGATTTGATGAGGTTCTTGAACGTCTCTAAATCTTTAACGCAATCCAATTAGACAGCGCCTCTACGGTATCCACACGAACACCCCACGAATCGTCTCACGATCTGAAGCAAGGAGAATTGTAGTACTAGCTGTTGAATCTATTTCTCTTTCTCTCTCTCAACTCTAATCTCTCTTTTATGAGCGGATAGGATTTTTCAGAATCATATATTAGAGGGAACAATTGATATATCCTATACATAGTTGTGTATAGAGTAATTTCAAACCCTAATCTAATTATGAGAATAAAATCCGAATTTTATATTTATTATATATTTTAATCAAATCTAACTTAATTAATATATATATATATATATATATATATATATATACAAATAAATATATATTTGTATTTTCTTCCAAGGGACTCTACCATATATAGATTACATACATATAATTTAAAGCCATAATTCAAATAAAATCAATCTTATTGATATATTAAAATCACTAACATTTAAATTATATCTCCTTAATGAATGTTCTTAGTGTGCGGCCCTGTAGATTATTATTACGTTGACAATAATTTTAAATCATATTATAAAATTATAAACAGTGAGTGACATCTAGTAATACATCACTGTTACCCAAGTAATAATAAAGTCGTTGATTCGACGCAACCTTTTCGTAACCAATGTTTCAATGTAATTTAATCATTTTAACCTTGATATCTAAGATTAAATTTAAGGCATGGATGTGTCATCCTTTTCACAATTTAATCTCAGTTTTCTTGATCAATGAGTAGATTATACGAAACAAATCTCTATTTGAGCATGGTCATGCATTTCATAGTCTCACTCAATAAAGAGGCCTATAGATATCACCCCTAATTTATAGGAGGATTAAATTTCATCTACATCATTCTCATTTCTCACATAACTCATGATGCATCCAACAATCACCTTTATCGTCCAACCGGTTAAAGGTGACTTTTGGCAATGTCAAAACACATAACTCCTTATGTAGAAATGTCATGACTTCAGGTCGAAGGATCATTACATCATTGTCACTATGAGAATTACTTATGGCATATAGTATAATGCTCCATGTAGAATTCTCATGGTGGGTTTGTCCAGTACACTGTTCTCTAACATGTACTTATGCATCAACTTAATATATCTCGTATATATTTATGACCAATGAGATGCGGCCATCAGTCAATCCACATACTAGTCTCATTGTATTATTGTTGTCTCGCTAATAATAATACTCGACTAGTTAAGAATAGTGATATATATAACATACTTATATGATCTCATATTCAAGTCACATACTTAAATCCATATAATTAGTATCATTCTTCTAAGGACATTTATTATGTTAACATTTATATAACGCAATAAATAAAACATAACAAAAGAAATTATCATTTAACCAAAACATAATATAGTGTCACAATCATTACATAATTGGCCACTAGGGCATACACTCCAACAAATAGAAAAACCAGTGGAAAGTATCCTCTAACAATATAAAATGCACATCACAAAGATAGCTCAGACGATATTTCATCACAGTAGCCATAAGAAGATATTCTGCAGTAGCTAATGAACAAAGATTGAAGATTGATGAACTTGACTAGAATTTGTCTATCACCAAAGTCAGTTAACTGTCGCCAAAGTCATTTAGCTATCGCTAAAGTCATTTATCTATTGTCAAACTTTAAATGACTATCGCCAAAGTCATCAAAAAGTCTCATAGTCACTAAAGTCAAGTTTACTCAACGCCAAAGTCGTCGGGTAATCAACAAAAGCGCCAAAGTCTCAAAATCACTGAAGTCAGATTTACTCACCGCCAAAGTTGTCGGGTAATCTTCATATATGCCAAAGTCCAAAGCAAAATTGTGAAGCGTCAAAGTGTTTGTGAAGTGCCAAAGTGCTCGCTACCAATGGTTAAAAGATTCAGCACCAAAGTTTGTTCATCAATGGATAAATCCATCAGGGGATAAATCCTTCATCAGTGGATAGATCCATTAGTAGATAATTTCGTCATTAGCAGTTAAATTCTTCATCATTAGATATTGAGGATGACATATGACAGAGTTCACAAATCTATTAACTCAAGTTAAGGCGATGGAATTAAAATAAAGATGGTGGTCTAATAAAGAGAGATTGACTGCCAAAGAAGCTTAAAGAAAGATAAGTTATACATCACATACATGCATATAAAGCTGCAATTGTGAAAACTGCAAGCCACAAGTGTGAAAACTGGAAGCCCAAGTGTAAAAACTGCAACCCACAAGCGTGAAAACTGTAGAGATAACTTATGGAAACTTGAAGAAGAAAGTTGTGGAATCTGGACCAATAAAATCTAGAGAAACTCATAGAGATAAGTTACATACTACAGATAACTTATCTTGGGAACTCCAAGAGGAAAAAAAGGGAGCTAGTGAAGTGAATATACACCAGAAAAGTCACATAACAGGCTGGCATGCAAGAAAGGTTGTACAAAGGAGAAAGTTATGTGACAGAGCTACAAATATCAATAAACGTCAAAGAAATTTATGGAAGCAGCTAAAAGCAGAAGCTTGGAGAACAAGGGAGTTATGTCTATAAATAGAGACATAGAGCAGCTGAGAAAGAAAAAAAGGAGACATCACTAAAATATACAACAATCTTATATCAAATAGCAGTTGTAATCAATTTACAGAAAAGAAGCATGTTATTGGAACTTGAAAAATATATCTTGCAATTTTGTTTTATTGTTTCAATTGTTTTTATCATATTAGTAAAGTGATATAACTTTTCTTGAAAATTAGATTGTTCACAACAATTTAATTAAAGTAAAAGATAGAAATTTTATTCAACCCCCCTTCTACAATTACTCCAGGGGACAAATAATTGGTATCAGAGTTGTTCTAGATTAATTCAATCTAGAGATCATGAGTAATTCGAAGGACAACATCAAAGTTCCACAACTTAGGAAAGGTGAATACTCATTCTAGAAACAAAGGATCTTAAGTTATCTTGATGCAAAAGATGACCAATATCTGGAGATTATTGAAAAAGGTCCTCCAAAAGTAAAGAAGCTTGTTCCTGGCATCACCTCTGAAGGAGTTACTGCACCAGACAGATATGAAGCAAAAACTCCAAAAGAATACACTTAATCTGAAATGGAAGAAGCTGCCAAGGATAAGAAGGTCAAAGATATTCTTATCAAAACACTTGATAACAACATGTTATACAAGATTATGAAGTGCAAAACATCCAAGGAGGTGTGGGACAAGCTCACTGTCGTATGTGAAGGGAATGACCAAATCAAGTTAAAAAAGTAACTTTTGTTGATTCAATAATATGAGTTGTTTACTGCCAAGGATGGTGAATCTTTTGATGATCTGTATGAGAGATTCATCCAATTGATAAATAATCTATCTACTTATGGCTAGGAGTATTCAGTGTTTCAGGTAAACCACATATTCCTGAGAGCTCTTCCACGACATTGGGATCCAAAGACTACCATAATCAGAGAAGCCAACAAGGATCTAGGTCTTCTAACACTGGATGAGATATATGGAAATTTGAAGACTTATGAGTTAGAAATTCAACAATGGAATAAGCAACACTCCAAAGAAAAATTTGTTGCATTGATTGCAGAACCAAAGAAAAAGAAACTTGGTGGACACATGAAGGTATCTATTGAGAAAGAAGATTCCAATGATGAGAAGGAAGAAGGAAGTAATGTTGAAGAAAATGAAGTCAGGGTTTATACACCTGAGGAGCTAGAAGAGATTGATGAAAGCCTGGCCTACATTCCTAGGAAATTTAAGAACCTGAGGTTTCAAAGTGGGAGAAAGTTCAGGAAAGGCTCATCATCGTCAACATCTTCTACTGTTAAGCCAAGTCAATCAACCATCATTGACAAATCAAAAATTAGGTGTTATAACTACAATGCGATTGGTCACTTTACCCGTGAATGCAAAAAGCCCAAAGTTGATAAAAAGAAAGTCTTCAAGGATGATCAAGTAGATTACAAGAAGAAGTACTTTGATCTTCTCAAGAAAAAAGGGAAAGGTATATATAGCTGAAGGCAAGGACTAGGTGGATTCAGATGAATCTGATGCTGAGGAAGAGATTGTAAATTTGGCTTTAATGGCTAAATCCTCAAGTAATTTTGAAGGAGAAGCTGAATCTGATCCATTGGAGTTGTTGACGAGTGAAAGAATAAATCTCGTTTTAAAAGAATTATCCTTAGATTTATTTTCTATCGATATTAATGGAGGTTCTTGGTTAGGGGGTGTTAAACAACCCGTGGTTACTTTGCTTAGGCATCAGAGAAGTGGCGGGCTTCAACAGTCGTCGGGGATTACGGAAGGCATCAGGGATTGCGAAGACACATCGGGGAT
>CM025787.1:17766611-17778044 GCA_014636745.2 Centella asiatica | reverse complement strand
CCGTCTCTGAAGATAAATCTGTTTCGTTGCATTTTATGCCCACATCAGAAGACATGCACCAAATGTGGGAACTCCAACCACCTTGCTTTTTGATGCACAAAATTTATTGATAAAATGTATGTTCCTCTTGTTTTTTATCCATCTTATGCTTGCAGTATTTATGGAAATTGTTATTATATTATTCCCTCTATGCCTAATGTTCATAATAACACAAGGAGACTGTCTCCTCAAAGGTTAAGGGTTGTTCATAAGCCACCTAGGACTAAGGTAGATCTTTCACCTTCTGAGATAAGGAAAGAAAAGAAAAAGAATACATAACCAAAAACCAAAACTAAACCTGTGTTTAATATTGTTAAATCAAAACCCAAGCAGGCTTGGGTTCCTAAAAGATCTAACTAGTTTACGTATGTGTGCAAGGCAAGAAGAAGAAGCAGTTGTGGTACTTGGATAATGGATGTTCAAGACACATGACTGGAAATAAGTCCTCGCTCTCACAGTTTGAGGAGATAGCTAGCCCAAAAGTGTTCTTTGGAGATGACAACATTGGATACATTATGAGAAATGGCAAAGTAGTTCATGAAAATTTCATCATTGAAGATGTAGCTCTGGTTGATGGCCTAATGCACAATCTACTCAGTATTAATCAGTTTTGTGACAAAGGCTATCAAGTTGTTTTTAAGGATGAACTACGCCTTGTAAGCAACATAAAGACTAGAGATGTTACATTGTCTGGAGTCATAAAAGACAATGTATACATAGCTGACTTCTACTCAACAAAAGAAGGACTATACACATGCTTTTACAACAAAGCATTAGCAGATGAAAGTTGGCTATGACATAAAAAGCTGTCTCATCTAAACTTCAAGACTATCAATAGTTTGGTGAGAAAAGGATTAGTGATAAAAATACCACAACTTGAATTTTCTCAAGATGGTCTTTGTGGATCTTGTCAAAAGGGAAAACAGAAGAATATTTCCTTCAAAAGTAAAGAAGCATCATCAATAACAAGACTAATTCATCTACTACACATGGATTTATTTGGTCCTGTTAATGTGATGTCTATATCTAAGAAAAGGTATGCATTTGTAATTGTTGATGACTACGCAAGATAGTCATGGGTTAAGTATCTACGTACCAAGGATGAAGCTCCCCAACAGATCATTGCTCACATTAAAAGGATAGAACTTGAAGCTGGTGAGAAAGTCAAGGCCTTAAGGAGTGACAATGGGACTAAATTCAAGAATTTAACAGTTGAAATGTTTCATGTGGAAAAAGGTATTTTACATACCTTCTCAGCTCCTAGAACTCCTAAAAAAAATGGACTTGTTGAAAGGAAAAATAGGACCTTGATTGAAACTGCAAGAACCATGCTTGAAGAAGCTAAGTTACCTACCTACTTTTGGGCTGAAGCTATCTCTACTGCTTGCTTCACTCAGAACAAATAAATGATAGTAAAATCTCATCAAAAGAATCCATAGGAGCTCATGACAGGTAGAAGCCTCACACTTAAGTTTCTTCATGTATTTGGTTACAGATGCTTTGTTCTCAAAAATTAAGGAGAAAACCTGGGAAAGTTTGATGTCAAAGTTGATGAGGCAATTTTCCTAAGATATTCATTGACAAGCAAAACATATAGAGTTTACAACCTTAGACTCCTCATTGTTATGGAATCAGTACGTGTAGCCTCTGATGATAAAAAGATTAATGGAATGCATGATGATGCAAAAGGAAGCCATGACAAACTAAGGTTTGAGAATGAAGATAAGTCAAAAGATCCTAAATTTACTTATCAAATAATGAAGCTGATTAGTGTAAATCAATGGAGAATCTAGTAATCCCTGATGACAATCCAAGTCATCTAGAAACCCTTTCAGTGGATAGAGAAAATCACTTGGACAACAGATCAGGGAATGCACCATCAGGGGAAAACTTAAGCCTTGACTTGAGCACTAATTCAGGGGGAGTTTTCTCTGAAGCTAAGAGCACCAAACGCCAAGGAAAAAATTATAATGATGAAGCTTTTTCTTTAAGAAGATCACCTCCACAAATAAAATGGACAAAAGATCATCTTATGGAGCAGATTATAGGAGATTCAACTAAAAATGTGAGAACAAGAAATGCTACTCAGAATGAATGCCTATACCTTAACTTTCTGTCCAAGATTGAACCTAAAAAGGTTGAGGAGGAAATACTGGATGTTGATTGGGTAATTGCTATGCTAGAGGAGTTCAATCAGTTTGTGAGAAACAAAGTTTGGAGACTAGTACCAAAACAAAGTAATAAATTAATTAGTGGTACTAAATGAATCTTCAGAAACAAGCTCGCAGAAGCTGGTATAGTGACAAGGAATAAGGCCAGACTAGTTGCACAAGGTTATTCACAAGAAGAAGAGATTGACTACGATGAAACCTTTGTACCAGTAGTTAGATTAGAAACAATCAAGATTTTCCTTGCCTGTGTTCATGCAAATTTCAAAGTGTACCAGATGGATGTAAAGAGTGTTTTTCTAAATGAGAAACTACAAGAAGAGGTGTATGTCCAACAACCTCGATCAAAAATTTCCCAATCATGTCTATAGGTTAGACAAAGCACTCTATGGACTTAAACAAGCACCAAGAGCATGATATGATACTCTATCTCAGTTTTTAATTAAAAATAAATTCACTAGAGGTATCATAGACAAAACTTTATTTTATAGAAAACATGCTGGTCATATTATGCTTGTTCAAGTCTATGTTGAAGATATTATATTTGGTTCTACTAATGAGAGCTTATGCTCTAAGTTTTCTAAGTTTATACAAAGTAGATATGATATGAGCATGATGGGAGAATTAACTTTCTTTTTAAGTTACAGGTTAAACAAAACACTAATGGAATTTTCATTAGGCAAACAAAATATTTAAAAGGCCTTTTAAAGAAATTTAATTTACAAGATATTGCAACTTCTAAAACTCTCATGGCAACAACCACTAAACTTGACAAAGACACAACTGATAAAAAGGTTGATGTTTCAAGTTATTTAGGCATGATAGGCTCTCTCTTATATCTCACTACAAGTAGACCAGATATAATGTTTTCAACTTGTTTATGTGCTAAATTCCAATCAGACTCTAGAGAATTTCATTTGATTGTTGTTAAAAGGATATTCAGATATCTTAAGGGTACTCCAAATCTTGGCATTTGGTATCCTAGATAATTTGGATTCAAACTAATAGGCTACTCGGATGCAGATCATATAGGTTGCAAAATAGACAGAAAAAACATAACAGGAAGCTGTCAATTTCTTGGAAGCAAACTAGTGTCTTGGTTTAGCAAGAAACAATATTCTGTGTCAACCTCAACAACTGAAGCTCAATACATTGTTGTTGGCAGTTGCTGTGCTCAAATCTTTTGGATGAGTACTCAACTAATGGACTATGGTTTGGTGTGTAATCAAATTCCTATATATTATGATAACACTAGGACAAAGCACATAAACATCAGGTATCACTTTATTAGAGAACATGTGATGAATGGTACAGTGAACTTCATTTTGTTCCAACTAAGAAGCAACTTGCAGACATTTTCACCAAACCATTGGAAGAAGCCACCTTCAACAGGTTGGTAAGTGAGCTAGGAATGCTCAACTTTGGTGAATAAATTCTTTGAAAATTTTTTGCAAGGCTGATAAATAGTAGCAGTACTTAATTATTTTCTCATGATTTAGTTATCAAAGACTAATTAATAGTTGATTGAAGCAGTAGAAGTTATCCTTTGACAAAATTAATTGTTCAATAGATGATCATATTAAGAATCATTAGTCAATATTTTTTCTTATTAAAAGATAATTATTTACTGATGATAATGCTGCAGTTCATCATCTATTTGAGGATCTTGTCATAGTTAATTCAGGTATTTTCTTAACTCTCTACTACTTTATTCTTTATTTCTTCTAATTCTGCTACAATAAAAGATGTTAGTAATGATCCAACTCCTTCTACCCAAGTAGAAAGACCCTCTAAATACAAGTTTATATCAAAAGTCACCTCATCTATCTCTCAAAAGATAAAGGTTGTAAAAAGAAAACAACCACAACCAACAATGGCTGAGGGGGAGGGTGAGTATTTAGAGGAATAAATAAGGAACAATGAGAACCTTTGGAGACTGCTTAATATTCTCTTAAAAAGATATTGAGTCTAAAAGGAAAAAGCACATCTCTAATGCAACCTCTCAAAAGGCTGTATTTGTAGAAAATAGTCCACCTCCAAGGACACAGGTATTTGAGTCTATAATGATCACATCTATAAATACCTTTCAAAGGAAGTAGACAAAACATGTACTGATCAATGATCAACCTGCCACTAAGAGTGCACAAACAGGGTCTCACAATGATGCTTCTCTTTTCTATTTTCAAGAGGAGAAACCAATACTCAAATTCTACTATTATTCTTTCTTCTTCTCTCTTTGATATTTCTTTAGAAGCAATGGAAATTTCATAATTGCATTGGTTTCAGATTCTCTAACAATTCAATCATTAGAGAAGCCAATTCTTGAAGCTGAAATAAATAGCAGCTCTCACCTCATTAGTGGATAATACAAATGTTATTTCTTAAGCATTCACTAATGAAGAACACTTACTTCCTACATTTCCGACACCATTTTAGGTCACTTACAACATAAAGATTTAGTATTTCTAGTGAGCCTGAGAGAATCCAAAATGAGAGTCAGACCTTGTGTGTGGAAAAAAGTGAGGAAGAAAACTTAAAAACATAATGAATGTGAGAGGCTAACTTGTAAAAGTCAGGCAAAAGGAGAGAGTGTGAGCAAGGATCAGATCCTTGAAGAAAAGAATAGAGAGAATTTTTTCATACACTACTACCTCTGCAGCTCATGTATTCTCTCATCAGCATTCTGATCAGACTTCAGAGGATACTGAGAGAAGAAATTATGTATGTTTAGTTGGATGCAAGCAACACAAGATTATTGGATGATGTAGTAGTACACCTCATACCAGAATATTTGATCACCTATGGATCAAGTGCAGTTGTAATCACATGATGTTTTTGAAGCATTGATCAACACAAAGAAAGAGAAACATGAAGCTCCAACACTTCAGAATCAATGGTCTTCAAACTAAACTCAAACATTTCTTCCTACTATTCAACCTAATCTAGATATTTCTACCCTCCAATATTGAGATGTTGATGTCAAAAAAGGGGAGAATGATCAGGGAAAGGGGAGCAAAGAGTAATTCTGATAAAGACAGGGGGAGAATTGTTAAATATTTTAACAAATTGATGACTGAGCATGGAGGAACTGAAACAACAAAGCCTATGAAGCCATCATTGTTAAGTTCATGTACAATTATGTTTTCACATGTTTAATTTCAATTCTCAGTAGTGATGTTATAAGGTTGTGTTTTGACATCATCATAAAACCTTGATTTATGCTTATCATTGATAATAATAAATAGGGGGAGATTGAGGAATTATAGCATTTGATGATGATGTATAACTCTTAGAATTGTTAGATTTTGTAGTTGTACTGAAATTGAAAGTACTGATGGTTTTCTCTAAATATTATCCTCTGACAGTATAAACTGTTCAGTAGTGGATAATAGACAAACTTGTGGAAGGTATCCTCTGATAATGTAAAATGCACATCAAAGAGATAGCTCAAAGGATATTTCATCACAGTAGCCATAAGAAGATATTCTGCAGTAGTTGATGAACAAAGATTAAAGATTGATGAACTCGACTGGAAATTGTCTATCCCCAAAGTCAGTTCACTGTCGCCAAAGTCATTTGGCTATCGCTAAAATCAGCGCAAAGTACTACAACGCTAAAGTCATTTATCTATTGCTAAAGTCATGGAAAGTCTCACAATCACTGAAGTCAAGTTTACTCACGCCAAAGTCGTCAGGTAATCTTCATATGCGCCAAAGTCCAAAGCAAAATTGTGAAGCGCTAAAGTGTTTATGAAGCACAAAAGTGCTCGTTATCAGTGGTTAAAATACTCAGCACCAAAGTTTGTTCATCAATGGATAAATCCATCAGGGGATAAATCCTTCATCAGTGGATAAATACATCAGTAGATAATTTAGTCATTAATAGGTAAATTCTTCATCAGTTGATATTGAGGATGACATATGGCAGAGTTCACAAATCCATTAACTCAAGTTAAGGTGCTAGAATTAAAATAAAGATGGTGGTCCAATAAGGAGAGATTGGCTACCAAAGAAGCTTCAAGAAAAATAAATTATACATACACATACAGGCGTATAAAGCTGCAAGTGTGAAAACTGCAAGTTGGAAGTGTGAAAACTGGAGGCCGCAAGTGTAAAAAATGCAGAGATAACTTATGAAAACTTGAAGAAGAAAGTTGTGGAAGTTAGATCAATAAAATCTAGAGAAACTCATAGAGATAAGTTCTACACTACAGATAACTTATCTTGGGAACTCCAAGAAGAAAATAAAGGACGTGCTAATCTCTATGGCTGGTTCGGAACTTACCCCTATTCATATGGTTTCTGGTGTTCCCTCTTTCGTAGTTTCAGAGGAGGAGGAAGGAGAATTGGGGGAATTTGTTCCTTGCTCCCTCTCATCAGAAGTTTTTAGGGCTGCTGCTCAACTCACCATGAATGACAGAGTTTCTGCTGTAGCAGAGCGTCAGAAGAGTGAAGATTTGATTAATTTCATCAAGGCTCTTGGTTGGGATTTTAATGATGTGAATGATTTCTTGAAGGATGGGTGTATTCCATCAAAATCATCTTCTAAGGAAAACAGTCCTAGATGTGATTCAGATGCAAATGTGGTGTCCTGTGATTCGGTAGATGAGGGAGTTTCTGCACCTAAGTGTATTGCTGAGTCTAAGCTGGTTTTGCAGCAGGAAAATGAGACCTTATCCTGGAGCAATGTCGTCTCTAAGGAAGGTAAGCATTCGGAACTTATTTTCTATCCTCCCACTGTTCTTGATGGGTCTATTTCTATCAATCCGCCTGCTGAGATTTTGAGGAAAGGTGCTGATAGGTGGAGGTACAGTTTAGAGGGGTATTTCCTGCATTCTAAACCTTCTTTTTTAGTTGTGGAAGCTTTTGCTAAAAGGCACTGGACCTCTTTCGGGTTTGAGAAGCTTACTGTCTATAAGGGCAGATTTATTTTCAAGTTCTCCAGCTCTTTGGGACGTGACAACCTCCTTGCTTCTGGTCCTTGGTACATTGCAAACAAGCTGATTAATTTAAAGCATTGGCGTGAAGGAGCTGAAACTACTGAGGAGAAATGCACTGTTGCTCCCATTTGGGTGAAGTTTCATGATATTCCAATTTCTTATTGGACCTTGGAAGGTTTAAGTTATCTAGCTTCAGGGATTGGTAAACCTTTAATTCTAGACAGGGCCACTTCAAGATTGGAGCCAATGAGTTATGCAAGAGTATGCATTCAAGTAGATGTTTCATCATCTTTTCCAAAATCTCTTCCGGTTACGGTCCTGAAAGATGATTCTGCAGTTGTGCTTCCTGAATTGGTCAAAGTTGAATATCAACACAAACCTCCCATATGTTGTCACTGCAATGTGTTTGGTCACTCACAATTCCGCTGCCCTTATGCAAATTATAAATGGGTTCCAAAGAATACAAATGCGCCATGCGTGGACAAGAAGCTATTTCCCACTGCTGCTCCCACGTCCGCTACTGTGGACAAAGGAAAAGGTGTTATTATTGATTCTCAGGAGTGGAAGCCTGTTACTAAG
Organism: Centella asiatica; assembly: GCA_014636745.2. NCBI lineage: Eukaryota > Viridiplantae > Streptophyta > Magnoliopsida > Apiales > Apiaceae > Centella > Centella asiatica. Next base: position 17,770,319 of record CM025787.1, on the reverse strand, counting down.
GGTCTAAAATTGGCTGAACCTCCAGATTGCCCAGTTACAGTAGGAATAGCTGATATTAACACTTTTAAAGCTCTTGAAAGTGATTTTGAAACGGTAGTAGATAAGAATGTTAATAGTATACATGATCTGCTTGAGTCGGATTCTGATCTTTCGCCTCCGCTGCTCTTGGACAACCTTGCTTCAAAGATATTACATATTGATGGGAAGGAGTTAAAATCTGCTGCAACTCTTTTTTTGCCTACTAGCCAAGATTCCTCTCGTAGGAAAAATAAGAAGAAGAAAGGAGGTAGTTCCTCCAAACTGCCTAATTAATTCTTTATGTCAACTTTTTGTGGTATGAATGTTAGGGGACTAAACCAACTGCCAACCGTGCGTAATGTTAAGAACTTATTATTGAAGTTCAACCTTTCTTTTGTTGGTCTTTTTGAGACTCGAGTTAAATCTCCCAAAGCTCAGTCTATTTCTTGTTCTATTAATGAGAATTGGCATTGGTTCTTTAATTATCTCCATCACCCTAACGGGAGGATTTGGGTTGGTTGGGACACCACCCTTTGGTCTGTAGATATCTTATCTTCTTCCTCCCAGCACATTCATTGTAAAGCTTTCTCTATATCTCTTAATTGTAACATTTTGGTTACCTTTGCCTATGGGCTGTTTACTCCTTCAGACAGAAGGCTTTTGTGGGCTGAGCTGCAGAATTTAACCTCAATTTGTACTGGCATTCCTTGGTGTGTAATTGGGGATTTCAATGAAGTCATTTCCCCTTTGGAAGTTTTAGGAGGAAATAGCTCTTTGTCTGGTGGGATGTATGACTTTAAATCTTGCTTGAGGACCTGCTCTCTGTCGGATTTAGGTGCATCTGGCACACATTTATCTTGGTGGAACTCGCAGATTGCTAATCCTATTTATAAAAAGCTGGACAGAATTTTAATTAACCCTGATTGGTTGTCTCAACTCCCTCACTCTCAAGCTCTTTTTCACACAAGAGGTCTTTCGGATCATTCTCCCATGATTGTTTACCTGGACATTCATGCTCAACGAATCAAGAAGCCTTTCCAGTTCTTCAATTTTATGGCTGGTTTAGAGGGGTTTAATGATGCAATCCAAAATGCGTGGAAGATGGAGGTCCAAGGCAACCCTTTGCAACAGCTTTGGACAAAATTCCAGAATGCTAAACAGCTCTTGATCAACCTCAACAAGTCCAATGGCAATGTACACACCTGTGTCAAGCAATTATCCTCTGACCTTCACCAAGTGCAATCTGATCTAATTCCCCATCCTTTGGACCCTTCTCTTCTTGAGAAGCAGCATTCCCTTTCCCTCGCTTTGTCTGTTGCTCTTGACAGAGAAGAATGCTTTCTCAAACAGAAATCTCGGGTTAAATGGCTTAATGAAGGGGACAAGAACAATAAGTTCTTCTTCTACAAACTTAAATCAAATTGGAATGTTAACAAAATATTCCTGATTCATGATGATTCTGGACAACTTATTCATGGGCACGAAGGAGTTCAGAAGGTTGCTGTCAAACATTTCAGAAATATCCTTAGTCATGTCACTGATGTTCAATTTATGGACCTCGGTTCTCTGCCAGTTCACGGATCCATTTGCCAAGAGGATTTTTATTTTCTGAATGAAAATGTCAATGAGGATGAGGTTTTAATGGTCTTCAAATCTTTGAGAAAAAACAAGAGCCCAGGTCCTGATGGCTTCAATGCTGAATTCCTAACCCTCTCCTGGGATACCATTGGTAAAGACATTATTGCTGCAGTTTTGGCTTTCTTTAATAAGGGCTACCCCCTTGGAAATTTCAATAATACATCTATCACTTTGGTTCCTAAGCTTGCTCACCCGTCCTCTATGCATGATTTTAGACCTATTTCCTGCTGCACAGTTATTTACAAGATTATTTCAAAAATTTTGGCCACGCGGCTGAAAAAGGTGCTTCCTGCCATTATTTCTCCATCACAAGCTGCTTTTGTTCCTAATAGAAATATTGGCGATAACATCCTCATTGCTCAGGACATTGTGAGAAATTACCATCTGGATAAAGGCCCTCTTAGGTGTGCTCTGAAAATTGATCTCCAAAAAGCATTTGACTCGCTCAATTGGAATTTTATCTTGGCTGCTCTAAGGCACTTAAAGTTCCCTCCAAAATTCTGCTATTGGATTAGAGAGTGTATATCCACTGTTTCCTACTCGGTTAAAATTAATGGCTCTCTTTGTGGACAGTTCAAGGGTACTAGGGGTATAAGCAGGGTGACCCCATTTCTCCGCTTCTTTTTGTAGTGGCTATGGAGTTTCTCACTTCTATTATCAATTTGGAGATTGAGAAGTCCTGTGAATTTTCATTTCATTGGAAAGCCGCGGACATTAATTTAACGCACCTTTGTTTTGCAGATGATCTCTTTATGTTTTCTAAAGGGGACATACCTTCAGTCTGCACTCTCAAGCGAGCTCTGGATAATTTCTCTCAATTTTCTGGATTAAGCATTAACTCCTCAAAGAATCTTTGCTTCCTCTCAGGGGTTGATGACCACAGTAAGGTTCAGATTCTTCAGATCCTAGGTTTTCCTCAGGGTGTTCTCCCTGTAAAGTTTCTTGGAGTTCCACTAATCTCTTCTAGGCTGCGGGCAAGAGACTGTGATACATTAGTGGACAGAATTACAAACAGGATTGCTTCATGGACCTCGAAATTTCTATCATATGCGGGTAGAATGCAGCTTATCAAGGTGGTTCTGTTTTCAATTCAATCTTATTGGACTCAACATTTCTTATTGCCCAGCTACATTCACAAGAAACTCCAAAGTATCTTCACCAGTTTTTTATGGAAAGGTCCTACTCTTGGCAGACACGGGGCCAAAGTTGCCTGGACAAAGATTTGTTCTCCCAGGGACGAGGGTGGTTTAGACTTGAAATGTTCGAGGGATTGGAACCGTGCCCATTTACTGTTAAGAATTTGGCAACTATTAAATCCTCAGTTTCAATCTTTATGGGTTGAATGGATTCGCAATACTGTTATTAAAAAATCCAATTTCTGGATTGTTAAGGTTACTGCTCAGTCCTCTTGGACTTGGAGGAAAATCCTCGCCCTTAGATCCACTGCTAAGCAGTTCATCTTTTATTCTATTGGTGATGGAGCAAGCGTGAGCCTATGGTTTGATCCTTGGCACAACTCACAACCTATTGCCAAATCTGTTGATGACCCTATCATTCTTGAATCTGGTCTTGGGAGGGAAGCTGTGGTTGCTGACATCATTCTCAATGACTCTTGGAGACTCCCAATTTCCAATCACCATATTATCATCAATTGGAGGAGCACTTTTAATTACCTTACACCTTTAAACTCCTTGAATCAGGATTGTGTGCACTGGGGTAATATTCCTATTTCTTTATCAAAAGTCAAATGTATTTGGTCGGATATTCGCACCAGGAATCAGAAAATTGCTTGGAATCGAGTAATTTGGAACAAACTTACCGTTCCTCGCTACTCCTTCATTAATTGGTTGTGCTGTCATAAAAGTCTGTGGACTATGGACAAACTGATCAATTTTGGCTTGAATATCACAAATCTCTGTGTGTTGTGTAACTCTGGACCTGAATCGTTTGATCACTTATTTTTCCAATGCTCATACTCTCTTAAAATAGCTTATGCCATTCTCCAAAAAGCTGGTTGGTTTGGTTCCAATTTTAACTGGTCTGATCTCCTAC
>CM025787.1:17730821-17754653 GCA_014636745.2 Centella asiatica | reverse complement strand
AAATGGGAAGTCCAAAAAGCTTGAATGGCAAAGAGTATGGATTTGATGAGTTGGATTCTGCCTGCGTAAGACAGGTATTGATTGACTCATCTCATTCTCAAACCTTAGAATTTCATGATGACCTTCATCATGCAATCCTATGACTTTCTTGTCATCAAATGCTATGTGGAAATATTCCATTACAACTCTGGTTCTAAGGTTGAAGACTCTATATGCTTTGCTTGATAAAGAGTAACCTACGAATATTGTTTCATCTGCTTTTACTTCAAACTTCCCTAGGTTCTCTGTTTGATTTCTTAGCACAAAGCATCTACAAAAAAGTACATGCAAAATCTTTAAGTTTGGTTTTTTGCCTGTCATCAGCTCATAAGTTGTCTTTCCATGACCCTTATTAATCAAGGTTTTGTTCTATGTAAAGCAAGCAGTGTTTATGGCTTCAACCCAAAAATATGTAGGCAATTGAGCTTCTTCAAGCATAGTTCTTCCAGCTTCAATTAGAGTTTTATTCTTTCTTTAAACTTCTCCATTTTATTGAAGAGTTCTTGCAGCAAAGTAAGTATGAGTGATCACTTTATGTACATAGAATCCTTCAACTGTAGCATTCTTAAATTTTGAGTTATTATCACTTCTTAGAACTCTTACTCTCAACCCAGATTTTGTTTCTATCTTCTTGATATGGTTTATTTCAATTTTGGGAGTTTCATCTTTTGTATGCAAAAATTTTACCCATGAATATCTAGTAAAGTCATCAACTATTATCAGTGCATACCTTTTCTTTGATATTGACATTACATTGACTAGTCCAAATAAATCCATATGTTAATTGATTTGGACTTGTGATACTTGTGACTGGTTTTCTTTTGAAAGATATCTTCTTTTGTTTTCCTTTCTGACAGGATCCACTGTCATAACTCTACCTGAGAAGCAAACATGAATGAGCTTGGCATCCGGATGATACTTACGGTCGATACAATTCTTTTTCAAAACCAAGCGAGTTAGACATTGAGGAAAATCTTTATTGTTCGAAAATAGTTTAATATACATGTCAAAAGTTTACAAGAGATAGTCATACCTTTGTTATACCGAGATACATCTTAGTGGCTTCTATGCTAATCTTAGTGGCTTCTCTGTTGCTGCAATGCTGCATGACTGCTTCTGTTTATTCAGTGAAGAAGTTTTTGTTCTGCTGATGCTTCCTTGTGGCATTGGTGTTCATTTTTTTTTGCCCTTGCTGTAGTAGTGATGTCCTTCTGGATATTGTGTTGTTTTCTTGTTAGGTGTTTTTTTTCTTCTTGTCCTTCTGTTTGCTTTGTTTTGCTTGCTGGTTTCCCTGTGTTGGTTTTTCTCCCTAGCTAGCGACCTGTGCTAGTAGGCCTAGGGGTATGCCCCTCGTTTTTTTTGTATCTTTCTTTTCTTTCTATTTTATTCTCAATTTAACAAAAAAAAAAAAAAAAAAAGAGATACATCTCCAGTTTGCTGAAGTAGGCAGCCCCCCTTATACCTTGAGCATAACACAAATTATATCGACAGGAAATAGGACTAGGGATCCTGGCTGGGAATGATCCTTGTCGATACACAAAAGAATCATAGCTCCATCACCTATCGATTTCTCATCAATCAATAGTTTAACCATCCCTTGGTCAGTAAGGAAGGAAGGTGAAGATCCCATGTCATACAGTCCGATGTACCCTGTTGGTACACTGTAGAACAATGGATATCGCGATCTAGGCACCTTTACAAGTATAACTCACTCTAAGTACAGAGGAAGTAACACGACTAGTACAATATAATTTTATTTACAAAAACGTGTGCAAGACAATCATATAAACCCAATCAAGTCAAGGATAAGTTAACATAGTATAATCACCCTACCTTAAGAAGTTCAAAACTTGATGGATCAAGATCAGTAACTATGAACTTGTAGATAATGAAAAACTATGAGTTTTTAGTATTTGGCTCCACTGAGTCCGTTGGTTTGAAGATTTCTATGAATATGGTTGATATAGGTTTGATGGCTGAATTCTCTCTGATTTGGGTGTTCTGCTTATTCAAATGAGAGGGAAGAGAAGAAGAAGGTATTTGTATAACTACGGGTCCCACGTGCTTAATAGAATAGAAATCAAAGTTGGCTTCTAGTACCGCCAATGATGAGAATCCACCAATAAGATATAATAGAAATCAAAGTTGGCTACAAGTATCGCTTCTGATGAGAATTCACCAATAAGATGGAATAGAAATCAAAGTTGGCTACTAGTATCGTATCTGATGAAAATCCAACAATAAGATATAAGAATGGTCCATTAAAGAATAATTATCTACTGATGAAGGAATAGCAGTAGTAGAGAAATTTATTTGCTGATGAACTAAATAGCAGCAGAGGGAAATTATCTGCTGATGAAGGAAATAACTGTAGAGGGAAATTATCTACTGACAAAAAACTAGAAGTAAGGAATAATTATCCACCGATGAAGGAAACATCATTTGATGGTAATTATCCACTGATAAAGGAACCAGCAGTAAAGAATTATGCACCGATGAAGGAAAGATCATCTGATAGGTAATTATCTACTAACAAAAGAACAAGCAGTAAGGAATAATTATCCACCAATGAAGGAAATGGTAGGAGATAATTATATGCCAATGAAGAAGACAGCAGTAGATGATAATTATCTGCCGATGAAGTAAAAAACATCAGAGGCAATTATCTGTCGATGAAGAAATAGCAGAGACTGATTATCTGCCGATGAAGAAAATAGTAGCAAATGATGAAGAAAATAGGAAAGACTAATTATCTGTCGATGAAGAAAATAGCAGCAGATAATAATTATTTGCCGATAAAGAAAATAACAGAGTCTGATTATCTACTGATGAAGAAAACAACAAGCAGAGGCAATTATCTACCGATGAAGAAAATAACAGCAGAAGATAATTATCTACCAATGAAGAAAATATTAAAGACTGATTATCTGTCGACGAACAAAACAACAGCAGATGATAATTATTGCCCGATGAAGAAAACAGCAACAAAGGCAATTAACTTAACAAAAGATATTTAATGCACATTATATGGTACTAACACATATTCTTATCACATAACAACACATAAAATTTCAAACTAAATGCTATGTATGAATGCATATGCATGTATGAAGTGTGTGTGCACTGTTGGTAGACAATCTTAAACTATCAGTAGGAGGGGACTCACATCCTTCCCACCTTTAAGGGATTTGGTCCCCAAATCATTCCAGCTTGAACAAGTGAGGGTATTTCTCTTGAATCTCATCTTTTCGTTCCCAAGTCACTTCCTCAACATTGTGGTGCTTCGAAAGCACTTTAACTATTGGGATAATCTTATTCCTTAGTGTTTTCTCCTTTGTATCAAGAATTCGAACTGGATGTTCAACATAAGATAAGTCGTCACAGATCGGCACATGTCGATTATGGAACACTTCATGGTTGATCACATGGAATAGATTTGGCTGATACTTGCAAAGCATAGAGACATGGAAGACATTGTGTACATCCGCTAATGATGGTGTGAATGCAAGACAATAAGCAAGACCTCCAACTTTTTGCAAAATCTCAAATCGCCCAATATTTCGAGGAGTAAGCTTTCCCATTTTCCCCAATTAAACCTTTAATCGAAGATACCTTTAAAAATACATGATCCCCTACAAAAACCTCTAACGATCTTCTTCAGTTATCAGCATAACTCTTGTATCGACTCTAAGCAGTACAAAGCTTCTCTCGGATTTCTTTAACTTTTTCGGTGGACTCCTGTACTAACTCAGGAGCAAGTAGCCTCATTTCCCCATTCACATCCCAACAAATAGGTGATTGACATTTTTTACCATACAATGCTTCAAATGGTGTCATACCAATACTTGTCTAAAAGTTGTTATTGTAGGAAAACCCAATGAGGGACAAATGTTCGTCCCAGTTACCCTTCCAATAAATAACACAAGCCCATAACATGTTTTCCAAGGTTTGTATAGTCCTCTTAGATTGGCCATCTAACTATGGATGGAATGTAGTACTGAAACTCAAGTTTGAACCAAGTGCTTCTTATAAGGATCTCAAAAAATGGGATGTAAACTTCGGATCCCAGTCAGATAACACACTAACCGATACACTGTGTAATTTTATAATTTCACGGATGTACAACTGTTCCAACTTTTCTAAGGAATAATTCTGCTTAACGGGAAAAAAGTGTGTTATCTTGGTTAACCAGTCAATAATCACTCGAATAAAATCATGTCTGGAGCTTGTTTTAGGCAAACCGAGAACAAAATCCATAGTAATCTGCTCCCACTTCCATTCCGATATAGGCAATGGCTGAACTAAACCCACTGGCCTTCTATGCTTGGCCTTTACCTATTGGCAACTGAGACACCTTGAGACGTATTTGACTATTTCCCATTTTATGCCCCTCCACCAATAGTTAGACTTTAAGTCTATGTACATTTTGGTATTTACAGGGTGGATAGTCAACATACCTCAGTGAGCTTCATCAAGGAGTTCCTATTTTAACACCGAATCATTTGGATCACAAACCTGATTCTTGCACCGCAACACACCACCCTATGATAATGAGAAGTCTGCAGTCTACTCAAGTCCTAAATTACCCGAATAAACTATAAGTCAGAATTGGAGGCTTGTGCATCTCTAATCTTGTTCAATTACAGTGGTTGAGTAGTAACAGTAGCAAATAGGAATTTGGTCCTACTAAGATTTGGTTTCCACTCATCAACCTATTCCAACATATTCCATCAAAGTAGCTACACTAGCATTACGAATCAAAGCATTAACATCTACATTGGCTTTCCCCAGGTGATACAAAATCTAGCAATCATAGTCATTTAACAATTCTAACCATCGTCGTTGTCGTATATTGAGTTCTGTCTGAGAGAACAAATATTTTTGACTTGTGGTCGGTAAAAATTTCAAACTCTGCTCCATACAAATAGTGTCTCCATTTCTGCAGTGCAAACACAACAACAACCAACTCCAAATCATGTGTTGGGTATTTCTTCTCATACGATTTTAGTTTCCTAGAGGCATAAAAAATTACCTTGCCTCGGTGCATTAGGACATAACCCAACCCCTTCATGGAAGCATCACTGTAAATCAAAAAAATTTGGTTCCCTTGGGGTAGAACAAGAACAGGTGTTGTGCTCAACTTTTCCTTTAATGTCTGTAAGCTATTATCACAATTGGTATCCCAAAAAAAGGTAGTCTTCTTATGTGTTAGTCCTGTCAATGGCCCAGTAACTCTTGGAAAAGCACTAAACCTCCTGTAGTAACCTGCCAAACGAAGGAAACTACGTACCTCTGAAACAATAATAGGTGCCTTCCACTTTTGTATTGCTTCAATCTTTATAGGATCTACTAATATATATGCCTGAACTAGAGACCACATGTCCTAAAACTTTTACCTATGTAAGCAAAAATTCACATTTACTGAAGTTGGCATTTAGTTTCTATCCCTCAAAGTATCTTGCTCAGCAGATTACGTTTGAGCTCATCAACTATTGCTACATCTTTAATTATGTCATTTCTAGTTTTCACTATGTCATATCCCAATGTATATCCTTTGTTGTCATCTCCAAAGAAAACTATTGGGTCAGCCTTATCCTCAAAGTGTGTTAGCAAGGGATTTTCTCCTATCATGTGCCTTGAACATCCACTGTCCAGGATTCAAGCTTTTAGCTTCTTTTTATCCTTCACACATATTTAAACTAGTTATATCTTTTAGGAACCAAGCCTGCTTGGGTTCTATTTTAACAGATTTAATCACAGACTTAGTTTTAACATTTAATTGCTTCCACACCTTTTTCACTGATGTAAAATTGTCTACCTTTACCTCAGTTGGATAGGTTTGAGCCCTAGATCTTGGAGGATATCTCTTTTTTTCTTTATAATTGTTATTATCACAGTTATGCATGTTATAATGATTATAATTAGGATATGCATGTATGTTATAATCAGGATAAGTATAACAACAATTATTATATGCATTGAAGGCAAGAAAGGGTTACCAAATGTAACCACCATAAGGATAAGACATTAAATGAGGTGGCATCATGCATACAAGTGGTGGATAGAAGATTTCAATAGGAATTTGTTATAATAAAATAACCTCAAGTGTTTGTAATTGGGGGCGGGGGGGGGGGGGGGGAATACAAACACTCAAAACTTTTTCTTCTTTTTTAACTTTTTGCACAAAAGGAAATAGCTACAATACTTAGAAAAACAATAATAGATAATCAAATGAACACACGTATTCAAGTTAAAATAGATCTATTAAAACTTGAGGTTTTTCTGGATATCTGGTTAATCAAAAATGTGATTAAATAGCTACAAACTCTGTAATAAAATTACAGCTTCTCATTCACACTCACTAGCTTCTAATCTTCTCTGTAATATTTCTCTCAAGATATATTACAAAGCTTCTTTCTAGTGACTTGTGTGCTTCTAAGCTTGTTGATCTGATGGATTGCTTATCTTGTGTAATGAGAACTTTTGCATATATAGAAGATTAGTAGTTGAAACCACGTGCATAGACGTGCTGCTCTTTTCAACTTTGCTGCATATATGTCACATCGTTGTCCTTTAGGAACTATGTGTCAGACTGCTGCTACTTTAGTTGCTTCTTTTTCATCCCCTGATCTGCGTGCATTTAATGTTCGAGAGTTGTCATTGGACCAACAAACTTCAAGAGATATCTTTCTAGATTATATCTCTTGCTTCTATAACAAGCTTCATTGATTTGCATGTAAGACCTGATGACGAATGTATGCAGTCATAACTTATCCACTGATGGCAAGCCCTGATGTGAGCTTGTTCAGTGCTTCTGGATCCACTGATGACAAGTCTTCTTAAAGACTGGATTAGTGCTTCAAACTTCACTTAATTTTACTAAGTGCTTGTAGATCCCCTGATGTTATGACTCACTACATACACTGATGGCTTCCACTGATGCAGTGCTGCACATTCCCCCTGATGGGTTAGCCTGACACTGTCATATCTTAATGTCTTCCCCTGACAGGTTGACATGTCTTGTTCATGCCCTGATGCATTGCCCCTGATGAGTTTGGCTTGCTACTGCCATACCCTGATGCCTTCCCCTGACGGGGTGGTTTGCCTTTGTCATCTCCTGATGGATTCCCCTGACGGATTCCCCTGATGGTTTTTAATCATTAAAGCTTTGTTGAGTCTGTTTGGAATGTCTATTATGCAGAATATTTTAACTGTCTTTGAGTAGCAACAGACATTCCTCTTCACATATCAAGCCCTTTAGAAGTTTCCCTGATGACTTGACTTAGTGAAGAGTATTTCCTCCTTTGATGATTAGATCGATCTTCAGTGGATGCAAAACTTGTGCGGATACTTAGGTTTATTGAATACCATAAGTATTTACAAATGCACAATTTATTCTCTAAACATCATCATCATCATTTATATCTAACAGAATTGCTCTTTCAGGAAATTTAATACAATTAATTGCAAGGTGGTTGGAGTTCCCACATTTGTGATATGTCTTCCTAGGAGCATAAGGCACTAAGACATAATTATTAAATTTGTTGATTCCTATTTTTCTTCTTCCTTTTTTATCCACAAATAGGTGTTCTAACCTTGGATTTAATTCTTTGTTCGTTAGACATCCTATGTTTTTCTTCCTATCAAGCTTTTTCTTCTTTGTACAACTATAAGTGCAATAGACACCTATCTCTTGAAGTTAGTATACATCATGCTTCTCTATTGTACTTCAAGCTCATAGGTTTTAGATTCCTATAAATATTTTCCAAAGACATGGTGTTTGTGTCTTTAGCTTCTCTGACAGTAGTTGTCTTGGCATCCCAAGACTATGGAAGTGACCTTATAAACTTTATATTTATATCTTCATTTTCATAGACTTTCCCATGTAGTCTCTGATTATTAATAAGTCTGTTAAATCTATCATACATTTGTGTGATAGATTCATCACATTTGGCAGTAAAGTACTCATACTATTGAATGAGTAATGATCTTTTATTTACCCTGACTTCTTATGTTCCTACACATAGAACCTGCATTGTCTCCCAAATCTTTTTAGAACTTTGACAATTAATGTCATCGCTAAACATGTCATTATCTAACCCATTGTAGAGGATATTCATGACTTTTCTATCTTTTAGAACTTCCTCTTTATTTTTTTTTTTGTGAAATCCTCTGGTTCCTTTGGCACATATATTTTTGGGATTGCTACATTGTCAACAATTTTCTACATCATGAGCTTCATGGATATTATTGGTCCTCTTCTAAGGATGTCTACATATTATGAATCAATTAATTCCAGATGTAAGAACATTCTCTTCTTCCACATAAAGTATTCATCCCTTTCCAACATAGGAATTTTAACATTTACATCCTTCTGTCTCATATTGAGATCACTATTTATGTATTCAAACAACCTACTCTGATACCAATTGTTTGTCCTAGAGTAGATGTTTTGTAGAAAGGGGGGTTGAATACAAACCACACAAAATTCTTTTCAACTTTGTGAACTGTGTTGTTGATCCATTGGAGTTGTTGACGAGTGAAAGAATAAATCTCGTTTTAAAAGAATTATCCTTAGATTTATTGCATTCAGACCATGAGGCTTTAAAATACATTCATGGACAACAAAAATTGAATCCTCGTCATGCTAAATGGGTTGAGTTCTTGCAATCCTTTAATTTTTCATCAAGGCATAAGCAGGGCAAAGATAATGTGGTAGCTGACGCATTATCCAGGAGGCACAATTTACTTGGGGTGTTGAGCTCAAAATTACTTGGTTTTGAGTTGGTTAAAGAGTACTATCAGCAGGACCTGGATTTTCAACCAATAATCGAGGCGTGTTCTCATGGATCTACGGGGAATTATGTGTTTCAAGATGGATTTCTGTTCAAAGGAAATTGCTTGTGTATTCCATCTTGCTCAATTCGAGAATTGTTAATTAGGGAAGCTCATGGAGGAGGACTAGCCGGACACTTTGGTATTACCAAAACATTGGCAATTTTACAAGAACATTTCTATTGGCCAAAAATGCAAGGAGATGTGACTGGGGTGATTGCTCGTTGTGCAACTTGTCAAAAGGCGAAGAGTACATTTCATCAAGGACTATATACACCCTTACCTGTTCCAGATTCCCCATGGGAGGATGTCGCTATGGATTTTATTGTGGGGTTGCCTCGGACTCAAAGGGGTAATGATTCAATAATGGTAGTTGTGGACAGGTTCTCAAAAATGGCACATTTTCTGGCTTGTCACAAAACTGATGATGCATCTCGTATAGCTGATTTGTATTTGAAGGAAGTGGTGCGACTTCATGGGGTTCCAAAGACTATAGTTAGCGATCGAGACACTAAGTTTATGAGTTATTTCTGGAAAACACTATGGAAACTGTTGGGAACTAAACTGTGTTTCAGCACTTCACATCATCCCCAGACCGATGGACAGACGGAAGTAACCAACAGAACCTTGGGAGTTTTGTTACGTGGATTGGTTAGTAAGACTACCAGAGATTGGGATGTCAAACTTGCACATGCTGAATTTGCCTACAACAGGTCTGCTACGTATGCTACGAAACATTCACCTTTTGAAGTAGTGTATGGTGAAAACCCCAGACTTCCAGTGGATTTAATTCCTTTGCCAAGGGGTGAATATATCCATTCAGATGCCAAAGTAAAGGCACAAGCTATGATGAAGTTACATGCGCAAATACGAGCCCGAATTGAAAAAGTGAATGCAAAGTATAAAGCTTTGGTCGACAAACATAGAAAGCAACCTATTCTTCAGGTGGGTGATCTTGTATGGTTGCATCTGCGGAAAGAAAGGTTTCCTAACCTACGTAAACATAAGTTAATGCCTCGGTCGGAGGGTCCCTTCAAGATTGTTGAGAAAATTAACGACAATGCCTTCAAATTGGAGTTGCCAGGAGAATACGGTGTAAGTGCAACTTTTAATATTGGTGATTTGACTCCCTATATTCATGATGATGATGTAGCTCAATTGAGGACAATTGTTTCTGAAGAAGAGGAGGATGATCCATTGGAGTTGTTGACGAGTGAAAGAATAAATCTCGTTTTTAAAGAATTATCCTTAGATTTATTTTCTGTCGATATTAATGGAGGTTCTTGGTTAGGGGGTGTTAAACAACCCGTGGTTACTTTGCTTAGGCATCAGAGAAGTGGCGGGCTTCAACAGACATCGGGGATTACGGAAGGCATCAGGGATTACGAAAACACATCGGGGATTACGGAAGGCATCGGGGACTAAGACGTGTGCTAGACGCGCCAGGGATTAAGACACGTATCGGGGACTAACGTTCCGCGTCGGGGACTGAGACGTGTGCTAGACGCGCCAGGGATTAAGACACGTATCGGGGACTAACGTTCCGCGTCGGGGACTAGTGGCGTCATCGGAGATTATTGACGTCATCAGAGGCTATAGTCTCCAATAGTTATTATTCCTCGGTTTTGTTTTGGAGATTGTTTTCAATTTAAATTGGAATGTTTATTTTCCTTGTTAGATTAGATATCTTTCCATAATGGAATTCTTTCCATTGTAAATTCTTTCTAATTAGAACTAGGGTTTATTGATTATTCAACTTATAAATAGATGTTCATAATGTATAGAAAGACAGACTTTGATTAATAAAATTGTGTGAGTTTTTACTTACGGTTATCCGAAAGTTGGTGGTTAATTCCTTTAGACTTTCACAACCAGATTTGTTTAGTTTGTGGGTGATTAATTTCTTTAAGCAAACTATTCCAATCGATCCTTTAGAATTGATTCTTGGTGATTAAATTCTTTATAGAATCAACCTAAAGTTATTTTCTGCACTTGAACAAACAAAGCTTCCGCAACCTGTGTTTGGTCTCTCAGATCAAATACATCAGTTGTCCTAGTAAAACAACCTAGAACTTGTAAGGAGGGGGGAGGGAGGGCTGTTGAATACAAGTTTTGTGAATCTTTTTGAATTCTTGTTCTTTAAAATAATATATTTTCAGAATAGAAAGAACATGAAAAATTTATAAACAATTGTTTTTAATGATTAACAATTGATTACAAATTCTAACAATCACAAACAGATTGTTAACTTCAATTTTTTGTACTGTATATGTTGTCCCAGTGAGATAGCCTAGAACTTGTAGAAGGGGGGGGGGGGGGGGTTGAATACAAGTTCTTGAAACCTTTTTGAATTCTTGTTCTTCAAAGTATTATTACTTGCATAAATTAAAGAACAAGAACAAGAATAAATCTATAAACAATTGCTTTTATTGATTAACAATTGATTACAAATTCTAACAATCACAAATTGATTGTCAGCTTCAATTTTTGTACTATATATATAAAAATCTATATAATCATATAGCTTCCAATACAACTCTGCAAAATTTATTACAGCTTCTAATCATATTTAATATATGTTTTTCTATGTACAATTGGAATAGGTTTTTCTCATTACATAAAAAAAAAAACTATTTCTCTCTCTCTATGGTTAGTTTTCTAACCAGCTTCGTCTTCAATATCTCTTCAAATGTTCATGTTGAAGATAACTTCTAATTCAAATAGAACTATGTACTGCATTAGAGAGTAATCTCCACTTTAATCTCGGACTGCTTCAACTTTAGTCTCTGATCAATTATGTTTAGTCTCCGACAGCTTAAATGTAGTTTCCGATGCTTTAATCTTAGTTTTCGATGACTTATGCTTAGTCTCTGATGACTTAAGATGTTTTCCCAGTGAGATGCCGAGAACTTGTAGAATGGGGGGTTGAATACAAGTTCTTTGAATACTTTTCGAATTTCTTGTTCTTTAAGAAATTAAACTTTCTTGCGGAATATAAAGAACAAAAACTCAAATCAATTTATAAACAATTGCTATATTGATTTCACAACTGATTACAAATTCTAACAATCATAATAAATATGATCATCAGCTTCTTTTCTATTCTGTATAGGAAAACATACAAACTATGAAAAACCTATACAGCTTCAAATTACAATTCTCTGTAAACCTAATTACAACTATTCTTACCACTGAATTACCATCGACTCAGTTCCTATTCTGAATAAAATTCAACTTCCTTATTCGAATCAAATACAATCTTTCCTTTTTGATAGGAACAGATTTCTGATTAGTTTCCTTACCAGCTACGTCTTCAATAATATCTTGCTTTATGTGGAAGACATTCCTTTTTAATTCGAACTCTGTATCTTTTAAGAAATAAATCACGATTAGTCCCTGATGCTTCATCTTTAGTCTCTAGTGACGTCATTACTAGTCTTCGGTGCTTTTAGTCCCTGATGACGTCAGATTGTGTAGTCTCTGATAGAGTTATTTAGTCTCCGATGCTTTAAGGCTTAGTCTCCGATGACGTCAGCTTAGTCTCTGATGCTTTTAACTTTAGACTCCGATGACCTAAGCTTTAGTCTCCGACTTCTTTAGACTTAGTCTCTGATGACGTAAGCCTTAGTCTCCGATAGGCAAAACTAGTCTTCGATAGATAAAAGAACCTTAGTCTCTGACCAGTTTTCCTAGTCTCCGACAATCCTTTTTGTGAACTCCAACGAATCAAATACACACTTCAACTTTCTGAAGCTTCGATACACCATTCCAGCAGTTACTTACAAATAAGAAATATTTATATCTCTTTACAAAGAATGAATGAATTACAAACAAAGAGATAACTGCTAGCTACAAAACGTCAGTGTTACTAATTAACACTTTCTATACATTTATACTCTAAGTAATCTAAAGACAATCATCATCAAATATTCTAAAACCTAACAATCTCCCCCTAATTATGAATATCAGAATGATAAGCATAATTTCAAGGTTGATGATGACGTCAAAACTCAACATTACAATTACTTAGAAAAAGAATAAAGAATTACTAACTACAAATGTATTCTGAACTAAGATGTTTGATCTGTTGTTCAGCTTCCACCAAGACTCAGGTTTAAATCCTATAAGTCTGGCTTCAAAAAATATTCTAGCTTATCTCAACAAACATACCTTCCAACACAACCTTTCATTTTTTCTTCAGCAATTCCAGCCTTTCTTTCCTATTTCTCCTCAGCAACTCCAGTCTATCTATCAACAACTTTTTCAGTATCAATTCAACTTCTTTTTTGTTAAATTGAGAATAAAATAGAAAGAAAAGAAAGATACAAAAATAACGAGGGGCATACCCCTAGGCCTACTAGCACAGGTCGCTAGCTAGGGAGATAAACCAACACAGGGAAACCAGCAAGGAAAACAAAGCAAACAGAAGGACAAGAAGAAAAAACCTAACAAGAATACAACACAATATCCAGAAGGACATCACTACTACAGCAAGGGCAAAAAAAATGAACACCAATGCCACAAGGAAGCATCAGCAGAACAAAACCTTGAGTAGACTGATAAAACCTTCAATGTGTCTCTCATTGACACTATTTATGTCTCTGTTGTAGTTGAAGAAAACTTTCTCTCCATGGCAAGTCTCATACGGAAGCTAATCCTAGAGGTTTAGGATTAGCTTCCGGCACTGTATCCACCTTATGCTTCACCTTCATTACCTTTTGAATCTGGCTTTGAAGATCCATGTTGAGATCAGAAGTCTCCAGCACAACAGTTAGCAACCACTCCAGATTTTCTTTAGTTTGTCCCTCCAAGCTGGCTTTTCAAATTTCAAAGACTCTCCATCTTTCAAAAAGACATGGAGAACATCTTTGTTATTTTTACCCTTTATTAGATCAATCTTCTTTGTGGTTTTCTTCAGGGCTTTGATGATTTCTTCTGTACTAGCCATTTCAACTTTGTAAGACTTCTTTGATGAAACTGTTTGTGGCTTTGTTGGTCCACTCATAGCCACCAAAGCAGTCTCAGTTGACCTTGGAGGATCTTGAGAGGTAGGCTTCTTAATAGTTGCTCTGGTTACAGGTTTCTTTGCAGATTCCTGAACCAAGGGTTTCTTCCTTGATTTCTTTTCAGCCTCTTTCATCTCTTTATTCTTCTTTTTAGTTATGGTTGCTTTTTGTGCACTTGATCTTCTTGTAAAGATTTTCTTCTTCTTTGCCTCCTCCTCCTCCCTTGCTGCTGCCATATCCTCCTCCTCTTGAAGTTTCTGAGCTAATGGTGCATCAGATTCTATCAGCTTTTGTTCTTGAGGATAAACTAACTCCACTTTCCCATCCACTATCAGTTCAACTGGAGTGGGAAAGTGAGCAATCTTCATAGCATCCCCCAGTAGCTTGCGTTGTCCTGGTTGAGTAGTGGTTTGCTTCTTTGGATCTTCAACCATGACACCTTTGCCTTTGTCTTTTTGTTTTGGGGCTTGTACAGTGGAAGAAGGAGATGCTATTGTTGCTGTTGTTGGAAGTTTTGTTGTTGTTGTTGTTGGAAGTTGTGTTGTTGCTGCTTGAAGATCAGAATGTTTCTTTAAGATCCTGTCCATCATTGCTTGCAATTCTACATCAAGGACAGGACCAGATTTTGGCTTTTGTACAGGAACATGTTGTTTGAATTGACCACTCTCCCCCTTTTTGACATCAGCATCTTTAGGGTGAGAGGAGGTGGCCATATGTGGAATTGCCTGCATCAAAAGTTGCTCCATTCTGTCTTGTTTTTGGATCAGGAGTTGAATATTGGCTTCTAGGGCTTGAAGTCGACTGTCAGTCTTGGACTTGTCTTTGATAAGAGTATCAATGGCAGTAATAGTCCTCCTTGGAAAATGTCCTTCATAGCACCTTCTGATTTTGTCTGTCTCCAACTCCATCCTTTCCTTTATTTGCTGCACTGCACCATTTATGCCAGTAACCAAGAAGTGGTGAAACTTTGTATGTTTCTTGTCCACTTTGGTTACTTCTTCAAGTAAATCTTTAATGGATGGTGCAGCTGCAGTGGACCCAATGTTGGTCACATAATCCTGCCTCAAGTGTGCGGCTGCTTCCTCCAGAGTGTTAGTATAAGAAGCATTAAGCCATTCATCAACATTGTGCTCCGGAGCTTCTTCAGGCACAGGGTCATTTGCAAGCTGTGTCTTTAAGGCAGAGATATGATCTTGTCTTTGTTGTAGACCATATAATTGTTCAAAATCTGCATTCGACATTTCTGAAAGTACTTGTAAAGCTGCATCCCCTGTGCTTGATCTAATCTCTGGTTCTTCTGTTTGGATATTGATGGAGGGAGCAGGAGAAACCGGAGCGTCTTGTGAGCTTGTTTCAACAGGTTGTAAAAATATACCTACTAAAAATTTCTCTCTGTTCTTTTGTTCAAGGATCTCATCCTTGCTCACACCCTCTCCTTTTGCCTGGGGTGCCGCTTCTCTATCTCTTCTTTTTCCAAGCTATCTAAAGCTTGACTCTCTTGTATGTGTATATTCTCTCCTTTTTCCAGGTCAGGAGCCTGAGTCTCACTATTTATTCTCACATCCTCACTCATTTGGATGGTGTCACTCTGTCCTGCAGAAGTGGGGGTTTGAGAAGTGCTTGTGACAACATGGATAGGGGGTTCCCTTTGTTTATCTTGGGCTAGGGATCTATCCATGGAATCTGTTTGAGAGCTTGTCTCGATTATTGGCTCCTCTTGAGAAAAATCAAGAGAATCAATCATATATATATCAAAAGAATCAAGAGTGGGAGAAAAAGGAGAAGAATGTACAGTTTGGAGTGTTGGCTGTTCCTCAGACATTGAAAATTGAGGAACATCAAAAGATGACTCTGTGTGTGCACTCCTTGTGTCACTTTTTTCTTTTATTTTCTCTCTTTGGGTTTCCTCTTGTTGGGGAACAAGAGGTTGTGCAGACTCTGTACAGTGTGTTCCTGGTTGGGAACTTTCTTCAATGTCAACATCCTTTTGTGAGGATGGTGACAGTTCACTGTTTTTCCTTATAACCTCCACTGCCTTTTGGGAAGCAATGGATTGCTTTTGGCTAGGGGTTATAACTCTCTTCTTTCTCTGAAGTGGGACTTCAACTTCTTGTTCTCCCTCATCCTCATTTGCTCCCTCAATTATTTTTCTTTTAATTGGGAGTTTTGTGATTGTCTTTGTTTTTACAACCACAGTCTTTTGAGAGATTGTGGAGGGGGCGATAGATAGTTGTTGTGAAGTGGTTGGAGGATTAATGGGGTTTTGGCTTTCAATATCCTCAAAGAATTGCAAAGAGTAAAGGTTTGGAAGCTTGTCTATGAGAATAGTTCTCATGACAGGAGGGAAGTATAAGGGAACTTTTACCTTTGCAGATTTATGCTTTACATCAGTAAATATTCTTTTACTCTGCAAAACAGTTGGTAAAACTTGCATTCCAGTAATATCAAGATTAGGGATTAGATAATTAGCAATCATCATCAAAAATCTAGAATAATAAATTTTATTTTACTGGTTTTAAGTTTTATCAACAAATTTTGCAGAATTAAAAGCCCAATGTTAAGATGTCTATCATA
This sequence comes from Centella asiatica, assembly GCA_014636745.2. Classification (NCBI taxonomy): domain Eukaryota; kingdom Viridiplantae; phylum Streptophyta; class Magnoliopsida; order Apiales; family Apiaceae; genus Centella; species Centella asiatica. The sequence continues at coordinate 17,738,199 of CM025787.1, read as the reverse complement.
CAACACACTAAAAGTGATTTGTTGTGTGAATGTAGTGATAGCATCATAGCCACTGCATTTTGTGGGAAATGCTTTTGTTATTATGTCAAAAAATAGTGACCACTCTTGCCTAAGATGGGGTCGTGTTATAGATCCAACAGAACTAATTTCAGCAGAATAATGTAAATTTTTAAACATAGAAACAATTTCTTCATCAGAAGCAAGAGTGTTATAGTTGTCATGAACAGGTAAATGTAAAGCATTATTTACGACAGTATGATCTATAGTGTAAAGAGTGTTAGCATACCTGAAACTTACCACAGGAGAGGCAGTTTTCTCATCCTGGATGGTAGCAGTGGACCAGACAGTCGTGATAACCTCAGCGGCTTGGATGGGGGCTTCATAAATGGCATATGAAAGATTGGAGTGCTGAAGAAAATCCACAAAGGGGACTGGGCTTCAAAGACATGCTTATCAGCCACCCCTGCATGGTTTGTCTTGATTATATCAAAATCTCCAAACTTGAACATAACAGTTTTAGCGGCCATTTTCAGAGATCTGTGAACTTTTGAAGAAAACTTGAAAAAGGGTTAAATTGCAGAGTATTTGCAGAGAGAAAATAATTTCAGAGCTTTGAGAGATTGTGATTGCAACAATGTCTGATTTTACTTTTAGGAAAGTATGAGAAACATTTGCAATTCTAAAGGTAGTGAACCGTTTTTGATTGTGGGAGGGATAATTACCATATTACCCTCAATCGGAGATTGCCCTAATCTCTGGTAAGTTCACTTGTAAGAGACTAGAAGAAGATTAGTCTCTGATAGTGTTGACTTTCGGGGACTAAGGTAGTCTCTGATAGTATTAACTATCGGGAACTAGTTAGTCTCGAATAGTATTAACTATCGGGGACTAGTTAGTCTCGGATAGTATTAACTATCGGGGACTAAGGTAGTCTCTGATAGTATTAACTATCGGGGACTAGTTAGTCTATGATATTATTAACTATCGGGAACTAAGGTAGTCTCCGATAGTATTAACTATCGGGGACTAGTTAGTCTCCGATAGTTCAATTCAATTTTTTTTTAATTTAGTCGGGGACTAATTAAAAACAACTATCAGGGACTAAAATAGTCTCTTACTCACTCTAGCTCATATTATTCAATAATCAACCTTTTGATTATTCATTTCATCATCTTTTTCCAGAATTAAAATTCTAGCTCCTAAAATTCTGTTTTAATAAAATAAAACAGCTTCTATCCAGAAAATTAAATCTAGCTTCTAAAATTCTGTTTTTAAAAAAAAAAACAGCTTCAATCCAGAAATTAAATTCTAGCTGCATACAACTAAACAACTTGTTTTCAAAAATTAATCAATTTTTAGAGGCATAATTCAACATTCCTAATTCAGAAACTAATCTAGAAAAGGTAGATTCATCTAAAGGTTTTGTGAATATGTCTGCAAGTTGTTTATTAGTTGTTACCCAGTGTAATTCGATATTACCTTCACTTACATGTTCTCTTATGAAGTGATATCTAATATCTATGTGTTTTGTTCTTGAATGTTGCACTGGATTTTCTGTTATTGCTATGACACTAGTATTATCACAATAAATAGGAATTTTGGAAAATGACATACCATAGTCTAGGAGTTGATTCTTGATCCATAGGATTTGAGGACAGCAACTCCCAGCTGCGATATATTCAGCTTCTGCTGTTGAAGTAGAAACTGAATTTTGTTTCTTGGTAAACCAAGAAACAAGTCTGCCTCCAAGAAGTTGGCAGCTTCCACTTGTGCTTTTCCTATCAAGCTTGCAACCTGCATAGTCAGCATCTGAATAACCGATTAGTTTAAAATCAGATTCTTTGGGATACCATAAACCAAGATTTGGGGTACCCTTTAGATATCTGAGTATTCTTTTTACAGCAATCAAATGTGACTCTCTAGGGTCAGCTTGAAATCTAGCACATAAACATGTAGCAAACATTATATCTGGTCTACTTGTAGTTAGATACAAAAGAGAGCCTATCATACCTCTATAGCTAGTAATATCAACTTTCTTTCCTTTTAAATCTTTATCTAGCTTAGTGGCAGTGGGCATGGGTGTTCTTGTAGATGTACAATCAACCAAATCATATTTTCTCAATAAGTCTTTGATATACTTGGACTGACTGATAAATATTCCATCAGTTGATTGTTTTATTTGCAAACCTAAGAAGAATGTTAATTCTCCCATCACACTCATTTCATATCTAGACCGCATAAGTTTTGAAAATTTTTCACAAAGTTTTTCATTTGTAGATCCAAATATAATATCATCTACATATATTTGCACCAATATTATGTTTGAGCCTTGCTTTCTATAAAATAAGGTTTTATCTATGATACCTCTAACAAATTTATTTTCAAGCAAAAATTGAGATAGAGTATCATACCAGGCTCTTGGTGCTTGTTTTAAGCCATAAAGTGCTTTGTCTAACCTGTAGACATGATTTGGAAATTTGGAGTCCACAAAACCTGGGGGTTGGCAGACATAGACTTCCTCTTCCAATTTTCCATTCAAGAAAGCACTTTTGACATCCATCTGGTACACCTTGAAGTTCTTATAGGCTGCATATGCCAAGAAGATTCTTATAGCTTCAAGTCTTGCTACTGGTGCAAAAGTCTCATCATAGTCTATTCCTTCTTCTTGAGAATATCCTTTTGCAACCAGTCTTGCTTTGTTCCTTGTGATTGTACCAGCTTCATCCAATTTATTTCTGAAGACTCACTTGGCACCAATTATTGATCTATTCCTTGGTTTGGGTACCAGTCTCCAGACTTTGTTTCAAGTGAATTGGTTTAACTCCTCTTGCATGGCAATTATCTAGTCAAGATCTTGAAGTGCTTCCTCAATTTTCTTTGGCTCAATCTTTGAGAGAAAACTGAGATATAAGCATTCATTTTGTGTTGCACTTCTAGTCTTGACTCCTTCCTCTAGACTTCCAATTATCAAATCTGGGGTGTGGTCTCTCAACCATGGAATTGCACGTGGTAGATTTGATCTTGAAGTTGAGGCTTCATTGTCTAGATTGGTGTTATCCATTCTAGCTTCATGATCAGAGACTGCTCCCCCTAAACCATTGACTCCTTCATTATTAGCTCCCCCTGAGCTGTTTATTTCTATTGTTTCCGGTGTCAATATAGTTTCTGATTGTGCATCAGTGACTCTAGTCTCTGGTGAACCATTAGTCTCTGATGGACTACTAATGTCACCAGTCTCTTGAGTTTCATCTAATACTCTATTCTCTAATAAATTATTAGATCTTGGCACTTCATGCACAACTGTTAGCTCCCCCTCAATTATGTAGGGATCATTATTATCTTGGGGTTGTTCAGTAGTCTCTGATGGATATTCCCATGCATCCAATTCATTCTCAAAACTGAGAGATTCATGCAATCCTTGTCCAATCATTCCTGGAATCTTTTTATCATCAAACACGACTTGTATTGATTCCACAATGACTTTTGTTCTTAGATTATATACTCTGTATGCTTTACTTGACAGAGAATAACCTAAGAAGATTGCTTCATCAGATTTATTGTCAAACTTTCCTCTTGACTCTAATGAATCTCTCAGTACAAAGCATTTACAACCAAACACATGTAAGAACTTGAGAGTTGGTTTTCTACCAGTCATTAACTCGTAAGGTGTTTTGTTGTATGCTTTGTTTATCAATGATCTATTCTATGTAAAGCAAGCAGTGCTTATAGCTTCCTCCCAAAAATATATAGGAAGCTTAGCCTCTTGTAACATAGTCCTTGCTGCTTCAATAAGGGTTCTATTTTTCCTCTCAATAACTCCATTTTGTTGAGGGGTTCTTGGAGCTGAGAATTGATGTGTTATTCCTTTTTCAGTGCAGAATTCAAGTACTTGGGAATTCTTGAATTCTGTTCCTCTATCGCTCCTTATAACTCTTACTGTTTTTCCTGACTCAGTTTCTATCTTCTTGATATGATCAATTATCAACTGAGCAGCTTCATCTTTTGTAAAGAGGTATTTTACCCAAGTATACCTCGTGTGATCATCTACAATAACCAGTGCATATCTATTACTTAAGATAGACATCACATTCACTTGACCAAACAAATCCATGTGTAACAATAGCCAGTGATTGATGTTGCTGGTTTACTCTTGAATGATACACTCTTTTGTTTCCCTTTCTGGCATGCATCACATAATCCTTCTTGTGTAAATTCTAATTGTGGAATGCCAGCTGCCAATCCTTTCCTCACAAGCTTGTTGATGTTCTTGAAATTCAAGTGGGGAAGCTTCTTATGCCAAAGCCAACTTTCATCAGTTGCAGCTTTGCTATACAGATATGTGATTTGATCAGTAAAAGAAATAAGATTTGCAACATACAAATTTTCTTTTCTTTTCCCTGTCAAAATCACATTATCAGATTCTTTGTTACACACCAAACATTTATCTTCTTTGAAGGTGACATTGAATCCCTTATCACATAGTTGACTTACACTTAGTAAATTGTGCTTTAAGCCATCAACTAGTGCTACTTCAGTGAAGATGACATCTCCATGTTCAACACTGCCATATCCCCTCGTATGGCCTTTGCTGTCATCTCCAAAAGTGACTTTTGGGTCACTTTTCTCTTCATACAATTTTAGCAGGGTCTTATCTCCAGTCATGTGCCCTGAACAACCACTGTCCAAGTACCATGATTTCTTCTTTTTGCCCTTTGTAGAAACACTTGACTCGTCACTTGGAGCTATTAGAGCAAAGTTGACAACTTCTTTATCAGAGTCGCTGTCAAACCAATCTTTACCCTCTGTAATCAAGGCTTTGCTCTTTGATTTAGCTTTCTTGTCAGCAAAGTCTTTCCTTGATTTTTCATCGTTAGATCTATCACTAGATCTAGGCTTCCTGCACTCATTGGCAAAGTGCCCTAACCCGTCACAATTATAACTTCTTATTTTCTTTAAGTCGAAGGTGACTTTTTGACCTTCACGTTTAGGGTTAGGCTTCCTTGATGATTTTCTTCCTTTCCTGCTAGCCCTAAATTTCTTGAACTGTTTGATCATGAATGCCATAAATTCTTCCATGTCATCATCAGAGTCCAGTTCATCTTCCTGATCAGTCGAGCTAGCATCGGAAGATTCCTCATCAAGCTTCTCTTGAGACTTGCTTGTCTCAACCATCAACGCAACTCCTTTATCTCTGCCATGCATGCGTTGTCGTTGCTCTACTTCAAGTTCATATGTCTTTAAATTCCCGTAGAGCCTGTCCAGTGTGAGTATATCCAAGTCATGAGCCTCTCTTATGGCTGTTGTTTTTGGATCCTAACTTGGAGGAAGAGATCTCATGAACTTGGTATTGACATCCTCATTGTCATAGGACTTTCCAAGTATTTTCAAATCATTGAGCAAAGTGTTGAACCTATCGTAAACTGATGTTATTGGTTCACTAGGATTTGCTTGAAAGAACTCATATTGTTGTGTCAACAATGACCTTTTGTTCTTTCGGACTTGGTCAGTTCCTTCACACAGGACTTTGATGGTGTCCCAGATTTGCTTCGGTGTAGTGCAATTTATGATGCTTGTGAACATATTTTTATCAATTCCATTATAAAGTATGTTCATCACCTTAGTATCCTTTAACACTTGCAACTCGTCTTCGTTTGTATAATTACATTCTGGAGCAAGTTCAAAGTGTTCTGCAACAACAAATCCATTGACAGTTTTAGCAGGAATAAATTTCCTGGGTAGATTGGGACCCTTCTCAATTCTATCAATATAATCTGGATCTGTTGCTCTCAAGTGCATGTACATCTTTTGCTTCCATATTGCATACTCTTCTAGTTTAAGAATAGGGATTCTAGTACCACCATCACGACTTCCTGCATACGCCATTATGCTAGAATCGTGGGTGGTGGCTGGGCATCATGGGAGTTAATTAACTGCTGCTATTTCAGGCATCATGGGAAGTTAAATAACTGTTGTTGCTGCTATTTCAGGCATCATGGGAAGTTAACTGCTGCTGCTGCTAATTCAGGCATCATGGGAAGTTAAATTAACTGCTGCTACTTCAGGCATCATGGAGTTAATTAACTGCTGTTATTTCATTAGAAAATCAGTTCTACTTGGCTTGTATAAATAGGAAAAAGCATGGAATTAAAACACAAGCAAGTTTACATAAAATTCATCTTTTTCTGTTGGTTTTCGAATTAAGAGTCATCTTTTTTTTCGAAATACAACTCTTCCTATGCTATTTCAATTTGGCTCATTGAAAGGTGATCTTAGGATATCCAACTTCAATTTAGTGGTGTGTCTATATCTAAATTGAGTTTGGAAACCAGCCTTGCCTTGTATCAGATTCCTTTGATGCATAGCAGTTTTTCAGTTCATTACAAAATCCAATTCTTTTCCTTTGTGTAATTCGGTTTGTCTAGCCCAATTATACAACATCTTGGTATCAGAGCTTAGGCTAATTCTTGTTTAATTCTGCTTCCCACGATCAAAAAAAAAAAAAAACACCAACAACAGTCATGACATCCAGTAGTACTACCCCGCCGGCAAATTGGCAAGAGCTTCTTTCTGCTCTTGTAGAAGAGAAGGAGGACTTGGAGCGACAAATGAAGCTGATGCGTGATCAATTGAAGGATTTATCCTTAAGGGTCAGGAGACAAAGGGGAGACCAGATTACCCCTCTTGAATCAGAAGATGAGAGTGACAAAACTCTGCTCAATTTTCCCCAACAAAGAAGACCTCAATACAGCCATCAACATAGATCTAATAATGACATTAAGGCTGATATTCCGGAGTATGATGGAAGGTTGGATGCTGATGAATTCGTTGAGTGGATTCGAGTGGTAGAAAGGGTGTTTGATTACAAGCAAACACAAGAAGATAAGAAGGTAAAGATTGTTGCTTTGAAGCTGAGAAAGTATGCTTCTACATGGTGGGCAAGTGTATGTGCAAAACGTGAAAGAATGGGAAAAGAGAAGGTTAGAACGTGGGAAAAAATGAAGAAACTCATGAAACAGAAGTTCCTACCCACATATTATGTTCAAGAAAACTTTGCCAAGTTCCATCATCTTGAACAAGGGAACAAGTCTGTTGAAGAGTATGCAAGGGAATTTGAAGCCTTTGTGATGAAGTGTTGATGTAGGGTGTTTAAGCCTACAGCCTTGGATAACTAAATCAACCTATTGATATACGCACAATAAGCTAATTTAGGGTTCCTGAACGAATCACACGTTCAAGGCTATTCGAATCTCACGAATAGGTTCTTGTTTATATCACACAAACAATAAGAAAAATTACAGAACACTCTGAATTTTATTAATCAGATATCAACACCCCAAATATATTTACAAACAGCTATATATAAGCTGTTAAATTCCTA
>CM025787.1:17713168-17730811 GCA_014636745.2 Centella asiatica | reverse complement strand
AAATTAATCCCCGATGGGTTAAATTAATCCCCGATGGGCAAATTAATCCCCGATGGGCAAATTAATCCCCGATGGGCAAATTAGTTGCTAGGCTAATCAAATTCACAACTGCATCAAAATTATCACCCAATTGAGCACAATGCATATTAGGCCAAGTCCAAGTTTCCATTCCCTCTTTATAATGCTCCAAACACAAACCCAAGGCTTTAAACTCTTCAATTCCCAAACCTGCTGCATTAGACAATCTTGCTACAAACTTCGTAGTCTTGGACCTAGTAATAGGACCCCTAAGCCTTAACTCACCATTACCATTTGATCCATGCACCGTCTCTGAAGATAAATCTGTTTCGTTGCATTTTATGCCCACATCAAGTGTGGCGTAACGGAGGATGAACCACAAACCTTGGTTCGGTTTCTAGGAGGGTTAGATTCACGAATAGCTAAGGTCGTGGAGTAACACCCCTATTCCACCCTTGAAGACCTCATCATACTAGCCCATAAAGTCGAACAACAACTTAAAACCAAAGGTAAATTTGAGGCTTCACGCCCTTTTACCAAAACAGCTCCTTTCACAAAGCCTAATCCCCCTACCTTAAAACCCACTCCTACAAACACACCCCCAAATAACCCACACAACAATTCCAATAATCCCAGCATAAGAGCCCCAAGAAGATGCTTTAGGTGTCAAGGCTTAGGCCACATTGCTTCAGAATGTCCTAACAAGAAGGTGGTGCACCTTGTTGATTTTGAAACTTGTGAAGCAGACCACGAAGAGGGAATGGAAGAGGAGGATTATGGAGAAGGAGAGATGGCGAGAACAGATGTACTTGGCCCGGACGAAGGAGAATGCTTGGTCATGAGAAGAGCTCTTAGTGGTGTTGCTGGTCACGAGGAGCAGGTGCAAAGAAAAGCTATTTTCCTCACTAGGTGTACCATTGAAGGGAAGGTCTGTTCATTGATTATTGATGGAGGAAGTTGCACCAATGTAGCCTCTCAAACATTGGTTTCGAGGCTCAAACTCAGTACTACACCCCATCCTAATCCTTACGTAATCCAATGGCTCAATCAAGGTAATGGTCTTCAAATTACCTCTCGTGTTTTACTAGCTTTCAGCATTGGTAGAACATATGAAGAAAAGTTGTGGTGTGATATTATCCCTATGGATGTTTGCCATGTATTGTTAGGGAGACCATGGTTGTTTGATAGGAGAGTTCAGCATGATGGTTACAAAAATACATACTCCTTTGTCCTAAACAAAAAGAAAATCACTCTTACCCCCATCATTCCCCAACAACTTATCCCTACCAAGACACAAAAAAAAGAAGCCCATGCATTGACCACGATACTCAAGGCTGAGCAACATGAATTAGAACCTTTCAAGGAACTAATTCTTACAAGTCTTGATGAAGAGGCCCAAATACAAGAACCCCACAATCACCCATTACTCACACCTTTACTACAGAATTTTAGCCACACATTTCCCAAAGAAATACCCCCTGGTTTACCCCCAAAAAGAGACATTCAACACAAGATCGATCTTATCCCCGGAGCCACATTACCCAATAAACCTGCCTATAGAACCAACCCCCAGGAAACCGAAGAAATAAGGAGGCAAGTTGGAGAATTGTTAACCAAGGGAATGATTAGGGAGTCTTTAAGCCCTTGTGCTGTTCCTACACTCTTAGTGCCAAAAAAGAATGGTGAGTGGCACATGTGTGTGGACAGTAGAGCCATAAACAAGATCATTGTCAAGTATCGTTTCCCTATTCCCAGATTAAACGATTTGCTAGATGATCTCCATGGTTCTAAAGTTTTTTCCAAGATAGACCTAAGGAGCGGTTATCACCAAATTCGGATTTGCGAAGGAGATGAATGGAAAACAGCTTTCAAAACCAAAGAAGGGCTGTATGAATGGCTTGTAATGCCATTTGGGCTGTCCAATGCTCCTAGTACGTTTATGAGGCTTATGAACCAGACTTTGAAGCCTTTTTTGGGACGATTTGTTGTGGTTTATTTTGATGATATTTTGGTGTACAGCAAGTCTGAAGAGGAGCATGTCGACCACCTGTTTCAAGTATTTGAAGTGCTAGCTCGTGAAAAGTTATATGGCAATTTGGAGAAGTGTCAATTTTTCTCACACCAAGTCTCATTCTTGGGATTTGTTATTTCTGACCAAGGGATTAGAGTTGATGAAAAGAAGGTGCAGGCAATTAAAGAATGGCCAATTCCCACGACCATTCAACAAGTAAGAAGCTTTCATGGTCTTGCATCATTTTATAGGAGGTTTGTTCGTCATTTCAGCTCTGTTATGGCCCCTTTCACTGAATTAACAAAAAACAAGAAGTTTGAGTGGAATTCCCAAGCTCAAGCTGCATTTGAAGAAGTCAAGAAGCAACTCACAACAGCCCCTATTTTAGCATTGCCAAACTTCGATGATGTATTTGAAGTTGAGTGTGATGCATCCGGAGTTGGAATTGGAGCCGTTCTGTCCCAAAATGGACGTCCAATTGCTTATTTTAGTGAGAAGTTGAATGAAGCAAAGCGCAAGTATTCAACTTATGACAAGGAGTTCTATGCACTTGTGCGAGCACTAGACCATTGGAGGCATTATTTACTAGCTAAAGAGTTCGTCTTGCATTCAGATCATGAAGCCTTGAAGTATCTCCAAAGTCAACAGAAATTACAGCCTTGTCATGCTCAATGGATCGAGTTTCTGCAAGCTTTCAACTTTGTCATCAAGCACAAATCTGGAAGAATGAACAAAGGAGCAGATGCCCTATCTCGAAGGTACTTGTTGATTACTTCTTTAAACTCTAATATCATTGGCTTGGACATGTTGAAGGAGACTTATGTTGGAGATCCAGATTTTGGAGAATTGCATGAAAAATGTCTCGCTCAAACTAATGGAGAGTATTCTATTCTTGGTGGATTTCTTTTCAAAAGAAATCGATTATGTGTCCCAAGGCATAGCATACGTGAACTACTCATCAAGGAACTTCACGAAGGAGGCTTAGCAGGTCATTTTGGCATTGAGAAGTCAGTTTCGTTGGTGTCAGATTACTTCTATTGGCCAAAACTGGTTCATGATGTTGAATTCATAATCAAGAGATGTATTGTGTGCCAAAAGGCTAAGAGTCATACTCTTCCGCAAGGCTTATACATGCCTCTGCCCGTTCCACAAGCTCCATGGGAGGATGTTAGTCTGGATTTCATCACCGGATTACCTAGGACTCAACGCAACAAAGACTCCATAATGGTTGTGGTTGATAGGTTTTCCAAGATGGCTCACTTTGTGCCTTGTCATACTACATATGACGCGGTACAAATAGCCAACCTATACTTTAACGAAGTTGTTCGTTTGCATGGCATTCCACGATCCATGGTTAGTGATAGAGATGCAAAATTCCTAAGTCATTTTTGGCTTACACTTTGGAAGAAGATGGGTACAAAGTTGAAGTTTAGTTCATCAAGTCACCCTCAAACTGATGGGCAAACTGAAGTTACAAATCGTACTTTGGGCACCTTACTTAGATCACTAGCAACAAAGAGTCCTAGACAATGGGAAGAGATGCTTCCACATGCCGAATTTGCTTACAACAGGGTCCCTCACAAAACTACAGGTCTTAGCCCTTTTGTTGTTGTCTATGGCAGTAATCCCTGCACCCCAATTGATCTGGCTCCCTTTGCCACGATAACCAAATTTAGTAAGGAAGCTGAAGAAAGGGCTGTTGAAATTCAGAAACTACATGAGAAGGTTCGTGACAAAATAGCCAAGATAAATGAAAGGGTCAAGGAACGCATGGATAGAAAGAAAAAGGATGTGCAATTCCAACCAGGAGATTTAGTGTGGATTCATCTTAGGAAGGAACGTTTTCCTACCAAACGGAGGTCTAAATTAAGTCCAAGATCAGATGGTCCATTCAAGGTCCTTGAGAAGATCAACAACAATGCCTACAAGATTGAATTACCAGGAGATTATGGCGTATCTGCCACTTTCAACGTGGCTGACTTAAATCCGTTCTATGAAGACGGAGATAACCTACCAAGTTTGAGGGCAAACTCTTCTCAAGCAGGGGAGGATGATGGCGAATCAGTTTCACCATCAATGTTGACTAAAGATCCTAAACTCATCCAGTTGGTAACACGTCTTCATGAAGTTCTCAATGGAAACCAAGTTCAGCCCAACAAGCCTTTTCTGAATTTGGTTCAAAATTGCTGAATTTTCAGCAACGTTACTTATGCATGGCTTAGTTTGTTTTAATGTTATTAGTTTATTTTAACGTTATTAGTGCATGTAATAATCAGCTGTTATAGCTGATTAATAGTTGTTTGTTTTTCATTTAAAAACATGTAATAGCTATGTCATAGGGTTGACAGCTAACTCCCTAGGTGGTAGCAACAATCTGTTGAAGTTCAGGCGCACATGGGCAAGAATATGGCTGAAGAAATGGAGGCAGTTCAGGTCTTAGTTGGTCAGTTCTAAAGCACCAGACTTGGTCAGCTAGAATCTCTCCATTTCCCCTACAATCGTGGGTGGTGGCTGGGCATCATGGGAGTTAATTAACTGCTGCTATTTCAGGCATCATGGGAAGTTAAATAACTGTTGCTGCTGCTATTTCAGGCATCATGGGAAGTTAACTGCTGCTGCTGCTAATTCAGGCATCATGGTTCAGGCATCATGGGAAGTTAAATTAACTGCTGCTACTTCAGGCATCATGGAGTTAATTAACTGCTGTTATTTCATTAGAAAATCAGTTCTACTTGGCTTGTATAAATAGGAAAAAGCGTGGAATTAAAACACAAGCAAGTTTACATAAAATTCATCTTTTTCTGTTGGTTTTCGAATTAAGAGTCATCTTTTTTTTTCGAAATACAACTCTTCCTATGCTATTTCAATTTGGCTCATTGAAAGGTGATCTTAGGATATCCAACTTCAATTTAGTGGTGTGTCTATATCTAAATTGAGTTTGGAAACCAGCCTTGCCTTGTATCAGATTCCTTTGATGCATAGCAGTTTTTCAGTTCATTACAAAATCCAATTCTTTTCCTTTGTGTAATTCAGTTTGTCTAGCCCAATTATACAACACTTGCTGTACTAATATGTTATTCATAATCAAAGAAAATTACATCCTGATGAAAATTCTCATACCATAACCCATATGGAAGTGGAGAAATATCTACTCTTGGCAACTTGATCAGCTTCTCTATTTCTGCAAGCTTCTTCTAAATTTGCTTCTTGAATTCCAAATTTGGCACAGAATTTTCAGGTACAACTGACAACAGTCATTCCATATCTTTGAATGACCTCATCTCCAGGCTTGGTTTCACTAGACTCAGAGTCTCTCCATCTTTCTGAATAACTTTGAGATACTCTTTGTCCTTTTTATTCTTTTTAAGACTGATGCACTCAACACTCTTTTTGAATGCTTCCTTCAGCTCAAAAGTGTTAGTCATCCCAATCTTGGAGATTTTACTACTTGTAATTAATCCTGATTCATTTGATTCAGACACAGTTACCAAAGTAGTATCAACTTTCTTTTTTTTTTTTTTTTTTTTGTTAAATTGAGAATAAAATAGAAAGAAAAGAAAGATACAAAAATAACGAGGGGCATACCCCTAGGCCTACTAGCACAGGTCGCTAGCTAGGGAGATAAACCAACACAGGGAAACCAGCAAGGAAAACAAAGCAAACAGAAGGACAAGAAGAAAAAAACCTAACAAGAATACAACACAATATCCAGAAGGACATCACTACTACAGCAAGGGCAAAAAAAATGAACACCAATGCCACAAGGAAGCATCAGCAGAACAAAAACTTCTTCACTGTAGAAACAGAAGCAGTCATGCAGCATTGCAGCAACAGAGAAGTCACTAAGATTAGCATAGAAGACACTATACTTTGAGGGCAGCAGCAGCAGAAAAAATCATCAGCAGCAGCTGCAGCTAACATCACTTCAGCAAGAAAAAAGCAGCAGAACTACGCAGAATAAGCATCAGAAAATTGCAGCAGAACACAGCAGCAATCTGCAGCAGAACACAACAATCTGAAATCTGCAGCAGATTGCCATGACACAGCAGCAGAATATAGCAAATCTGCAGCAGAACTCAGCAGCAGAACATAGGAGAACACAGCAATCTGCAGCAGAACACAGCAGCAGCAATATGCAGCAGAAACACCATTACAACACTGCAATAGCAGACCAGCAGAGGCAGCAATTACCATGACAGCAGCAACAATTTCAAATACACTACTCTGCAGCAGCAGAAAAGCACTGATGCAATTTTCTGCAGGAGCAGCCGCAGCAAAAACACATCAAATTAGCAGCAGAACACACATAAATTCAGCAGCAAAAAAACACAAAAGTTTCTGCAGACAACAAAGAGATGCAGAGAAGACATTTCAGCAGTGCAGCAGAGAAGACACTATTTGGCAGCTAACTCAAATTCACAATATAAAATATTTCCATTTAATTTGAGAATTAAGGCAATTTCCAGTGAGCTAAACTGGGTTGTAAGTGCAGCGCTTTAGGAAAACCTTTCCAACTGTGAAGCCTTAACTTCACTGTATAAATACAATCCTGAGCCACTTGTAAGTCATTGTGACCTTGACCTCCATGTCTCCTAAAGTTTCTTTCGAGCCAGATTTTGTATATCACTGTAATTATACATAAATGACTGATGAGCTCTGCCTCTGCAGTTTGCTTTATGGACATCAAATGAGCAAGATAATGAGTGAAAGAGATCCAAGGGCCAATCCAACCCGCCATGCCCATTACTCGAGCGAGGATAGAGGAGCTGAACCTGCAGTTAAAGAAAAGGTGAGCTGAAGATTCTTGTGGTTCATCACAGAATTGGCAAGGTGTGACTATTTTTGGAAGAATTTTGTCTTGGACTGCTAGCCAACCGAAAAAAGACATTCGAGGGATAGAAAGAGAATTCCATAGCAGGTTGCACCAGGGAGAAAGAGGAAGCTTCATTCGGATCGAGTTCCATATTTTACTTAAAGAGATCTTGGAAATGTCTTCTCCTTGCCAGAGAATCATGTCATGGTCCCTGCTTGGCTTAGGAAGTTGAGCAATAGATGTTCTCAGATCAATCAGCAGAGTGTAATTTGATGTAGGCAAGCACCAAGAGTTACCTGATATAAAGGAGTTTAGTTTCGAGCAAAACCTGCTATTTGCATTAGAGATAATGGGCATATCTGGCCTGTTGGCCAGGGGCTGTGAAGAGATCCAAGGGTCTTGCCAAGTAAGAATATTACATCCATTTCCTACTTTATAAGAGATAAACCCCCGGGCTAGGTCTCGAAGTTTGAGAATTTTCCTCCAGATCCACGAGGAGTCTTGAGATGTAGGAACTGTCCAGAAACCATAACGAGAAAGTTTATAGTTTCGGATCCAGGTGACCCAAGGGGAATTGCAGTTCCAGTCAATAATCTGCAGCAACCTGTGAAGGATTTGAGCTTTGTTCCAATCTTCCACTTGCTTAATGCCAAGGCCACCTTCCCTTCTAGGAAGGGCTACATGTTTCCAAGCAACTTTGCATCCGTAATTGGAAAGAGAAGAACCTTTCCATAGGAAATGAGTAAAAATTTGAGTGATCTTTTTAGAAACTGCAGTAGGCAAAATGAAGTGAGCAGTCCAAAAAGCTTGAATGGCAAAGAGGATAGATTTAATAAGCTGAATTCTGCCTGCATAGGATAGATAACAGTTAGTCCAAGATCTGATTCTAGAAGTGATCTTATCAATCAGAGGTTTACAATCGAGGGAAGAAAGTCTAGTTGAAATGAGGGGCACCCCCAAGAACCTCACTGGCAACGTGCCTAAAGGAAAGCCACATCTATCCAAAATTTGGGATTTAATGTCCTCCCCAACATTTGAAAGGAAGCAAAGGCTTTTCTGTAAATTAATGGACAGCCCCGACAGATTTGAAAATACCGTAAGCCCTTCAAGGAGCATATTTACAGAGGAGAGGTCCCCATGAGAGAAAATCAACAGATCATCTGCAAAAATTAAGTGAGTGAAGCCCCCTATTTCTGTTTTCCTGTGGAACTTGAAGCTGGGATTTTGGCTAACAGAATCCAGAATGGTGCTGAGAACTTCCATAGCAATAATGAACAGATAAGGTGAGAGAGGATCACCTTGTCGAAGACCTTTCTTACCCTCAAAGTAGCCACAAAGCTCTCCATTAACTTTTACCGAGTATTTGGCCGTAGTAACACATTCTTTAATCCATCTGATGTATTGCTCAGGGAATTCCATTTTTTCCAGAACTGCAAAGATAAACTCCCAATTTACTGAATCAAAAGCTTTGCTTATGTCTATCTTAAGAGCACATCTGGGAGTGCCTCCTACACGATGATAGTTATGCATAAGCTCTTGAGCAAGAAGGATATTATCACCAATGCTCCTGCCTTGAATAAAAGCTGATTGGCGATTTGAAATAATGAAGGGGAGAGTCTTCTTTAGTCTGTTGGCAAGAATCTTTGAGATGCATTTATAGATAGTAGAGCAGCATGAGATAGGGCGAAAGTCCCCCATCCTCGAAGGATTTTTAATTTTTGGTATAAGAGTGATGGCTGTGTGGTTTAGCTCTTTAAGCAGTTTTCTAGAGTGGAAAAAGGCTTTAATAGCTTTAGTGAAATGAAATCTGCTCCCACAATATCCCAAGAAGATATAAAGAAATTTGCATTGAAGCCATCAGGGCCAGGAGATTTGTTTTTGGGGATTGACTTGAGAGTGGCCAGAATCTCTAGATTTGAAATAGGAGCAGAAAGATGGAGCAAAAGATTAGGAGGGACTTTTTTGACGTTAAGGCTTTGGAGAGCTGAAAGGTGCCTTCCGGGGGGACGATTCTGGCTTTGGAGAGCTGAAAGGTGCCTTTCTTTGGAGGCTAATTCATCAATGGCTTCCTCCTAGCCCTTCTCTCAGCCTGCTCAACCTCCTTATTTCTCCTTCTAGTATCAGCAAACTTTTGAGCTTTTGTTTTCTTTGTTTCTAAGGCCTTTTTCTTTAATTCTTCCTCCTCCCTAGTTGTAGCCATTTCCTCTTCTTCTTGCAATTTCTGAGCAAGTGATGCATCAGCTTTGATTAACTTCTGCTCTTGAGGATAAACTAACTCTATTTTCCCATCCACTATCATCTCCACTGGGGTGGGAAAATGAGTAGTTTTCATGGCATCTCCTAATAGCTTAGGATGTCCTGGTTGAACAGACTTTTTCTTCTTTGGTTCTTCAACTAGAATACCCTTGCCTTTATCTTGTTTTGTAATTGGAGTTGTTGCAGTAGAGAGAAGAACTATTGTTATTATTGTTGTTGTTGTTGTTGTTGTAATACTAGACTTGATGGCTGCATCAAGATCTCTCTTCGCATCTTGTAGTCTTGTAAGTTCAGCCATCAAGGTATCATAACTTGGTCTCCTTGTATCAGCCGACTTGATTGCTTTGTGTTTATGCTCATAGTTTTTGGCTTGTTTTCCCTAGCTAGCGAGATGTGCTAGTAGGTCGAGGGGGATGCCTCTCGTTAATTTTGTATTTTCTTTCCTTTTATATATTTTCGCAATTTAGCAAAAAAAAAAAAATTAAAAAAAAAATAACTTATATTCTCAAGAACAACTTCTTGTTGTGGAATTTGAACTGCAGACCTTGACTGACTACTCTCTACCTTTTTGACATCAGAGTCAAACAAAGTAGGAGAAGCAGTAGCTAGTGTTGGTATGGCATGTTGAAGAAGTTGTGCGAGATGTTGAAGAGCAAGATCAAATTTGTCTTGCTTCTGCATGATGGACTGAACATTAGATTCCAGTGCTTGAAGGTGCCTCTCAATTGTGGATTGCTCCTTTAGCCATGCATCAATTGAATGAAGCATCCGCCTGGGAAGGTGTCCTTCATAGCAGCTTCTTATTTTTGTTGTTTCTAGGTCCATCTTATTCTTAACCTTCTAGAGTGAAGCCTTAAGACCAGTGATCATGAAGTGCTGGAACTTCGTATGTTTCTTGTTAATCTTGATCAATTCCTCATAGACTACACCAGAAGTAAACTCAGCTGCACCAGACCCGATGTTGGTCAGATAATCTTGTCTTAATTGGGCAGCTGCTTCATCCAAAGAATTTGTGTAGCTTGCATCCAACCAAGCATCCACATTCTCTTCTTCAATCTTAACAGTCTCAGGTTCATGGGAAACTCTTGTCTTCAATGTTGATATGTGATCTTGTTATTGTTGAAGGCCATATAAAAACTCAAAATCAACATTGGACATGTCAGCTAGTAATTGTAAAGCTGCATCCCTTGGTTGTGAGCTTCCTTCAATTTCCTCTGTTGGAGTGGTTGATGTAGGAGCAGAGGAAATTTCAGCTGCAATGGTGATGAAGGGCTCAACAGGCTTGAGAAAATCACCTACGGAGAATGTATTTTTCTCTCGTTTATTTTGTTCAAGGATCTCATCCTTGCTCACTCCCTCACCTTTTGCCTGGAGTTGGACATCCAGCTGTTCCATCTCTCCTTTTTCCAAGCTGTCTAAAGCTTGACTCTCAAGTGTTTGTGTTATCTCTCCTTTTTCTAGGTCAGGAGTCTGACTCTCACTAATTATTCTCTCTGCCTCACTCATTTGGATAGTATCACTCTGTCTTACAGAAGGAGGAGGTAAAGAAGAAATAGTTGTGACTCTAAGGAGAGGAGGTTCCCTTTGTATATCAGTGGTTAGGGATCTCTCCAAGGAAAAGGTTGGAGAAGTGACTGCACTTGTACTTTGAACAAGTGGTTCTTGTGTGTCAGTCTCTGGTGAGATACAAGCATTAGTCTCTGGTGGATAACTAGTCTCTGGTGGTTGTCTAGTCTCTGACTAGTCCATGTGAGAGCTAGTCTCTGATGTCTTAGCTTGATCCACCTGGAGTGTTGGCTCTTCTTGGAAAAAATCAAGAAAATTTGAATTGTCAAGTTCTAAACAATCAAATATAGGAGAAGAGAAGGGAATTATAGTTTGGAGTGTTGGCTGCTCCTCAAGAATAGAAATTTGAGGAGCATCAAGTTGGATAGACTCTGTGTGTGCACTCCTTGTGTCACTCTTTCTTTTTTATCGTCTCTCTCTTTGGTCTTGCCCCTTTATATGTACAGGGGGTTGTGCAGACTCTGTACCTGTTGTTCCTGGTTGGGAACTTTCTTCAATGTTAGCATCCTTTTGAGAGGAAGTTTGTAAAGACTCAACTCGAATAACAAATAAACAACAATTACATTTCAAATACCATATTCAACAAGTCATTAAATTCAACAAATACGATCTGAAATATTAGACACTTCTAAACAACATAAACACAACCTATTATACAAAACATATCTTATACATTACAAGCCAAAATCCTAATCAGCCCCGAAATATACATTCTAAGAAAAACTATATGCACAAATGGACTGGAGAGAGAGAGTGTGATCACGGCTTCCCGACCTCTGTTGCGTCGAAGTATGCACAAAGCTGCAAAACAGCTCAAAAGTTATACTGCACAACCTGAAACATTTAGCGCTTTATATGAGTCGCAACTCAATGAGTAAACCCCAACCATATCATACAATTTACATATATAATTCATATAACTCAAATCAGTCCAGATATATCAAATATGCAATGCTATATTCTTTTCTTTTTCCGGTAATGGCTCGATATGTCAGAGTATTGCCCCGGGAATTCCTGTATACAGATCACAAAGATCTTTCCAATAACCAACAGTATGAACCCGTAGGTTTAATCAAATAAATTGCTGGCCAACCAGTGTAATAGGATGGATCCCAGAGGTGGCTCATATGGGTTTTCACCTCGTACAACACTTAGTCCACCTATGTTCTCATGTAACTAATATAACCAATATATTTGCAAATACCTGAACACATCAGCCATACCATTTCCTTTAAGTCATATGAAACAAATGCACAATATACATATAGTTCTCATTTCAATTCAGTACCAATAGCTCATATACATAATTCCTCATATTGATAACATTCCAAATATAGTTCGGATCACTACAATTACCAATAGCACATATTTTCAGCTTGTACACCAAACTATCAATTACACATTTAACTCATCAAACACAGCAAGTAATCCCATATAGACATGATACAATAAGCAAACAATCATATATTATCCAAGATACACAAGTATAACACATAAGTATACCATGGGTTTACTCACAAATTCAGCGAAACTAACGCTGTTGACCTTCCCTCTCGCTGCCCCCGAAGTTCTCTTCTCCTATAACACATATTGGCATGTTTAAAACTCATTCACCATGCATAAGTACTAATTATATGCATGAAACATTGCTATGATGCATGACTTAGGCTAGCTGCAGCAGAAAACGTAATTGCAGCAGCAACAGAATACTAATTTCAGCAACAGCAGCAAGCTAAGTGCAGCAGATTCTATGTGCAGCAGAAAGCTAATTTCAGCTGCAGAAACTATTTTCTTTTAGCCAAAAGAAAGGTTATTAAACACAAAAGAAAGGAAGGGAAGAACTCACTTGATCAGCTGCAAAACTGCACAACTTAGAAAATCTGCTATGCTAGAAAATCTGTTCAGCTTGTTCTCCCCTGTTCTCTCTTGTTCCTACTGATTTCTGTCTCTCTAAGTGTTCTCCAGCCGAAAATGGGCTGTCCCTCATGTTCTAGTGGCTTCTTGTTTAGTCCAAACCAAGCATGAGGTGGCAAGGTGCTTGGTTTGGTCAAACAAGGCTGCCCACCCCTTTTTTTTTTCCTTTTTTGACTTGAAGACAGCAGCCTAATGCAGCCAAAAGTAGGTGCAGATTTCTACTTTTTCTACTAAGGGTCTCAACTAATATGAAATTGCAAAATGGCACAAAAGCTTCATAATAACCGCTAATTACCCCCTTAAACGAAATCTGCATTTTTGACATCCTAACTCTCCTTTTAAAAGCGTTCTAATTATGCTTGCTTTCTAAATGATGTATTCTTAATCTATATGGACTGATATATTATTGTTTATGCAATAAAAACAATGCAAATGTCAAATATCAAATGGAATGCATGTTCACGAATATACGATTTGGGACACGGATGTGACAATTTCTCCCCTCCTTAAAAAGAATTTCGTCCTCGAAATTCAATACCTGACTTTGGAAATAGATGAGGATAAGATCTTTTCATGCTTTTCTCAGTTTCCCATGTCGCTTCCTCGACACTATGATTCCTCCACAATACTTTAACTAAGAGGATGTCCCGATTCCGAAGTTGTTTAACTTTGTAGTCGAGTATCTGTATTGGTTCTTCAATGTAGCTTAAATTCTGCTTGATTTCTATTGGTTCATTCTGAATCACATGAGAAGGATCTGATCGATATCGGCGAAGCATACCAACATGGAAAACGTCATGAATACCCGATAAGTCTGGTGGCAATGCTAAGCGATATGCAACTGGGCCAATGCATTCAAGTACCTCATATGGACCAATATATCGCGGACTCAATTTCCCCTTTTTGCCAAATCTGATTACCCCTTTCCACGGTGAAACTCGCAGAAACACTTTGTCACCGACTTTAAACGTCATTTCTCTTCGATGTTGATCTGTGTAACTCTTTTGTCTATCTTGGGCAGCTTTAAGTCGATCTTTCACAATCTTCACCTTGTCGACAGTTTGTTGTATTAATTCAGGCCCTTCTAGTGCTCGCATACCTTCTTCATCCCAATACAATGGACATCTACATTTTCTGCCATATAAAGCTTCATATGGTGGCATTCCGATACTGCTATGATAATGATTATTGTAGGCAAATTCCATCAATGCAATGTAATCATCCCAACTACCATGAAATTCAAGTACACAAGCCCGAAGCATACCCTCTAGCGTTTGGATTGTTCTCTCTGATTGTCCATCTGTTTGTGGATGAAATGCGGTGCTGAAATGAAGTTTAGTACCCAATGCTCGCTGGAGGCTTTCCCAAAATCGAGAAGTAAAACGTGGATCACGATCTGAAACAATGGATATAGGTACACCATGTAGTCTAACAATTTCAGTGATGTATTTCTTTGCCAATTGTTCTAATGAACAACCCCATCTAATTGGTAAGAAATGAGCTGACTTTGTTAATCTGTCCACAATTACCCAAATAGCATCATTCTTCTTTTGCGTTTTTGGTAGGCCAATAACAAAATCCATCGTAATTCTTTCCCATTTCCACTCTGGAATCGGTAATGGATGCAACATTCCTGCTGGTGCTTGATGTTCAGTCTTCACTTGTTGACAAATAAGACATTTTGCAACAAAATCAGCAATGTCTTTCTTCATTTTTGGCCACCAATACAAAGTCTTTAATGTAAGGTACATTTTTGTTGATCCGGGATGCATAGCATAAGGTGCACAATGAGCTTCTTCCAAAATTTCTCTACGTAAATTTTTAACATCCGGAACACAAATTCTATCCCCAATCATCAAGGTACCATCACTATGAATAATAAAATCAGTACTCTTGCCACATTTAACTTTCTCCATTATTTCAGCAAATAAAGTATCTTGAGCTTGAAATTCTCTAATTCTTTCACCTAGTACAGGTCTGATCTTCAAAGTTGCAAATAAAGAGCCACTAGCATTCATATCAAATTCAGTGTGCATAGCTCTCAAATCCAACAAATAAGGTAATATGTTTACCTTTAAAGATGCAACACTGCTACCCGAAGATTTACGGCTCAAAGCATCTGCCACAACATTCGCCTTTCCCGGATGATACTCTATTGTGCAATCATAGTCTTTTAGCAATTCCAGCCATCTTCTTTGTCTCATATTCAACTCTTTTTGAGTCATCAAATATTTCAAGCTTTTATGATCAGTGAAAATCTGAAATGTCTCTCCATACAAATAATGACGCCAAACCTTTAATGCAAATACAACTGCTGCAAGCTCTAGATCATGAGTAGGATATGAAACCTCATATGGCCTTAACTGCCTGGATGCATATGCAATTACTTTACCATATTGCATTAAAACACAGCCCAAACCTTGATAAGATGCATCGCTATAAATCACAAATCCACCACTACCACAAGGATTAGAAAGTACCGGAGCTGATGTCAATCGTGCTTTCAACTCATCAAAACTTTCCTGGCACGCCGTTGTCCACTTAAATTCAGTATGTTTCCGAAGTAGCTTTGTTAAAGGTTCTGCAATAATAGAGAAACCTTCAACAAATCGACGGTAGTAACCCGCCATGCCTAAAAAGCTTCGAATTTCAGTAACATTCTTCGGAGACTCCCATTTAACAACTGCTTCAATCTTTTTAGGATCTACCTTTACTCCCTCTGCTGATACAATGTGACCAAGGAAAACAACCTGATCAAGCCAAAACTCACATTTGCTGAACTTCGCATATAGTTGTTTCTCTCGCAATGTTTGCAACACAATGCATAAATGCTGCTCATGCTCTGATTTATCTTTCGAGTACACCAGAATATCATCAATAAATACAATAACAAACTTATCAAGATAAGACTGGAATACTTTATTCATCAAAGCCATAAACACAGCCGGCGCATTCGTCAACCCAAATGGCATGACCAAAAACTCGTAATGGCCATATCGCGTTCTGAATGCTGATTTAGGAATATCCGATTCTGCTATTTTGAGTTGATGATAACCAGATCGCAAATCAATCTTACTAAACACTTTTGCACCTTGTAATTGATCAAACAAATCATCTACCCGTGGCAATGGATATTTGTTCTTCACCGTGACTCTATTCAGCTGTCTATAATCAATACATAACCGGAGCGTACCATCTTTCTTTTTAACAAACAAAACTGGTGCACCCCAAGGAGATACGCTAGGTTGAATGAATCCCTTTTTCAACAATTCTTGCAACTGAATTTTTAACTCTTTAAGTTCCAAAGGTGCCATTCTGTATGGTGTGATATAAATAGGAGCAGTACCGGGTAAAAGCTCAATGCTAAACTCCGTATCTCGATCTGGAGGTAAACCAGGTAAATCAGCTGGAAAAACATCTTGAAACTCATTTACAATTGGGATATCTTCAAGTTTCAACTCTGACTTTGTTGTGTCTAAAACATGAGCTAAAAATGCTTGGCAACCACACTTTATCATTCTAAATGCATGAGTAGCAGATATCAAACATGTAGGAATAATCTTCCTTTCGCCATGAAATACAATACTTTGCCAATCATGTAATTCAAATACAACCTCTTTGGTGAAACAATTAACAATGGCATGGTGTCTGCTCAACCAATCCATCCCCAAAATAACATCAAAGTCACGGAATGGCATTAATAACAAATCAGCAACCAGATTTTCTGTTTCTACTCGAATGTCACAATTCCGATATATGCTATTCACAATAATAACTTTCCCTAGAGGAGTACTAACATTCAGCTCATATCCCAATGGTTCAAGCAATGTATGTAAATGAGATGCAAAACCTTGTGAAATAAATGAGGGTGTAGAACCTGGGTCTATCAATGCATATGCCTCGTGATGGAAAACAAATAGTTTACCTGATACAACCTCCGGTGCAACAACTGCCTCATTTCGCGATAATGCAAACACACGGGCTGAACCCTGTGATTGTGTGTTTTGAGCTGACGATGTCTCACCTCTATTACGCCCAGCAGAAAATGGTTTACCTCGGCCTCTACCTCTACCAAATGTAACCCCCGACATCCGTGATTGTTGAACTGATGATTCTGATTTGCTTCCCTCTGAACGTTTTGGACAATCACGAAAATAGTGCTCCTTATCTCCACAATAGTAACAGCCCCCAATAAGCATTCGACACTCACCAAAATGATGTCTTTTGCAAGTGATGCAAAAAGGCTTCTGATTTGTGTTACCCGAATTCTAACCACGACCTGAATAGGAAGATCCCATCCATCCTCTTTTCGAACCAGAAAATCCACCCTTATTATTGCCTCCTCTAAAAGGTTGTAGTTGTGCTGAATACTCCTTGCGCTTCACACCTTTACCGCTGGATTCACCAAAATCAGATTGAAAACCCTTCATTTCATTATGTAATTTCTCTGCTCTAACTGCAGCTGCCATTAATCTGGAAAATGTTTCTAGATCATACGGAGTCAATTTGTTACGAATATCATAGGACAAGCCTTCTTCAAATTTGTGGCACTTCTCTTCCTCCGTAGAAATCAGATTTGCTGCATATGCCGACAATTGTGTGAATTTCAACCCATATTCAGCAACTGACATATTCTTTTGCTTCAACTCAATAAACTCTTTCCTTTTTTCATTCTTAAAAACTGGTGGCATGTATCTATCATGGAACTGAAGTAAAAAGTCACCCCAATGCAACACTGGTGGCTGAATCAATGAGCGCGGAATTGTCTTCCACCAACTATAAGCATCACCCTGAAGTAAAAAGACCGCATAATCAAACTTCTCATCTGAAGTACATTGCATCAGATTGAATACCCTCTCCGTGCTTTCTAACCAAGCTTCGGCTACCGCAGGATCAGTAGTTCCTGGAAATGGCATAGCTCCAAGTTTTCTCAACTTTTCAAATCGACGCTCCCTTTGTACTGGCGGAGGAATAACCACCTGCTGTTCAATATTTGGATGCAATGCATGTTCATCTCTATTTATATCATGCTGTGGATGTGGTGCATCAACAGGGCGATCAGCCG
>CM025787.1:17683508-17705148 GCA_014636745.2 Centella asiatica | reverse complement strand
GTTCTCTTATGAAGTGATATCTAATATCTATGTGTTTTGTTCTTGAATGTTGCACTGGATTTTCTGTTATTGCTATGGCACTAGCATTATGACAGTAGATAGGAATTTTGGATAATGACATACCATAATCTAGGAGTTGATTCTTGATCCATAGGATTTGATCACAACAACTCCCAGCTGCGATGTATTCAGCTTCTGCTGTTGAAGTAGAAACTGAATTTTGTTTCTTGCTAAACCGAGAAACAAGTCTACCTCCAAGAAGTTGGCAGCTTCCACTTGTGCTTTTCCTATTAAGCTTGCAACCTGCGTAGTCAGCATCTGAATAACCAATTAGTTTAAAATCAGATTCTTTGGGATACCATAAACCAAGGTTTGGGGTACCCTTTAGATATCTGAGTATTCTTTTTACAGCATCAAATGTGACTCTCTAGGGTCAGCTTGAAATCTAGCACATAAACATGTAGCAAACATTATATCTGGTCTACTTGCAGTTAGATATAAAAGAGAGCCTACCATGCCTCTATAGCTAGTAATATCAATTTTCTTTCCTTTTAAATCTTTATCTAGCTTAGTGGCAGTAGGCATGGGTGTTTTGGAGATGCACAATCAACCAAATCATATTTTCTCAATAAGTCTTTGATATACTTGGACTGACTGATAAATATTCCATCAGTTGATTGTTTTATTTGCAAACCTAAGAAAAATGTTAATTCTCCCATCATACTCATTTCATATCTAGACTGCACAAGTTTTGAAAATTTTTCACAAAGTTTTTCATTTGTAGATCCAAATATAATATCATCTACATATATTTGCACCATTATAATGTCAGAGCCTTGCTTTCTATAAAATAAGGTTTTATCTATGATACCTCTAACAAATTTATTTTCAAGCAAAAATTGAGATAGAGTATCATACCAGGCTCTTGGTGCTTGTTTTAAGCCATAAAGTGCTTTGTCTAACCTGTAGACATGATTTGGAAATTTGGAGTCCACAAAACCTGGGGGTTGGCAAACATAGACTTCCTCTTCTAATTTTCCATTCAAGAAAGCACTTTTGACATCCATCTAGTACACCTTGAAGTTCTTGTAGGCTACAAAAGCTAAGAAGATTCTGATTGCTTCAAGTCTTGCTACTGGTGCAAAAGTTTCATCATAATCTATTCCTTCTTCTTGAGAATATCCTTTTGCAACTAGTCTTGCTTTATTTCTTGTAGTTGTACCAGTTTCATCAAATTTATTTCTGAAGACCCACTTGGCACCTATTATTGATATATTCCTTGGTTTAGGTACTAGTCTCCAGACTTTGTTTCAAGTGAATTGGTTTAACTCCTCTTGCATGGCAATTATCCAGTCAGGATCTTGAAGTGCTTCCTCAATTTTCTTTGGCTCAATCTTTGAGAGAAAACTGAGATATAAGCATTCATTTTGTGTTGCACTTCTAGTCTTGACTCCATCCTCTAGACTTCCAATTATCAAATCTGGTGTGTGGTCTCTCAACCATGGAATTGCACATGGCAGACTTGATATTGAAGTTGAGGCTTCATTTTCTAGATTGATGTTGTCCAATCTAGCTTCATGATCAGAGACTGCTCCCTCTAAGCCATTGACTTCTTCATTATTAGCTCCCCCTGAGCTGTTTATCTCAATAGTCTCTGGTGTCAATATAGTCTCTGATTGTGCATCAGTGACTCTAGTCTCTGGTGAACCATCACTTGGCACCTAAGAAGATTGCCTCATCAGACTTGTTGTCAAATTTTCCTCTTGTTTCTGATGAGTGTCTCAGTATAAAGCATTTACAACCAAACACATGTAAAAACTTGAGAGTTGGTTTTCTCCCAGTCATTAATTCATAAGGTGTTTTGTTGTATGCTTTGTTTATCAAGGATCTATTCTGTGTAAAGCAAGCAGTGCTTATAGCTTCCTCCCAAAAATATGTGGGAAGCTTAGCCTCTTGTAACATAGTCCTTGCTGCTTCAATAAGGGTTCTATTTTTCCTCTCAACAACTCCATTTTGTTGAGGGATTCTTGGAGTTGAGAATTGATGTGTTATTCCTTTTTTAGTGCAGAATTCAATAACTTGGGAATTCTTGAATTCTGTTCCTCTATCAGTCCTTATCACCCTTACTGTTTTTCCTGACTCAGTTTCTATCTTTTTGATATGATCAATTATCAACTGAGCAGTTTCATCTTTTGTATAGAGGTATTTTACCCAAGTATACCTCGTGTGATCATCCACAATAACCAAAGCATATCTATTTCTTAAGATTGACATCACATTCACTTGACCAAATAAATCCATGTGTAACAACTGTAATGGATCAGTGATTGATGTTACTGGTTTACTCTTGAATGATACACTCTTTTGTTTCCCTTTCTGGCATGAATCACACAATCCATCTTGTGTAAATTCTAACTGTGGAATGCCAGCTACCAATCCTTTCCTCACAAGCTTATTGATGTTCTTGAAATTCAAGTGGGAAAGCTTCTTATGCCAAAGCCAACTTTCATCAGTTAAAGTTTTGCTATATAGACATGTGATTTGATCAGTAAAAGAAATAAGATTTGCAACATACAAATTTCCTTTTCTTTTTCCTGTCAAAATCACATTATCAGATTCTTTGTCACACACCAAGCATTTATCTTCTTTGAAGGTGACATTGAATCCCTTATCACAAAGTTGACTCACACTTAGTAAATTGTGCTTTAAGCCATCAACTAGTGCTACTTCAGTGAAGATGACATCTCTATGTTCAACACTGCCATATCCCCTCGTATGGCCTTTGCTGTCATCTCCAAAAGTGACTTTTGGGCCACTTTTCTCCTCATACTGTTTTAGCAGGGTCTTATCTCCAGTCACGTGCCTTGAACAGCCACTGTCCAAGTACCATGATTTCTTCTTTTTGCCCTGCACAATAGAGAGTAACTAGTTTGAGATTTTTGGAACCCAGACTTTCTTGGGTCCTTTCTCACTAGTTGTAGACTCAAGACTTGACTCAGATTGAGTTGATTGTCTTTTAGCAGTGTTGACTTTAATTGGACAATCATTAGTCTTGCTACTCGCTTGTGAGAGACTGCCAAGTTTAGAGTTTTCATTATTAATGCAAAGATTATTTAATCTTTTTACAGGTGATTTATCTTTTATTCTCTTTGAAGATGCAGTCTCAGTCATAGGAATTTTATTTTTGCTCCTACAGTTAACAGCTATGTGGTTGGGGTTACCACATACATGACATGTCTTTCTAGGAGCATCAGGCATTCTAGCATAATTTGTATATTTATTAATGCCAATTTTTCCATTCCTATTTTTCTTATTTCTGCTTAACTCCACTAATTTTTCAGCCTTTTGTCTGGAAGATTCTCCAGTTTTTTATTTAGTTGTGTCTTTGTCATGAACACAATATTTAATCTTTTTGTTTCACTCTTATCAACAACATTCACTGTCTTTTGATCACTTTCTGTTTTTGCAGAGATTTGTTGATCTTGAGTGTCGATGAATTTGGATTCAATAACAGGAGAGACAAAATTAATTCTTTTTATAAAATTTGGCTTACTAGTTGAAGAGTTCACAGCTTCGTATAGATCATTTAAATCTGAACTCTTGTCTAGATTTTCATCATAACCTAGACCAGATTTTTGACCTATTATTCGACACTCTACCAAGTCTGTCAATTTTTTAGAGGAAGTATTCCATTGTTTAATCTTAGCTTGAGCATTTTCAAGTTGCTCTACTAAGTAATATTCCCTCTTTTTCAAAGCATCAATCATATGATGAGCTTTGCTTAAATCAAACTTGATAGTGTCAAATTGTGCCAATCTCTCTTCAAGAAAGTTGTTTCTTTTCAAGAGAATGTCACGTGATTCTTTTACATTGGTATGTTCAATAGTTAAAGATCTAAAACTAACATGCAAATCAGACATATCTTTTTGTATGATTTCAATGCTAGATGTATCAACTAAATGAAGCACATTGAAATTCTGAGTTGCATCACATACCTTTGTAGAATCACTTGACTCGTCACTTCGAGCCATTAGAGCAAAGTTGACAACTTCTTCATCAAAGTCGCTGTCAATCCAATCTTTACCCTCTGTAATCAAGGCTTTGCTCTTTGATTTAGCTTTCTTGTCAGCAAAGTCTTTCCTTGATTTTTCATCCTTAGATCTATCACTAGATCTAGGCTTCCTGCACTCATTGGCAAAGTGCCCTAACCCGTCACAATTGTAACATCTTATTTTCTTTAAGTCGAAGGTGACTTTTTGACCTTCACGTTTAGGGTTAGGCTTCCTTGATGATTTTCTTCCTTTCCTGCTGGCCCTAAATTTCTTGAACTGTTTGACCATGAATGCCATAAATTCCTCCATGTCATCATCAGAATCCAGTTCATCTTCCTGATCAGTCGAGCTAGCATCGGAAGATTCCTCATCAAGCTTCTCTTGAGACTTACTTGTCTCAACCATCAACGCAGCACCTTTGTCCCTGCCATGCATGCGTTGTCGTTGCTCTACTTCGAGTTCATAGGTCTTTAAGTTCCCGTAGAGCCTGTCCAGTGTGAGTATGTCCAAGTCATGAGCCTCTCTTATGGTTGTTGTGACGACCCCAACTATCCCTTAATGGATTAGGGCTTTGATCCATCGGAGTTGTTGACGAGTGAAAGAATAAACCTCGTATTAAAGGAATTATCATTAGATTTATTCTCTATCGATCTTAATGGAGGTTCTTGGTTAGGGAGCGTTAAACAACCCGTGGTTACTTTGCTTGTGAATAAAGAGTTAAGAAGTTGCGGGCTTCAACGGTCGTCGGGGATTACGGAAGGCATCAGGGAATAGGGTAACACATCGGGGATTAAGGAAAGGAAGCTATCGGGGATTGCGCGGGTTTAAACAGTGCATCAGAGATTAGTCGAGGACTGAAGTATGCATCGGGGATTATAGTCTCTGATCGGTTATTTATACTGTCGGGGATTAAGACGTGTAATGGACGCGCCAGGGATTAAGCGGGAACTAATGTTCTGCGTCAGAGACTAAGACGTGTGATAGACGCGCCAGAGAATATAGTCTCCGATAATTACTTCTTCTCGGTTATATTTTGGGAGATTGTTTTCCATTTAAATTGTAATGTTTGTTTTACTTGTTAGATTAGATATCTTGCCATAATGGAATTCTTTCCATTGTAAATTCTTTCTAATTAGAATTAGGGTTTATTGATTATTCAACTTATAAATAGCTGTTCATAATGGATAGAAAAGACAGACTTTGATTAATAAAAATTGTGTGAGTTTTACTTACAGTTATCCGAAAGTTGGTGGTGATTCCTTTAGACTTTCACAGCTGATTTGTTTTAGCTTGCGGGTGATTAATTTCTTTAAGCAAACTAAACAAATTGATCCTTTAGTGTCGATTTCTGGTGATTAACTTCTTTACGAAATCTTCCTAAAGTTATTTTCCGCAACCTGTATTTGATCTTAACAGGACCAAATACATCAAGAAGAATATCCAATCTGGAAACAAAAGATATATATGCACTTGAGGGCAACAGATCCCAAATACATTGATAGGATTGAGAAGGGTCCCTATCAACCAAGGAAATTAGTTTCTTCAAAAACTGTGGAAGGAACAATTATTCCTGAACATTTTGAACTTCCTGTATAAAGTGATTATACAAATGAAGACAAGTTACAAGTGTTAAAGGATGCTAAAGTGATGAACATACTTTACAATGGATTGGATAAATATATGTTCACAAGCATCATCAACCGCATAACATCAAAACAAATCTGGGACACCATCAAAGTCCTATGTGAGGGGATAGACCAAGTAAGAAAGAATAAAAGGTCATTGTTAACACAATAATATGAATTCTTTCAAGCAAAGCTTGGTGAATCAATAACATCTGTTTATGATAGATTCAATGCTTTGCTCAATGACCTGAAATACTTGGAAAGTCCAATGACAATAAAGATGTTAATACCAAATTCATGAGGGCTCTCCCACCAAGCTGGGATCCAAAAACAACTACAAAAGGGAAGCTCATGATTTGGACATTCTCACTTTGGATAGGCTCTATGGAAACCTAAAGACTTATGAACTTGAAGTAGAACAAAGACAAAAGATGTATGGTAGGGACAAAGGATATGCACTAATGGTTGAGACAAAGAAGTCTCATGAGGAGCTTGATGATGAAATCTACACTGCAAGCTCGACTAATGAAGAAACTGAATCCAACACTGATGATGACATGGAGGAATTCATGGCCTTCATAGTGAAACAATTCAAAAAATTTAGAGCTAGCAAAAAAGGTAGAAGATCGTCAAGGAATGTGAGATTCCGAGAAATTTTAAAATGTATTTTATGATAAATAATAATAATAATAATAATAATTTTATTTTGTGCTATTATATTTTTGCATGGAAGATTTCCTTTTTATATATGAATGATAAATTCATATCTACAATAAATTTTTTATGATGGTGTGATACCCATAATTATGAGGGCAAATTCCTTAAAAAGGTATCAAAAAGGGGAATTAGCAAATCCCATATAAGATCATTTTGATCAACATGGAAGAGGAAGAAGGGATTACGTGGTATTACAACTATGTGTCTAATTAAGAGATGTTTAGGTGGCAAAGCTTTTGTGCATGAAGGACAGTAGCTGCTTATACGTACTTAGCTGCTAAGGAATCATGATGAGCAGCCGTAATTACCGTCCAAATTAACCAATTATCTTATTTCAAGTTTAATCGTAGCCTACTGCTTTTTAACTCTATAAATACCCCATCTGAAATGAAATTCTAATTCTTTCGCCAAAATCTCACTCCCAAGAGTTTCATTAAACCTGTGATTTCTAAAAATTTCCAAGTTCATCTTTTGGGAAGAATTCTTCTCAGAAAAGCTTTGATTCCACTTTGAAAACGAAGAGGTAAGAACTTGGTGTTTTACTCAGTTTTCTTTCAAGCATAGCATCAAAGATTTATGCTAAGATTCATATTTTCTGCATCATAGCCTGTATTGTTCATGATAAGCCTTCCATCGTAGTAGAAGAAAACTTTGTTGTTAATCTCTAATGAGATACTATTAATCTTGGCGAAGATATTCGTAGTCTCTGACGAGATATTCTAAAAATCCCTGATGGGTTATTTAATCCCCGATGGGTTATTTAATCCCTGATGGGTTAATTAGTCCCCGATGATGTCAGGATTAATCCCCGATAGGCTAAAGTCTAGTCTCTGATGACGTCACCAGTCTCTGATGAGAAGTTAGTCTCCGATGACATCACCCTTAATCCCCGATAGAGTTAAAGTGACGTCATCAGTCCCTGAAGAGTTTTTAGTCCCCGATACGTGTTTTAGTCCCCGACGCGGAACTTTAGTCCCTGACGTGTTTAGTCCCTGGCGCGTCCAATACACGTATTAGTCCCTGATACCTTTCTGTAGTCCCTGATGGCTATAATTATCAATCCTTGACGAGTTTGTTAATGAGAAAATTTATCTCCGATGCATAGTCTGCTACCAAGACTATAAAATATTATTTCCTTAAAACTATTTTATCACATACATGTTTTCTTCCATAAATTCTTATTAAAGTATTAAAAATTACTTGCATGATTTACAGAATCTCTCTCTTTCATTTGAATTTGTGCAAGGACCGAGGCAAGTATATTTACACTCTTTATTTATTCCAAGTTGACGTAAGTATATTTTCGTTCTTATGTTTATTGCAAGTTGATGCAAGTATATACATTCAATCTGATGCTTATTTCAATTTAATGCAGTATCATTTGATTCGATATGCGTGCAAGACTTGATTTCATGTTTCAATTGTTTTTAAGAATGAGCATGCTATGCTTTAATTTCCGCTAGCATGATATGAAAGAAAGTGCATGGATATACAGAAGCTTTGTTTTATCAGTTATTTTTCAATGTTATATCTGTGCAATAAATGAGAATGTTATGTCCCTTAAATGGGTTATGCCACATGAATGGCTAGAGGAAAGGAAGGGTGCTGATTTGTTCTTCACCTGACCTAGAGGAATTTTAAGTGACTACGTACGTTCACACAAGGAGGGATCATACGGGCACAGTTAGGCCAGCTGTATACCGTATGGTTAGCAGATCCAGCGGTTTTAGCCCCCGATGGATATTTTTACTTCAAGAAAGTTATGCTTTGTTTTAAGAAGGATTACACAATTGCTTATCATCAGTAGTCCTAAAGATTCCTTAAAGGTTTCTGAGGCATTAGTATTGATTCACTAAGCCTCTTAGCAGAATTGAATTCTTTTGAAACATTCCAGATTTGCTTATCCCAATTTGTATATATACTTGCTGGGCGTAAATCGCTCATTCTTGTCAAATTTTAATGTCTTGCAGGGCAGAATATAAAGGCTGAGCCCTCTGACAAGGGAAAGGCAAAAATGATTGGTTACTGAGATTGGCTAGCCTTGTAATGCCAATAAGGAGAGAAGAAAGGAAAATGATCTGGGAAATGATATTTTGTATTACAAAATAGAAACAGAATAGCTTCCGCTGTAAATGTGATATTTTGGGTTGTAATAACTCTTATCTATCGTTTCTTTCAGTAGTTATTTTATGAATGGATGTGTGGTTATC
Organism: Centella asiatica; assembly: GCA_014636745.2. Lineage (NCBI taxonomy): Eukaryota > Viridiplantae > Streptophyta > Magnoliopsida > Apiales > Apiaceae > Centella > Centella asiatica. The sequence goes on along the minus strand of CM025787.1, from coordinate 17,696,544 downwards.
TTTTCCTTCTTTTGACGAAGCCCTGATCCAGTGAGGGATTATGGGGTCGTCACAAGGAAGCCTAACCCAAAATGAGAAGGTCAAACTGTGACCTTTGACAAAAAGAAGATTAGATGTTACAACTGTGATGGGTTAGGGCACTTTGCCAATGAGTGCAAGAAGCCTAGATCTACAAAAAGATCTAAAGATGAAAAGAACAAAAAATTAGGGAATGATCTTGCTGATAAAAAGTACAAATCAAAGAGCAAGGCCTTGAGTACTGAAGGCAAAGATTGAATTGATAGTGACTCTGAGGAAGAAATTGTCAACTTTGCTTTGATGGCTCGAACTAATGAGCCAAGTGATTCTACAAAGGTATGTGATGTAACTCAGAACTTCAATGTGCTTAATTTAATTGATACATCTAGTATAAAGCATACAAAAAGATATGTCTGATTTGCATGTTAGTTTTAGATCATTGACTATTGAACATGCCAAAGTTAAAGAATCTCATGACCAACTCTTGAATAGAAATAAATTTCTTGAAGAGAGGATAATACAATTTGATGTTATCAAGTCTAAGTTAGATAAAGCCCATCACATGATTGATGCTTTGAAAAAGAGGGAATATTACTTAGTCGAACAACTTGAACATGAATAGGCTAAAATAAAACAGTGGAAGAAATCCTCTAAAAAACTGTCAGACTTAGTAGGTAGTCAAATGGTGGGTCAAAAATCTAGTCCAGGTTATGATAAGTACCTAGGAAAGAAAACAGATATAGAAGAAATTATTGAAGCTGCTAACTCCATGACTAACAAGCCAATTCTCATTAAAAGAATTAATTTTGTCTCACCAGTCATTGAACCTAAAATTATCAACACTTAAAGTCATCATGTCACTACAGTTATAAAGAATGATCAAAATTCAGTGAATACTGTTGAAAATAGTGGAAGCAAAAGATTGAATATAGGATTCATGACCAAGACACAATTAAACAAGAAATTGGAAAATCTTACTGAGTCTAAGGTTGTAAAGTCAGTGGAGTTTAGCAGTGAAAGAAGGAACAGGAATGGAAAAATAGACATCAATAAATATACTAATTATGCTAGAATGCCTGATACTCCTAGAAAAACATGTCACATATGTGGAAACTCCAACCACATAGCTATACATTGTAGGAGTAAAAATAGAGTTCCTATAGAAGAGATTGCACCAACAAAGATAACTAAGGAAAAATCACCTATAAAAAGGTTTAACCATCTTTGCAATAATTGTGAAAATTCTAAACTTGACAATCTCTCACCTTCGAGAAGCAAGACTACTGATTGTCCAATAAAAATTAAAAATTCTAAAAGACAATCAACTCCATCTAAGTCAAGTCTTGATTCTAAAACTAGTGAGAAAGGACCCAAGAAAATCTGGGTCCCAAAAAATTCTAACTAGTTATTCTTACTGTCCAGGGAAAAAAGAAAAAGTCATGGTTCTTGGACAGTGGATGTTCAAGACACATGACAGGAGACAAGTCTCTGCTTAAACACTATGAAGAAAAGAGTGGCCCTAAGGTAACTTTTGGAGATGACAGCAAAGGCCATACAAAGGGCTATGGTACTGTTGAGCATGGAGATGTCATCTTCACTGAAGTATCACTTGTTGATGGCTTAAAACACAATCTGTTAAGTGGAAAAGAAAAGGAAATTTGTACACTGCAAACCTAATCTCCTCCACTAATCAAGTCACATGTCTTTATAGCAAAGCCTTAACTGATGAAAGTTGACTTTGGCATAAGAAGCTCTCTCACTTAAAATTCAAAAATATCAACAATTTGGTGAGAAAAGGCTTGGTAGCTGGCATTCCTCAATTTGAATTTACACAAGAAGGGTTGTGTGATTCATGCCAGAAAGAAAAACAAAGAAGTGTGTCATTCAAGAGCAAACCAACAACATCACTCATTGATCCTTTACAGTTATTACATATGGGCTTATTTGGTCAAGTGAATGTGATGTCAATATTAAAAAACAGATATGCTTTGGTTATAGTGGATGATCACACAAGGTATACTTGGGTAAAATACCTTCACTCAAAAGATAAAGTGGCTCAATTGATTATTGATCATATCAAGAAAGTAGAAATTGAGTCTGGAATAATAATAAGGGTTATAAGGAGTGATAGAGGAACATAATTCAAGAATTCCCAAGTAAATGAATTTTGTACTGAAAAAGGAATAACTCATCAATTCTCAGCTCCAAGAACCCCTAAAAAAAATGGAGTTGTTGAGAGGAAAAATAGAACCCTTATTGAAGCAGTGTTTTCCCAGTGAGATGCCGAGAACTTGTAAAGGGTGGGGGGGGGGGGGGGGGGTTGAATACAAGTTCTTTGAATACTTTTCGAATTTCTTGTTCTTTAAGAAATTAAACTTTCTTGCGAAATATAAATAACAAAAACTCAAATCAATTTATAAACAATTGCTATATTGATTTCACAACTGATTACAAATTCTAACAATCATAATAAATATGATCATCAGCTTCTTTTCTATTCTGTATTGGAAAAGATACAAACTATGAAAAACCTATACAACTTTAAATTTCAATCTTCTGTAAACCTAATTACAGCTTCTATTTCAACTGAATTACTATTAACTCAGTTTCTATTCTGAATAAAATTCAGCTTCCTTATTCGAATCAAATACAATCTTCCCTTTTTGATAGGAATAGATTTCTAGTTAGTTTTCTTACCAGCTACGTCTTCAATAATATCTTGCTTTACGTGGAAGACAATCCTTATTCAATTCGAACTCTGTATCTCTCAGGAAATAAATAACGTTTAGTCCCTGATACTTCATCTTTAGTCTCTGGTGATGCCATCACTAGTCTCTGGTGCTTTTAGTCCCTGATGACGTCAGATTGTGTAGTCTCCGATGCTTTAAGACTTAGTCTCCGATGATGTCAGCTTTAGTCTCCGACTCTTTTAGACTTAGTCTCTAATGACGTAAGCCTTAGTCTCCGATAGGCAAAACTATTCTCCGATAGATAAAGAAATCTTAGTCTCCGATAAGCCTTTTTGTAAACTCCAACGAATCAAATACACACTTCGACTTTCTGAAACTTCGATACACCATTCCAGCAGTTATTTACAAATAAGAAATATTTATATCTCTTTACAAAGAATGAATGAATTACAAACAAAGAGATAACTGCTAGCTACAAAACTTCAGTGTTACTAATTAACACTTTCTATACATTTGTACTCTAAGTAATCTAAAGACAATCATCATCAAATGTTCTAAAACCTAACAATCTCCCCCTAATTATGAATATCAGAATGATAAGCATAATTTCAAGGTTGATGATGATGTCAAAACTCAACATTACAATTACTTAGAAAAAGAATAAAGAATTTCTAACTACAAATGTATTCTGAACTAAGATCTTCGATCTGTTGTTCAACTTCCACCAAGACTCAGGTTTAAATCCTATAAGTCTGGCTTCAAAAATAAAAATTACAACTTCATTAACAACCAACATACCTCCAACTTCAACAACTTCATCTTTTGCTTTTCTTCAACATATCCAACCTTTCTATCAACAGTTTTCTCAGAATAATCTCCATCTCATCTTCAGCATCTTTGAGTAGACTAATAAATCCTTCAATATGTCTCTCATTAACACTGTTGATATCTCTGTTGTAATTGAAGAAGACTTTCTCTCCACGAAAAGTCTCATACCAAAATCCTAGAGGCTTAGGATTAGCTTCTGGCACTATATCCACCTTATGCTTCACCTTCATTACCTTTTGAATCTGGCTTCAAAGATCCATGTTGAGATCAGAAGTTTCAAATACTATAGTTAGCAACCATTCCATATTTTCTTTAGTCTGTCCCTCCAAGGCCGGCTTCTCGAATTTCAAAGACTCTCCATCCTTCAAAAAGACATGAAGAAGTTCTCTGTTGTTCTTACCCTTGATCAGATCTATCTTCTTAGTACTTTTCTTCAGGGCTTTTATTATTTCATCAGCACTAGCCATTTCAACTTTGTAAAACTTCTTTGATGAAACTGTTTGTGGCTTTGTTGGTCCACGCACAGCCACCAAAGCAGTCTCAGTTGACCTTGGAGGATTGTGAGAAGTAGGCTTCTTGATAGTTGCCCTGGTTACAGGTTTCTTTGCAGATTCCTGAACCAAGGGTTGCCTCCTCGATTTCTTTTTAGCCTCTTCCATCTCTTTATTCTTCTTTTTAGTTATGACTGCTTTCTGTGCACTTGACCTTCTTGATAAAAGTCTCTTCTTCTTTGCCTCCTCCTCCTCCCTTGCTGCTGCCATATCCTCCTTCTCTTGAAGTTTCTGAGCTAATAGTGCATCAGATTCTATCAGCTTTTGTTCTTGAGGATAAACTAACTCCACTTTCCCATCCACTATCAGTTCAACTGGAGTGGGAAAGTGAGCAGTCTTCATAGCATCCCCCATCAGCTTAGGCTATCCTGGTTGAGCAGATTTTGATTTCTTTGGCTCCTCAACCAAAACACCCTTGCCTTTGTCTTTTATTGTTGGGGCTTGTGCAGTGGAAGGAGGAGATGCTGTTGTTGCTGTTTTTGTTGTTGTTGTTGTTGTTGTTGTTGTTGTTGTTGTTGGAAGTTGTGTTGTTGTTGTTGTTGCTTAAAGATCAGAATGTTTCTTTAAGATCCTGTCCATCATTGTTTGCAATTCTGCATCAAGGACAAGACCAGATTTTGGTTTTTGTACAGTAACATGTTGTTTGAATTGACCACTCTCCCCTTTTTTGACATCAACATCTTTAAGGTGAGAGGAGGTGGCCAAATGGGGAATTGCCTGCATCTGGAGTTGCTCCATTCTGTCTTGTTTTTGGATCAGGAGTTGGATATTGGCTTCTAGGGCTTGAAGTCGACTGTCAGTCTTGGACTTGTCTTTGATAAGTGTATCAATGATAGTAATAGTCCTCCTTGGCAAGTGTCCTTCATAGCACCTTCTGATTTTTTCTGTCTCCAACTCCATCCTTTCCTCCATTCTTTTCACTGCACCATTTATTCCAGTAACCAAATAGTGCTGAAACTTTATTTGTTTCTTATCCACCTTGGTTACTTCTTCGAGAATATCTTTGACTGAAGGTGCAGAGGCAGTTGACCCTATGTTGGTCACATAATCCTGCCTCAATTGGGCGGCTGCATCCTCCAGTGTGTTGGAATAGGATGCATCCAACCATTCATCAATATTTGTTTCTGGAGCTTCTTCATGCACAGGTTCATCTGCAAGCCTTGTCTTCAATGCAGAAAGGTGGTCTTGTCTTTGTTGCAGACCATATAAAACTTCAAAATCAGCATTAGACATTTCTGATATCACATGTAATGCTGCATCCCCTGTGCTTGAAATGTTCTCAGTTTCTTCTGTTTGGATATTTGTGGAGGGACCAGAAGAAACATGAGCTTCTTGTGAGCTTGTATCAACAGGTTGTAAAAATATACCTGTTGAGAATTTCTCTCTTTTATTTTGTTAAAGGATGTTGCTCACACCCTCTCCTTTTGCCTAGGGTTGGGCTCCCAGCTTCTCATGCTCTCCTTTTTCCAAGCTATCTAAAGCTTGACTCTCAAGTATGTGTATATTCTCTCCTTTTTCTAGGTCAGGAGCCTGACTCTCACTATTTATTCTCACATCCTCACTCATTTGGATGGGTACACTCTGTCCTACATAAGTGGGGGTTGGAGAAGTAGATGTGACTGCATGGATAGGGGGTTCCCTTTGTGTATTTTGGGCTAGGGATCTATCCATGGAATATGTTTGAGAGCTTGTCTTGAGTAGGGGCTCCTCGTGGGAAAAATCAAGAGAATTTAAATTTAAATGTGTAATATCAAAAGAATCAAGTATGGGGGAAGAAGGAAAAGAATGTACAGTGTGGAGTGTTGGCTATTCCTCAGACATTGAAAATTGAGGAACATCAAGTGTTAACTGTGTGTGCACTCCTTGTGTCACTCTTTTCTTGTATTTTCTCTCTTTGGGTTTCCTCTTGTTGGTGAACAAGAGGTTCTGCAGACTCTGTACAGTGTGTTCCTGGTTGGGAACTTTCTTCAATGTCAACATCCTTTTGGGAGGATGGTGACAGTTCACTGTTTTTCCTTATAACCTCCATTGCTTGTTGGGAAGCAATGGATTGCTTTTGGCTAAAGGTTATTAATCTCTTCTTTCTCTGAAGTGGTACTTCAGCTTCCTGCTCTCTCTCATCCTCACTTACTCCCTCAATTATATTTCTTTTTATTGGGAGCTTCTTGGCTGTCTTTGTTTTTACAACCACAATCTTTTGGGAAACTATGGTGAGGGCTAGGAATTGTTGTTGTGAAGTGGTTGGAGGATTAATAGGGTTTTGGCTTTCAATATCCTCAAAGAATTGCAAAGAATAAAGGGTTGGAAGCTTGTCAATGAGAATAGCTTTCATGACAGGAGGAAAAAATAAGGGAACCTTTACCTTGGCAGATTTATGCTTCACATCAGTAAAAATTCGTTTACTCTGCAAAACAGTTGGTACAACTTGCAATCCAGTAATATTAAGGTTAGGGATTAGATAATAAGCAATCATCATCAAAAACCTAGCATAATAAATTTTATTTTTATTACCAGATTTCAGTTTTACCAAAAGATTTTGCAGAATTAAAAGCCCAATGTTTAGATGTCTATCATACAACACACTAAAAGCAATTTGTTGTGTGAGTGTAGTGATAGCATTATAGCCACTGCATTTTGAAGTAAATGCTTTAGTTATTATATCAAAGAACAGTGACCACTCTTGCCTTAGATGGGGTCGTGTAATAGACCCAACATAACTAATTTCAGCAGTATAATGTAAATTTTTAAACATTGAAATCAGTTCTTCATCAGAGGTAGGGGAGTCAAAGTTTTCATAGATTGGCAAGTGTAAACCATTATTAACTACGGTATGATCTATATTATAAACAGAGTTTGCATACCTGAAACTTACCACAGGAGAGTCAGTATTCTCATCCTGGATGGTAGCAGTAGACCAAACAGTAGTGAGAACCTCAGCGGCTTGGACAGGAGCTTCATAAATGGCATAAGTGAGTGTTGAGTTTTGAAGAAAATCCACAAAGGGGTGATACTGGGCTCCAAATTCATGTTTATTAGCCACCCCTGCATGGTTAGTCTTTATGAAATCGAAATCTCCAAACTGAAAATAGACTGTTTTAGTGGCCATTGGAAGAGATCTGTGAACTTTGAAGAAACTTGAAATAGGGTTAGATTGCAGAGAATTTGCAGAGAGAAACTAATTTTAAAGGTTTGAGAGATTGTGATTGCAAATGTGTTTGATTTTACTTTTAGCAAAGTATTAGAAAAGTTTGCAATTCTAAAGATAGTGAACCATTTTTCGATCATGGGTATGATAACTACCAGATTACCCTCGATCGGAGATTGCCCTAATCTCTGATAGGATCACTTATAAGAGACTAGACCAGATTAGTCTTCGATAGTTCATTTTGATTTAGTCAGAGACTAACCAAAACGACGTCGGAAAGTAATGTAGTCTCTGATAGTTCAATTTTTAATTCAGTCGGGGACTAATTAAAACAACTGTCGGGGACTAGTTAGTCTCTGATAGTTCAAGTTTTAATTAAGTTAGGGACTAATTAAAAACAACTGTCGGGGACTAGTTAGTCTCCGATAGTTCAAGTTTTAATTAAGTCGGGGACTAATTAAAAACACTATCAGGGACTAAGATAGTCTCTTTCTCTTAAGCTTTCAAAAAATTTCCAACAATCAAGTTTAAAGATTATTAGCTTCAAAAATTCTGTTTAGTTAAAAAAAACAGCTACATTCCAGAAATTAAATTCTAGCTTTTAAATTTTGTTCACAAAGAACAGCTTCAATCCAGAAATTTAATTCTAGCTTCATACAACTAAACAACTTGTTTTCAAAAATTAATCAATTTTAGAGGCATAATTCAACATTCCTAATTCAGAAACTAATCTAGAAAAGGTAGATTCATCTAAAGGTTTTGTGAATATGTCTGCAAGTTGTTTATCAGTTGTTACCCAGTGTAATTCGATATTACCTTCACTTACATGTTCTCTTATGAAGTGATATCTAATATCTATGTGTTTTGTTCTTGAATGTTGCACTGGATTTTCTGTTATTGCTATGGCACTAGCATTATGACAGTAGATAGGAATTTTGGATAATGACATACCATAATCTAGGAGTTGATTCTTGATCCATAGGATTTGATCACAACAACTCCCAGCTGCGATGTATTCAGCTTCTGCTGTTGAAGTAGAAACTGAATTTTGTTTCTTGCTAAACCGAGAAACAAGTCTACCTCCAAGAAGTTGGCAGCTTCCACTTGTGCTTTTCCTATTAAGCTTGCAACCTGCGTAGTCAGCATCTGAATAACCAATTAGTTTAAAATCAGATTCTTTGGGATACCATAAACCAAGGTTTGGGGTACCCTTTAGATATCTGAGTATTCTTTTTACAGCATCAAATGTGACTCTCTAGGGTCAGCTTGAAATCTAGCACATAAACATGTAGCAAACATTATATCTGGTCTACTTGCAGTTAGATATAAAAGAGAGCCTACCATGCCTCTATAGCTAGTAATATCAATTTTCTTTCCTTTTAAATCTTTATCTAGCTTAGTGGCAGTAGGCATGGGTGTTTTGGAGATGCACAATCAACCAAATCATATTTTCTCAATAAGTCTTTGATATACTTGGACTGACTGATAAATATTCCATCAGTTGATTGTTTTATTTGCAAACCTAAGAAAAATGTTAATTCTCCCATCATACTCATTTCATATCTAGACTGCACAAGTTTTGAAAATTTTTCACAAAGTTTTTCATTTGTAGATCCAAATATAATATCATCTACATATATTTGCACCATTATAATGTCAGAGCCTTGCTTTCTATAAAATAAGGTTTTATCTATGATACCTCTAACAAATTTATTTTCAAGCAAAAATTGAGATAGAGTATCATACCAGGCTCTTGGTGCTTGTTTTAAGCCATAAAGTGCTTTGTCTAACCTGTAGACATGATTTGGAAATTTGGAGTCCACAAAACCTGGGGGTTGGCAAACATAGACTTCCTCTTCTAATTTTCCATTCAAGAAAGCACTTTTGACATCCATCTAGTACACCTTGAAGTTCTTGTAGGCTACAAAAGCTAAGAAGATTCTGATTGCTTCAAGTCTTGCTACTGGTGCAAAAGTTTCATCATAATCTATTCCTTCTTCTTGAGAATATCCTTTTGCAACTAGTCTTGCTTTATTTCTTGTAGTTGTACCAGTTTCATCAAATTTATTTCTGAAGACCCACTTGGCACCTATTATTGATATATTCCTTGGTTTAGGTACTAGTCTCCAGACTTTGTTTCAAGTGAATTGGTTTAACTCCTCTTGCATGGCAATTATCCAGTCAGGATCTTGAAGTGCTTCCTCAATTTTCTTTGGCTCAATCTTTGAGAGAAAACTGAGATATAAGCATTCATTTTGTGTTGCACTTCTAGTCTTGACTCCATCCTCTAGACTTCCAATTATCAAATCTGGTGTGTGGTCTCTCAACCATGGAATTGCACATGGCAGACTTGATATTGAAGTTGAGGCTTCATTTTCTAGATTGATGTTGTCCAATCTAGCTTCATGATCAGAGACTGCTCCCTCTAAGCCATTGACTTCTTCATTATTAGCTCCCCCTGAGCTGTTTATCTCAATAGTCTCTGGTGTCAATATAGTCTCTGATTGTGCATCAGTGACTCTAGTCTCTGGTGAACCATCACTTGGCACCTAAGAAGATTGCCTCATCAGACTTGTTGTCAAATTTTCCTCTTGTTTCTGATGAGTGTCTCAGTATAAAGCATTTACAACCAAACACATGTAAAAACTTGAGAGTTGGTTTTCTCCCAGTCATTAATTCATAAGGTGTTTTGTTGTATGCTTTGTTTATCAAGGATCTATTCTGTGTAAAGCAAGCAGTGCTTATAGCTTCCTCCCAAAAATATGTGGGAAGCTTAGCCTCTTGTAACATAGTCCTTGCTGCTTCAATAAGGGTTCTATTTTTCCTCTCAACAACTCCATTTTGTTGAGGGATTCTTGGAGTTGAGAATTGATGTGTTATTCCTTTTTTAGTGCAGAATTCAATAACTTGGGAATTCTTGAATTCTGTTCCTCTATCAGTCCTTATCACCCTTACTGTTTTTCCTGACTCAGTTTCTATCTTTTTGATATGATCAATTATCAACTGAGCAGTTTCATCTTTTGTATAGAGGTATTTTACCCAAGTATACCTCGTGTGATCATCCACAATAACCAAAGCATATCTATTTCTTAAGATTGACATCACATTCACTTGACCAAATAAATCCATGTGTAACAACTGTAATGGATCAGTGATTGATGTTACTGGTTTACTCTTGAATGATACACTCTTTTGTTTCCCTTTCTGGCATGAATCACACAATCCATCTTGTGTAAATTCTAACTGTGGAATGCCAGCTACCAATCCTTTCCTCACAAGCTTATTGATGTTCTTGAAATTCAAGTGGGAAAGCTTCTTATGCCAAAGCCAACTTTCATCAGTTAAAGTTTTGCTATATAGACATGTGATTTGATCAGTAAAAGAAATAAGATTTGCAACATACAAATTTCCTTTTCTTTTTCCTGTCAAAATCACATTATCAGATTCTTTGTCACACACCAAGCATTTATCTTCTTTGAAGGTGACATTGAATCCCTTATCACAAAGTTGACTCACACTTAGTAAATTGTGCTTTAAGCCATCAACTAGTGCTACTTCAGTGAAGATGACATCTCTATGTTCAACACTGCCATATCCCCTCGTATGGCCTTTGCTGTCATCTCCAAAAGTGACTTTTGGGCCACTTTTCTCCTCATACTGTTTTAGCAGGGTCTTATCTCCAGTCACGTGCCTTGAACAGCCACTGTCCAAGTACCATGATTTCTTCTTTTTGCCCTGCACAATAGAGAGTAACTAGTTTGAGATTTTTGGAACCCAGACTTTCTTGGGTCCTTTCTCACTAGTTGTAGACTCAAGACTTGACTCAGATTGAGTTGATTGTCTTTTAGCAGTGTTGACTTTAATTGGACAATCATTAGTCTTGCTACTCGCTTGTGAGAGACTGCCAAGTTTAGAGTTTTCATTATTAATGCAAAGATTATTTAATCTTTTTACAGGTGATTTATCTTTTATTCTCTTTGAAGATGCAGTCTCAGTCATAGGAATTTTATTTTTGCTCCTACAGTTAACAGCTATGTGGTTGGGGTTACCACATACATGACATGTCTTTCTAGGAGCATCAGGCATTCTAGCATAATTTGTATATTTATTAATGCCAATTTTTCCATTCCTATTTTTCTTATTTCTGCTTAACTCCACTAATTTTTCAGCCTTTTGTCTGGAAGATTCTCCAGTTTTTTATTTAGTTGTGTCTTTGTCATGAACACAATATTTAATCTTTTTGTTTCACTCTTATCAACAACATTCACTGTCTTTTGATCACTTTCTGTTTTTGCAGAGATTTGTTGATCTTGAGTGTCGATGAATTTGGATTCAATAACAGGAGAGACAAAATTAATTCTTTTTATAAAATTTGGCTTACTAGTTGAAGAGTTCACAGCTTCGTATAGATCATTTAAATCTGAACTCTTGTCTAGATTTTCATCATAACCTAGACCAGATTTTTGACCTATTATTCGACACTCTACCAAGTCTGTCAATTTTTTAGAGGAAGTATTCCATTGTTTAATCTTAGCTTGAGCATTTTCAAGTTGCTCTACTAAGTAATATTCCCTCTTTTTCAAAGCATCAATCATATGATGAGCTTTGCTTAAATCAAACTTGATAGTGTCAAATTGTGCCAATCTCTCTTCAAGAAAGTTGTTTCTTTTCAAGAGAATGTCACGTGATTCTTTTACATTGGTATGTTCAATAGTTAAAGATCTAAAACTAACATGCAAATCAGACATATCTTTTTGTATGATTTCAATGCTAGATGTATCAACTAAATGAAGCACATTGAAATTCTGAGTTGCATCACATACCTTTGTAGAATCACTTGACTCGTCACTTCGAGCCATTAGAGCAAAGTTGACAACTTCTTCATCAAAGTCGCTGTCAATCCAATCTTTACCCTCTGTAATCAAGGCTTTGCTCTTTGATTTAGCTTTCTTGTCAGCAAAGTCTTTCCTTGATTTTTCATCCTTAGATCTATCACTAGATCTAGGCTTCCTGCACTCATTGGCAAAGTGCCCTAACCCGTCACAATTGTAACATCTTATTTTCTTTAAGTCGAAGGTGACTTTTTGACCTTCACGTTTAGGGTTAGGCTTCCTTGATGATTTTCTTCCTTTCCTGCTGGCCCTAAATTTCTTGAACTGTTTGACCATGAATGCCATAAATTCCTCCATGTCATCATCAGAATCCAGTTCATCTTCCTGATCAGTCGAGCTAGCATCGGAAGATTCCTCATCAAGCTTCTCTTGAGACTTACTTGTCTCAACCATCAACGCAGCACCTTTGTCCCTGCCATGCATGCGTTGTCGTTGCTCTACTTCGAGTTCATAGGTCTTTAAGTTCCCGTAGAGCCTGTCCAGTGTGAGTATGTCCAAGTCATGAGCCTCTCTTATGGTTGTTGTGACGACCCCAACTATCCCTTAATGGATTAGGGCTTTGATCCATCGGAGTTGTTGACGAGTGAAAGAATAAACCTCGTATTAAAGGAATTATCATTAGATTTATTCTCTATCGATCTTAATGGAGGTTCTTGGTTAGGGAGCGTTAAACAACCCGTGGTTACTTTGCTTGTGAATAAAGAGTTAAGAAGTTGCGGGCTTCAACGGTCGTCGGGGATTACGGAAGGCATCAGGGAATAGGGTAACACATCGGGGATTAAGGAAAGGAAGCTATCGGGGATTGCGCGGGTTTAAACAGTGCATCAGAGATTAGTCGAGGACTGAAGTATGCATCGGGGATTATAGTCTCTGATCGGTTATTTATACTGTCGGGGATTAAGACGTGTAATG
>CM025787.1:17655711-17683408 GCA_014636745.2 Centella asiatica | reverse complement strand
TGAAATGTAATTGTTGTTTATTTGTTATTCGAGTTGGGTCTTTACAAACGCATTTGCGGGACATTGGTTAGGAGGCACTTATAATTCTGCTATTAGTTTACTTGTAAATATGGGGTTGAGCGACTTCGGGTCTTAGCCGAGCAACGGAAAAATTGCGGACTGGCGTCAGGGGATGATTTCATGCGTCGGAGACTACGGATGACGTCATCAGCGGATGATTTACAACATCGAAGACTACGGCTGGCTTCATCAGTAGGTGTTTAGCACATTGGAGACTAACTTAGTCATCAGTGACTAATTTAGACATAATAAACTAATTTAAACCATCAGAGACTAATTAGTCTCCGACAGCATAATTAACCCATCAGGGGATAATTAGTCTCCGACAAACAATTATCCACTAACGGGTGAAGATATGTTTTTTTTACATATTTTATTATTTTTCGTGTCTGTTTTGTATTTGTTTCTTATTCAAAATAGGTTTGTTATTTTTCCTTGTTAGATAAGATTTCTTTCAAATGTAATATTCTTTCCAATTAGGATTAGGGTTTCTTCAGTTTATAAATAGTTGCTCATGATGTATATTGAGATTCAGACTTTGATCAATAAAATTATGTGAGTTTTTACTTGCAATTATCTTGAGAGTTGGTGGTTAATTCCTTTAAACTTTCATAAGCAGATTTGTTTAGTTTGTGGGTGATTAAATTCTTTAAGCAAACTAATACAATCGATCCTTTAGTGTTGATTCTTGGTGATTAATTTATTTACGGAGTCTTCCTAAAGTTAATTTCCGCACTTGTGTTTGATCCTCCCAGATCAAATACATCATCTTGGTATCAGAGCTTTTGGTGGACGTTTGGTTCTTGTATTAAGTTACAATCTATGGTAGTAATGGCTGGAGAAGAAGAACAAGTTATTCCATGGGGACTTACCATGGAGCAAGCACAAAACTTGAGCTGTGATAGACAAATAAACGACCTAACCGATAAGTTGAACGAGATCCTAGCTAGATTGGATTGGAGAAACCCTTCTATAAGTCCAAACAGAAGTACGAGATCTGTTCGTACCTCAGATTTAGAGGAAGAAGAAGTGGCCAGACCAGTACATCGAAGGCAGAGGGAAAACATTGATGACGACAAGGGTTTGCGTTTGGAAATTCCAGATTTTGATGGCAGCCTAAAGCCTTAGAAATTTCTTGAATGGTTACAATGTATTGAATGAGTCTTTGATTATAAAGACTATGATGACAATAAAAGATTTGAGGTGGCGATACTAAAATTCACCGGTTATGATAACCTATGGTATGAGAACTTGAAGAACAAAAGGAGGAGAGAAGGAAAAACATGAATTAGGTCGTGGGAAGCTTTAAAAACCAGAATGAAGAAGCGTTTCCTCCCGACGGATTACATGCAAGATGTGCTCTTAAAATTGCAAGGTTTCAAGCAGGGAGCACTATCAGTGGAAGAATACAAGGTGGAGTTCGAACAACTCACCATGTTGTGCGACCTTGAAGAAAGGGCAAAACACAAGATTGCTCGGTTCTTAATGGGACTGAACAATAATATTGCCGAGAGGGTGGAATTGCAACCTTACTATTCTTTTGAAGAGGTGTGCAAGTTAGCCATACGAGCTGAGAAGCATGCCAAGGCTAAGGGGATTAGTTATGCCCGACTTGTTGGCAAGATAATTGAAAGAGGCCGAAATAAAAGGAGAAAGGAGGCGTAATCTATGTCCAAGTTCACTCCTAATTTTGATAAATTCAAGAAGGATAAGGGAAAAGCCTCTACACCACTAACAACTGAAGATAAAGATTCTGCTTCAAGTGTAAAGATTACAGGCACATGCAATGAGACTGTCCTAGTAACCGGGTCATGACTTTTCGTGATGTCGAAGAAATTGAGGCATCTTATGCCTTGAAGGAGAGGGAAACACTTGAAAAAGAGGAGTAGACTGATTGTAGAGAATCTGAAGATGACTTCGAGTCTAACTCGAAAGAGGAACCTGAGACTCACGGTTCACAGTTGATTGTAAGAAGGTTGTTGCAAGCGAAACCAGTTCCCTTGGAAGCTGACCAAAGGGACAAGATATTCATGACCAGAGTGCTGGTAAAGGACAAACTCTGTAACATGATCATTGACACTGGAAGTTGCACTAATGTGGTCTCTACTACGTTAATCGATAAATTGAATTGGCCTACAACACCTCATCCTAAACCATACAAATTGCATTGGCTAAGTGATGGAGGAGAGGTGAAGGTAACAAAACAAGCACTAATTTCTTTTGAAATTTGCAAATTCAAGGATCAAGTGCTATATGATGTTTGTGCCATTGATGTGTGTCACATCCTATTGGGAAGACCGTGGCAATACGACAGGTTTATGAAGTATGATGGTAGGACAAACGTATACATTGCTAAAGTAGGTAATAAGAAGATAGCTCTAAAACCTTTATCTTCTTTTGGCACACATAAGGAAATTTTACTAGTGACTAAGAAACAATTTAGAGCTGAATTGGAACAAGAGGGAGGGGCTATCTGTTGATTGCTATTGGGTTTCAAGCTGAGCAAAGGCAGGGTAAACCAACTGAAGCCTTAGAGGAAGTACTGTCAGAATTTAAGGACGTGTTTCCTGAAGACTTGCCACCAGGATTGCCACCCATCAGAGGAATTGAGCATCAAATTGATTTAATTCTTGGGGAATCCTTACCTAACAAGGCGACATACCGATGTAACCCTAAAGAGACGCAAGAGATACAAAGGCGAATTGAGGAGTTAATGGAAAGGAGCTATGTGAGGGAAAGTATGAGTCCTTGTGTTGTACCAACTTTAGTGGTACCAAAGAAAGATAGAACCTGGAGAATGTGCATTGATAGTAGGGTAGTGAATAACATTACTATCAAGTACATATTTCCAATTTCGAGATTAGATGACCTATTGGATGAGTTGCATGGTTCAATTGTATTTTCCAAGATTGACCTTCACAGTGGCTATCATTGAATCAGAATGAGGGAAGGCGATGAGTGCAAGACAGTGTTCAAAACAAATGTAGGTTTGTATGAATAGCTGGTCATGCCTTTCGGTCTGAGTAATGCACCAAGTACTTTCATGAGGTTGATGAATGAAGTACTAAAACATTTCTTAGGGAAGTTTGTTGTGGTGTACTTAGATGACATACTAATCTGCAGCAAGAATAAGGAAGAATGTTTTGTGCATTTAAGAACAGTGTTTGAAGTGTTGAGGAAGCAAAAGCTATACACCAAGTTAGAAAAGTGTTACTTCTTGGTGCCTAGTGTGACTTTCCTAGGCTACATAGTTTCTGGGGATGGAATTTCAGTTGATCCATCAAAAGTGGAAGCTATCAAGTCTTGGCCAGTACCTACCACAGTGACAGTGGTAAGATATTTTCATGGACTTGCTTCTTTTTATAGAAGATTTGTGAAGAACTTCAGTAGTGTGGTTGCACCTATTACTGAATGTATAAAAAAGGGAAGGTTTGAGTGGACGGAGGCTGCTCAAAAGGCTTTTGAAAAGGTGAAGCAATTGTTGTGTGACACACCGGTATTAGCTTTGTCTGATTTTACAAGTCCTTTCCAGGTAGAGTGTGATGCAAGCGGGGTAGGAATAAGAGCTGTGCTAGTGCAAAAGAAAAAGCCTATTGCTTACTTTAGTGAAAAGTTGAATGGAGCAAGGCTAAATTATTCTACATATGACAAGGAGTTCTTCGCAATAGTGAGGGCACTTGACCACTGGAGTCACTATTTGCATGCAAGTAATTTTATATTGCACTCAGACCATGAAGCTTTGAAGTACATTCATGGTCAGCAGAAGCTTAATCCTCGTCATGGCAAGTGGGTTGAGTTTCTACAGTCTTTTAATTTCTCTTCAAAACACAAACAAGGGAAGAACAATGTTGTGGTTGATGCATTGTTGTGAAGATATACGTTGTTGGGTGTGCTTAGTTCAAAATTGCTTGGTTTTGAGTTAATCAAGGAATACTATAAGTTGGACCTTGACTTCCAACCAATAATCGAAGCATGTTCTCGAGGAATTACTGGTAATTATGTACTCCAAGATGGATTCTTGTTCAAAGGAAATTGTTTGTGTATTCCATTTTGTTCAATTTGAGAATTGTTGGTAAGGGAAACCCATGGAGTAGGATTAGCCGGACACTTCGGCATTACCAAGACTTTGACTATATTGCAAGAACACTTCTATTAGCCAAAGATGCAGGGTGATGTAATCGACATTATTGTGCGGTGTGCAAAGAGCACATTTCATCAGGGACTTTACAATCCATTGCCTATTCCAGATTCTCTTTGGGAAGATGTGTCGATGGATTTCATAGTGGGATTACCTTGTACTCAAAGAGGTAATGACTCTATCATGGTGGTGGTCGATAGGTTCTCCAAG
Organism: Centella asiatica; assembly: GCA_014636745.2. Taxonomy (NCBI): domain Eukaryota; kingdom Viridiplantae; phylum Streptophyta; class Magnoliopsida; order Apiales; family Apiaceae; genus Centella; species Centella asiatica. The sequence continues at coordinate 17,679,000 of CM025787.1, read as the reverse complement.
ATGGCGCACTTTATGGCTTGTCACAAAACTAATGATGTGTCTCGAGTGGCTGATCTATATCTGAAGGAAGTGGTTCGACTACATGGTGTTCCAAGAACCATTGTCAGCGATCGGGACACTAAATTTATGAGTTACGTTTGGAAGACACTATGAAAACTGTTGGGCACTAAATTGTGTTTCAGTACATCTCATCACCCTTAAACGGATGGACAAACTGAAGTGACTAACAGAATGTTAGGGGTTTTGTTGCGAGGATTGGTAAGTAAGACAACCAAAGATTGGGATGTTAAGCTTGCACATGCTGAGTTCGCATACAACTGTTCTCCCACTTATGCTACAAAGCATTCACCATTCGAAGTGGTATATGGATTGAATCCCAAAATACCAGTGGACTTGATTTCGTTACCCAAGGGTGAATATGTCCATACCGATGCTAAAGGAAAGGCTCAAGCCATGTTGAAGTTGTATGCACAAGTACGAACCATAATTGAGAAGGTTAATGCAAGGTACAAGTCTCTAACCAACAAACATCATAAGCAACCTGATTTTCAAGTGGGTGATCTTGTCTGGTTGCATCTAAGGAAGGATAGGTTCCCTAATTTGCGTAAGTATAAATTAATGCCTCGGTCAGAGGGTCCTTTCAAGATTGTTGAGAAGACCAATGATAATTCCTTCAAATTGGAGTTACCAGGGAATTTTGGTGTAAGTGCAACATTCAATATTGGTGAATTAGCTCCGTACATCTATGATGACGATGTGGCTCAATTGAGGACAATTGTCTTTGAAGAAGAGGAGGATGATGCATTGGAGTCATGCAGGGTTAACAAATCGGATGTAACTTTGGATAAGATGGTAAATCTTACATTGAAGGATGTATCCTTATATTTATTTTCCATTAAGGCATTTGCGGGACATTGGTTAGGAGGCACTTATAATTCTGCTATTACTTTACTTGTAAATATAGGGTTGAGAGACTTCGGGTCTTAGCCGAGCAACGGGTTGCAGATTGGTGTCAGGGGATGCTTGGACTGGCGTCAGGGGATGATTTCGTGCATCGAGGACTACGGATGACGTCATCAGCGGATGATTTACAATGTCAGAGACTGCGGCTTACTTCGTCAGTAGGTGTTTAGCACATTGGAGACTAACTTAGTCGTCAGGGACTAATTTAGTCATTAGAGACTAATTTAAACCGTCAGAGACTAATTAGTCTCCGACAACATAATTAACCCATCAGGGGATAATTAGTCTCCGATAGACAATTATCCAGTGACGGGTGCAGATATATTTTATTATTTTCCGTGTTTGTTTTGTATTTGTTTCCTATTCAAAATACGTATGTTATTTTTCCTTATTAGATAAGATTTCTTTCCAATTAGGATTAGGGTTTCTTCAGTTTATAAATAGTTGCTCATAATGTATATTGAGATTCAGACTTTGACCAATAAAATTGTGTGAGTTTTTACTTGCAATTATCTTGAGAGTTAGAGGTTAATATCTTTAAAATTTCATAACCAGATTTTTTTAGTTTATGGGTGATTAAATTCTTTAAGCAAACTAATACAATCGATCCTTTAGTGTTGATTCTTGGTGATTAATTTATTTACGAAGTCTTCCTAAAGTTAAGTTCCACACTTGTGTTTGATCCTCCTAGATCAAATACATCACACACCACCTTTGCAGCTCATGTATTATTTGATTACCATTTCTGATCAAACATCAGATAATACTAAGATAAGAACTTGTGTATGTTTGGTTGGAAGCAAGTAACACAAGATTATTGGATGATGCAGTGGTACACTTCATATCAGAATATTTGATCTCACGTAGGTCAAGTGCAGTTGTACTCACAAAATGTTTTTGAAGCATTGATCAAAGAAAATACAACACAAAGCTCCAACACTTCATAATCAATGGCCTTCAACCAAAGCTCAAACAATTCTGTCCTTCTAGTCAACCTCTACTAGTGATTTCTACCCTCCAAAATTAAGATGTTGATGTCAAAAAGGGGGATAATGATCAAGGTAGGGGAAACAAATTAATTCTGATAAAGACAGAGGGAGAATTGTTAAAAAGTCTAACAAATTGATGGTTGGGCATTGAGGAACTGAAAACAACAAAACCATCATTGTTATGTACAATTATGTTTTTGCATGTTTCAAATTCAATTCTAAGAAATGGTGTTATAAGTTTATGTTTTGACATCATCATCAAACCTTGATTTATGCCTATCATTGATAAACATAAATAGGGGGAGATTGTTAGGAATTATAGTATTTGATGATGATGTATAAACACTTAGAATTGTTAGATTTTGTAATTGTACAAGTACCCGCAGTAGTGTTTTATCAGAGACTACAATCAGAGACTGCAGGCACGCATCATATACTACAAAGACTGCATTTGGAGAGTTCAATGAAAGTCAAAGTTGGTCAAGAAAAATTAGTTCATCAGAAACTAAGTTTTTGTTCATCAGAGACTAAGTTTTTGTTCATCAGAGACTAAGTTTTTGTTCATCAGAGACTAAGTTTCTATTCATTAGAGACTACATTTTTGTTCATCGGAGACTAAGTTTTTGTTCATCAAAGACTATATTTTTGTTCATCGGAGACTAAGTCATTCAGAGACTAAGTCATTCAGAGACTAAGTGTTTGTTCATCGGAGACTAATGTTGAAGCTATCAGAGACTAAGGTAAAGACACTTCAATGCATTAAAGTAGGCTTGAGAAGATTTGACTGTCGCCAAACATATTTGGCTAGCGCCAAACTCTACATTACTCAACGCGAAAATCATTTGCCTATTGCCAAATTCATCGAGCAAATCAACAACAACGCCAAACTCAATATGACTATCGCCAAAGTCGTTGGGCAAATCAACATCAATATGACTATCGCCAAAGTCGTTGGGCAAATCAACAACATCGCCAAACTCAAAATGACTATCGCCAAATTCGTTGGGCAAATCAACAACATCGCTAAACTCAAAATGACTATCACCAAAGTCATCGACAAAGTTTCTATTGCTAAAGTCAAGTGCTTGAGTATCAGGGGATAAATATCCACTGATGAACAGTTTCTGTTCATCAGGGGATAAAATAATCAGAGACTAAAAATGACATATGAGATGACACATGGTTGAGTTCACAAATTCACTAACTCAAGTTTAAAGGTGGTGGAATTAAAATATAGATGGTGGTCCAATAAGGACAGATTGGCTGCCAAAAAGCTTCAAGGAGATAAGTTCTACACTGCAGGTGTGAACACTAATAAAGTAAAATATGGAGATAAGTCATACTTATACACTAGCTTGTGTATATAGCTGCTGATGTGAAAACTGCAGAGATAACTTTTAGAAACTTGAAGGAGGAAAATTCAGAAGTTGGTCCAATAAAAAACCAGGAAGCTCATAGAGATAAGCTATTTACTATAGAGAGAACTTATCACGGAAACTCCAAGAAGAAAATAAGAGAGCTGGTGTGCTGATACACCCGAGATGTTACATAACATGTTGGCATGCAAGGAAAGTCATATAAAAAGAAGAAGTTATATTACAGAGCTGCAATTACCAAAGAATATCAGAGATATTTTTGGAGGCAAGAAAAAATAGAGGAAACAGAACCAAGTCAAGATGATACGGATCAACCCCTTCTTCTTGCGCCAAAGATAGCTTGGAGGAAAAGGGAGCTATGTCTATAAATAGAGACATGGAGCAGCTAACACAAAAGAGAAGATATCAATGAGATACACAAAAATACTAGTATACATATTATCTCAGATCATATCGCAGCTGTAATAAACTTACAGAGAGTGAAACAAGTTTTCATAACTTGAGAGAAGCTAGAAATCATATTCTAGAGTGCAACTGTTATTTTCAACAAAGTTGTTAGAAGCTGGTCATTCACACCAGTGAGCTTTTGTAATATTTCATTGAGTTATAAAAGTTCAGAAACACTTGTTATATATTGTATTCTTTCAATTCCGCAACTTTTAATATAGTATATTCACTAAACTCACAAAGTTCAAAAAGAATTTTGTGGTTTGTATTCAACCCCCTTTCTACAAACCATCTTGTGGGACAAACAATTATATCACTTTACTGATATGATAAAAAAAATTGAAACAGTAAAAAAAATTGCAAGATCTAAATGACAGTCAACAATAAAGAATGTTGTTGTCAATTAAATTGAATCTTACAAGTTTTTCTATTCAAAGAAGAACAACTTCTCTTTTATAGTTTCTCAAGTTCTAATAACTTGCTGGTTTTCTGTAAATTGATTACAACTGCTATTTGATCTGAGATTGTTGTATATTTTAGTGATGTCTCCTTTTTTTTTTTTTTCTCAGCTGCTCTATGCCTATATTTATAAATACAACTCTCATGTTCTCCAAGCTTCTACTTTTAGCTGCTTCCATAAATTTCTTTGACGTTTATTGGTATTTGCAGCTCTGTCACATAATTTTCTCTTTTGTACAACCTTTCTTGCATGTCAGCCTATTATGTGACTTTTCTGGTGTATATTAACTGCACCAACTCCCTTATTTTCCTCTTGGAGTTCCCAAGATAAGTTATCTGCAGTAGATAACTTATCTCTATAAGTTTCTCTAGATTTTATTGGTCCAGCTTCCACAAATTTCTTCTTTAAGTTTCCATAAGTTATCTCTACAGTTTTCACACTTTTAGCTTGCAGTTTACAGTTTTCACACTTACAACTTTATACACATGTATGTGTATGTATAACTTATTTTTCTTGAAGCTTCTTTGGTAACCAATCTCTCCCTATTGGATCACCATCTTTATTTGAATTGCATCGCCTTAACTTGATTTAATGGATTTGTGAACTGAGCCATATGTCATCCTCAATATCAACTGAAGAAGAATTTAACTAATCATGATGAAATTATCTGTTGATGGATTTATCCACTCATGAAAGATCTATCCCCTGATGGATTTATCCATAGATAAAGGATTTATCCCCTGATGGATTTATCCATTGATGATCAAACTTTGGTGTTGAGTCTTTTAACCACTGATAGCGAGCACTTTGGCGCTTCACAATTATTCTTTGGACTTTGGCGCATATGAAGATTACCCGACGACTTTGGAAATGAGTAAAACTGTTAGGTTTTAGAACATTTGAAGATGATTGTCTTTAGATTACTTAGAATACAAATGTATAGAAAGTGTTAATTAGTAACACTGAAGTTTTGTAGCCAGTAGTTATCTCTTTGTTTGTAATTCATTTATTCTTTGTAAAGAGATACGATTATTTTTTTATTTGTAATTAACTGCTGGAATGGAGTATCGAAGCTTCAATAAGTCAAGTTGTGTATTTGATCTGTTAGAGTTTGAAAAAAGGCTTATCGGAGACTAGAAGAACTGGTCAGAGACTAAAATGTTTTAACTGTCAGAGACTAGTTTTTTTATCGGAGACTAAAAGCTTACGTCATCAGAGTTTAAAGAAAAAGGAATCAGAGACTAAACTGACGTCATCGGAGACTAAGCCTTAACGTGTCAAAGACTAAATAACACTATCGGAGACTATACAAGCTGACGTCATCAGGGAAAAGTCATCAGGGACTAAACGTACCAGGGACTAAAAGAGTCATCAGGGACTAAATGTACCAAAGACTAAAAGATATGTCAGGGACTAAAAGAAGCATCAGAGACTAATTGTGAATTAATCTCTGATAGATACAGAGTTCGAATTGAAAAAGGAATGTCTTCCACGTAAAGTAAAATATTATTGAAGACGTAGCTGGTAAAGAAACTAACCAGAAATCTGTTCCTATCAAAAAGGAAAGATTGTATTTGATTCGAATAAGGAAGCTGAATTTTATTCAGAATAGGAACTGAGTTAAATGTAATTCAGTTGTCATAGAAGCTGTAATTAGTTACAGAGAGTAATTCAGAAGCTGTATAGGTTTTTCATAATTTTGTATCTTTTCCTATACAGAATAGAAAAGAAGCTGACAATTACATTATTGTGATTGTTAGGATTTGTATTCAATTGTAAATCAATAAAGCAATTGTTTATAAATAGATTTGTGTTCTTGTTCTTTTTATTCCGCAAGAAAAATTTAGTTTCTTAAAGAACAAGTAATCGAAGAATTTTCAAAGAACTTGTATTCAACCCCCCTTCTATAAGTTCTTGTCATCTCACTGGGAAAACAATTGGTATCAGAGCCTGTAATTGAATTTATTCAATTAAAACGTTCCAAGAGATGGCCAACGACGAAGCAAGCAGCTCTAACATCATGGCGTATGTGGGTAGTAGAGATGGTGGTACCAGAATCCCTATTCTTAAAAGAGAAGAATATCCAATGTGGAAACAAAAGATGTATATGCACTTAAGAGCAACAGATCTAGATTACATAGATAGGATTGAGAAGGGTCCTTATCTACCCAGGAAATTCATTCCTGCAAAAACTGTCGAAGGATCTGTTGTTGCATAACACTTTGAACTTGCTCCTGAAAGTGATTACACAAACGAAGACAAGTTACAAGTGTTAAAGGATGCTAAAGTGATGAACATATTTTATAATGGAATTGATAAAAATATGTTCACAAGCATCATAAATTGCACAACATCTAAACAAATCTGGGACACTATCAAAGTTCTGTGTGAAGGGACTGACCAAGTCCGAAAGAACAAGAGATCATTGTTGACACAACAATATGAATTCTTTCAAGCAAAGCCTGGTGAACCTATAACATCAGTATATGACAGGTTCAACACTTTGCTCAACAACTTGAAAATACTTGGGAAGTCTTATGATAATGAGGATATAAACACCAAGTTCATGAGATCTCTCCCACCAAGTTGGGATCCAAAGACAACAGCAATAAGAGAAGCTCATGACTTGGATCTTCTCACACTGGACAGGCTCTACGAAAATTTAAAGACCTATGAACTTGAAGTAGAGCAACGACAACGCATGCATGGAAAGGATAGAGGAGCTGCGTTGATGGTTGAGATAAGCAAGTCTCATGAGAAGCTTGATGAGGAATCTTCTGACGCTAATTCGACTGATAATGAAGATGAATTGGATACTGATGATGACATGGAGGAATTCATGGCATTCATGGTCAAACAGTTTAAGAAATTTAGGGCTAGCATAAAAGGAAGAAAATCATCGAGAAAACCTAACCCTAAACGAAAAGGTCAAAAAGTCACCTTCGACTTAAAGAAAATAAGATGCTACAATTGTGATGGGTTAGGGCACTTTGCCAATGAGTGTAAGAAGCCTAGATCTAATGATAGATCTAAGGATGAAAAATCAAGGAAGGACTTTGCTGACAAGAAAGCCAAATCCAAGAGCAAAGCCTTGATTACTGAGGGAAAAGATTGGATTGACAGCGATTCTAATGAAGAAGTTGTCAACTTTGCCCTAATGGCTCGTAGTGACGAGTCAAGTGATTCTACAAAGGTATTTGATGCAAATCAGAATTTTAACGTGCTTAATTTACTTGATACATCTAGCATTGAAAGCATGCAAAAAGATATGTCTGATTTACATGTCAGTTTTAGGTCTTTGACTATAGAGCATAAAAATGTAAAAGAATCACGTGACATTCTCTTAAAAAAAAACAAGTTTCTTGAAGAGAGATTGACACAGTTTGATACCATCAAGTCTGACTTAAACAAAGCACATCATATGATTGATGCTTTGAAAAAGAGGGAATATTACTTAGTAGAGCAACTTGAAATTGTTCAAGCTAAGATTAAACAATGGAATACTTCCTCTAAAAAGTTATCTGACTTGGTAGGGTATCAAACAATAGGTCAAAAATCTGGACTAGGTTATGATGAAAATCTAGATAACAGTTCAGATTTAAATGATCAATTTGTAGCTGCAAACTCCTCAACTAGTAAGCCAAGTTTGAAAAGAATTAATTTTGTATTGATCAACATATTACTGCAAAAACAGAAATTGATCAAAAGACAGTTAATGTTGTTGATAAGAGTGAATCAAAAAGATTAAACATTGGGTTCATGACAAAGACACAATTAAATAAAAAACTGAAAGCACTTCCAGACAAAAAGGCTGAAAAATTGGTGGAGTTAAGTAGAAAGAAGAAAAATAGGAATGGAAAGATAGGCATTAATAAACATACAAACTATGCTAGAATGCCTGATGCTCCTAGAAAGACGTGTCATGTATGTGTTAACCCCAACCACATAGCTATAAACTATAGGAGCAAAAATAAAATTCCTATGCTTGAGACTGCACCTTCAAAGAGAATAAAAGATAAATCACCAATAAAAAGGTTAGATAATCTTTGCATTAAAACTGAAAATTCTAAACTTGGCAGTCTCTCACAAACAAGTAGCAAGACTATTGATTGTCCTATTCTAGTTAAAACTGTTAAAAGACAATCAACTCAATCTGAGTCAAGTCTTGAGTCTACAACTAGTGAGAAAGGATCCAAGAAAATTTGGGTCCCAAAAATCTCAAACTAGTTATTCTCTACTGTGCAGGGCAAAAGGAAGAAATCATGGTACTTGGACAGTGGATGTTCAAGGCACATGACCGGAGATAAGACCCTGCTAAAACAGTATGAAGAGAAAAGTGACCCAAAAGTCACTTTTGGAGATGACAGCAAAGGCCATACAAGGGGATATGGCAATGTTGAACATGGAGATGTCATCTTCATAGAAGTAGCACTGGTTGACGGCTTAAAGCACAATTTGTTAAGTGTGAGTCAGCTATGTGAAAAAGGATTCCATGTCACCTTTAAAGAAGACCTATGCCAGGTGTGTGACAATGAATTTGGGAATGTGATATTGACTGGAAAAAGAAAAGGAAATTTGTATGTCGCAAATCTTATTTCTTTTACTGATCAAATCACATGTCTCTATAGCAAAGCCTCAACTGAGGAAAGTTGGCTTTGGCACAAGAAGCTTTCTCACTTGAATTTTAAAAATATCAACAAGCTTGTGAGGAAAGAATTAGCAGCTGGCATTCCACAATTGGAATTTATACAAGATGGATTATGTGATGCATGCCAGAAAGGGAAACAAAAAGGTGTATCATTCAATAGCAAACCAGCAACATCAATCACTGACCCACTACAATTGTTACACATGGACTTGTTTGGTCAAGTGAATGTGATGTCTATTTTAAGAAATAGATATGCCTTGGTTATTGTGGATGATCACACGAGGTATACTTGGGTAAAATACCTCTTTACAAAAGATGAAGCTGCTCAGTTGATAATTGATCATATCAAGAAGATAGAAACTGAGTCAGGAAAAACAGTAAGGGTTATAAGGAGCGATAGAGGAACAGAATTCAAGAATTCCCAAGTACTTGAATTCTGCACTGAAAAAGGAATAACTCATCAATTCTCAGCTCCAAGAACACCTCAACAAAATGGAGTTGTTGAGAGGAAAAATAGAACCTTTATTGAAGCAACAAGGACTATGTTACAAGAGGCTAAGCTTCCCACATATTTTTGGGAGGAAGCTATAAGCACTGCTTGCTTTACACAGAATAGATCCTTGATTAACAAAGCATACAACAAAACACTTTACGAGTTAATGACTGGGAGAAAACCTTCTCTCAAGTTCTTACATGTGTTTGGTTGTAAATGCTTTGTACTGAGAGATTCATCAGAGTCAAGAGGAAAATTTGACAACAAATCTGATGAAGCAATCTTCTTAGGTTATTCTCTGTCAAGCAAAGCATACAGAGTATATAATCTAAGAACAAAGGTCATTGTGGAATCAATTCAAGGCATGTTTGATGATAAAAAGATTCCAGGAATGATTGGACAAGGATTGCATGAACCTCTCAGTTTTGAGAATGAATTGGATGCATGGGAATATCCATCAGACACTACTGAACAACCCCAGATAGCAATGATCCCTACATAATTGAGGGGGAGCTAACAGTTGTGCATGAAGTGCCTAGAACTAATACTCTATCAGAAAATAGAATGTTAGATGAAACTCAAGAGACTGGTAACATTAGAATCCCATCGAAGACTAATGGTCTACCAGAGACTAGAGTCACTGATGCACAATCAGAAACTATATTGACACCGGAATCAGTAGAAATAAATAGCTCAGGGGAGCTAATAATGAAGGAGTCAATGGTTCAGGGGGAGCAGTCTCTGATCATGAAGCTAGAATGGATGACACCAATCTAGAAAATGTAGCCTCAACTTCAAGATCAAATCTGCCACGTGCAATTCATAGTTGAGAGACCACACGCCAGATTTGATAATTGGTAGTTTAGAGGATGGAGTCAAGACTAGAAGTGCAACTCAAAATGAATGTTTATATCTTAGTTTTCTCTCAAAGATTGAGCCAAAGAAAATTGAGGAAGCACTTTAAGATCCTGACTGGATTATTGCCATGCAAGAAGAATTTAACCAATTCACTCGAAACAAAGTCTGGAGACTGGTACCTAAACCAAAGAATAGAACAATTATTGGTGCCAAATGGGTCTTCAGAAACAAAATGGATGAAGCTGGTACAATTACAAGGAACAAAGCAAGACTGGTTGCAAAATGATATTCTCAAGAAGAAGGAATAGACTATGATGAAACTTTTGCACTAGTAGCAAGACTTGAAGCAATACGAATCTTTTTGGCATATGCAGCCTACAAGGACTTCAAGGTGTACTAGATGGATGTCAAAAGTGCTTTCTTAAATGGAAAATTGGAAGAGGAAAGTCTATGTTTGCCAACCCCTAGGTTTTGTAGACTCCAAATTTCCAAATCATGTCTATAGGTTAGACAAAGCACTTTATGGCTTAAAACAAGCACCAAGAGCCTGGTATGATACTCTATCTCAATTTTTAATTGAAAACAAATTTGTTAGAGGTATCATAGATAAAACATTATTTTATAGAAAGCAAGGCTCTGATATTATATTGGTGCAGATATATGTAGATGATATTATATTTGGGTCTACAAATGAAAATCTTTGTAAAAAATTCTCAAAACTTATGCAGTCTAGATATGAAATGAGTATGATGGGAGAATTAACATTTTTCTTAGGATTGCAGATTAAACAATCACCTGATGGAATATTTATCAGTCAGTCAAAATACATCAAAGACTTACTGAGAAAATATGATTTGATTGATTGTGCACCTGCAAAAACACCCATGCCTACTTCCACTAAACTAGATAAAGATTTAAAAGGAAAGAAAGTTGATATCACTAGTTATAGAGGAATGATAGGCTCTCTTTTATATCTAACTGCAAGTAGACCTGATATAATGTTTGCTACATGCCTGTGTGCTAGATTTCAAGCTGACCCTAGAGAGTCACATTTGATTGCTGTAAAAAGAATACTCAGATATCTAAAGGGTACCCCAAACCTTGGATTATGGTATCCCAAAGAATCTGATTTTAAACTAATTGGTTATTCAGATGCTGATTATGCAGGGTGTAAGCTTGACAGGAAAAGCACAAGTGGAAGCTGCCAACTTCTTGGAGGCAGACTTGTTTCTTGGTTCAGCAAGAAACAAAATTCAGTTTCTACTTCAACAGCAGAAGCTGAATACATCGCAACTGGGAGTTGTTGTGCTCAAATTCTATGGATCAAGAATCAACTCTTAGACTATGGTATGTCATTATCCAAGATTCCTATTTATTGTGATAATACTAGTGCCATAGCAATAACAGTAAATCCAGTGCAACATTCAAGAACAAAACACATAGATATTAGATATCACTTCATAAGAGAACATGTAAGTGAAGGTAATATCGAATTACACTGGGTAACAACTGATAAACAACTTGCAGACATATTCACAAAACCTTTAGATGAATCTACCTTTTCTAGATTAGTTTCTGAATTAGGAATGTTGAATTATGCCTCTAAAAATTGATTATTTTTATTAAACAAGTTGTTTAGTTGTATGCAGCTAGAATTAATTTTCTGGAAAAAGCTGATAAAATGAATAATCAAATGATTGATTATTGAATAATATGAGCTAGAGTGAGTGAGTAATATGAGCTAGAGTGAGCTAGAGTGAATAATCAAATGATTGATTATTCAATGCCGCAGTGTTAGTTATTTGCTGCAGCTGAAGTGGTTTTTGCTTATACTGCTGATGTTTGGTGTTTGTTGGTGCTTGTTGCTGTGGAGGTGTTGCTGTCCGATCTGCGCAATTTCCTGCTCCATTTTGGTTGCTGCAGTGGTGTTGCATCTGTCTCTTCTGCTGCTGTAATGTTGTTGGTTTTGCTGCTCTGCATTGGTAATGGTGTTGTTTCTGTGTTTCCTTGTTGCTGCAGTGATGTTGCCTCTATGCTATAGTGATGACATCATGATAGGTTTTGAAATCTTGCTTAGTGTTGTTCTAGCTGTAGTGGTTTTCAGCGATTGCCTTTCCAGGCTTTTTGTTTTTTAGGTGGCGATTTAGCTTGCTCAGTTTCTGTTTAGGTTGCTACTTTCCTTTTTGGGTTTGTTTCCCTAGCTAGCGTTCTGTGCTAGTAGGCCGGGGGGTATGCCCCTCGTTAGTTCTGTATCTTCTTTTTCTCTTATAGCATTTCCAATTTAACAAAAAAAAAAAAAAGAGACTAACTAGTCCCTGATAGTTGTTTTTAATTAGTCCCCGACTAAATTAAAAAATTAAACTATCAGAGACTATCTTAGTCCCCGATAGTTAATACTATCAGAGACTATCTTAGTTCCCGATAGTTAATACTATCAGAGACTAACTTAGTCCCCGATGGTTAATACTATGAGAGACTATCTTAGTCCCCGATAGTTAATACTATCTGAGACTATCTTAGTCCCCGATAGTTAATACTATCAGAGACTATCTTAGTCCCCGATAGTTAATACTATCAGAGACTAACTAGTCCCCGATAGTAAATCCTATCGGAGACTACCTTAGTCCCTGGTAGTAAACCCTATCGGAGACTAATCTTCTTCTAGTCTCTTACGAGTGAACAGATCAGAGATTAGAACAATCTCCGATCGAGGGTAAACTGGTAGTTACCCATCTGTAGGAATTGCAAACGTTTCTAACACATTGATAAAACAAATTTCAAACATCTTTGCAATCACAATCACTTAAAGCTCTGAAATTATTTTCTCTCTGATAATACTCTGCAATTTAACCCTCTTTTAAGTTTCTTCCAAAGTTCACAAATCTCTTGCAATGGCCGCTAAAACAGTTGCTTTCAAGTTTGGAGACTTTGATTTCATTAAGACCAACCATGCAGGGGTGGCTGATAAAAATGTCTTTGAAGCCCAGTACCACCCCTTCGTGGATTTTCTTCAAAACTCCACACTAACTTACGCCATTTATGAAGCTCCCGTCCAAGCCGCTGAGGTCATCACGGCTATTTGGTCCACTGCTACCATACAAGGTGCAAAAACTGACTCACCTATGGTAAGTTTCAGGTATGCAAACACAACTTATACTCTAGATCATACCGTTGTAAATAATGCTTTACATTTACCAGTTTATGAAAACTTTGACTCCCCTGCCTCTGATGAAGAAATAATTTCTATGTTGAAAAACTTAAATTATTCTGCTGAAATTGGGTCTGTTGGGTCTATTACACGATCCCATCTAAGGCAAGAGTGGTCACTATTCTTTGACATAATTAGTAAAGCTTTTACAACAAAATGCAGTGGATATGATGCTATCACTACACTCACACAACAAATTGCTTTTAGTGTGTTGTATGGTAGACATCTAAACATTGGGCTTTTAATTCTGCAAAACTTGTTGCCAAAACTTAAAACCAGTAAAACTAAAATTTATTATGCTAGGTTTTTGATGATGATTGCTTATTATCTAATCCTTAACCTAAATATTACTGGAATGCAAGTTGTACCAACCGTTTTGCAGAGTAAAAGAATAGTCAAAGATGTGAAGAACTCTGCAAAGGTAACTGTTCCTTTATTTTTCCCTCCTATCATGAGATCTACTCTGATTGATAGGCTTCCCAATCTTTACTTTTTGCAATTTTTGAGGATAATAAAAGCCAAAACCCTGTGAATCCTCCAACAACTTCACCACAACAATCTATAGCCCCCTCCACAGTCTCTCAAAAGACTGTGGTTGTAAAAACCAAGACAATCACAAAACTCTCAATTAAGAGAAAAATATTTGAGGGAGCAAGTGAGGACGAGGGAGAACCAGAAGCTGAAGTTCCACTTCAGAGGAAAAAGAGAATTATAACCCTTAGCCAAGCCCAATCCAGTGCTTCTCAAAAAGCATTGGAGGCTATAAGGACAAACAGTGAATTGTCACCATCCTCCCAAAAGGATGTTGACATTGAAGAAAGTTCCGAACCAGGAAAATACTATACAGAGTCAGCACAAACTCTTGGTCACAACCAAGAGGAACCCATAAGAGAGTTAATAAAACAAAAGAGTGACACAAGGAGTGCACACACACAGAGTCATCTATTGATGTTCCTCAATTTTTAATCACTGAGGAACAGCCAACACTCCCCACTGTACATTCTTCTCCTTTTTCTCCCATTCTTGATTCTTTTGATGTAAATATAACTGATTCTCTTGATTTTTCCCAAGAGGAGCCAATACTCGAGACAAGTTCTCATACAATTTCCATGGATAGCTCCCTAGCCCAAAATAGACAAAGGGAACCCCCTATCCATGCTGTCACCAGCACTTCTCAAACTCCCACTTCTGTAGGAAAGAGTGACACCATCCAAATGAGTGAGGTTGTGAGAATAAATAGTGAGAGTCAAGCTCCTGACCTAGAAAAAGGAGAGCACATACGCATAAAAAAGAGTCAAGCTTTAGAAAGCTTGGAAAAAGGAGAGCATGAGCAGCTGGGTGCCCAACCCCAGGCAAAAGGAGAGGGTGTGAGCAAGGATGAGATCCTTGAAGAAAATAAAAGAGAGAAATTCTCAGCAGGTGATTTTTTAAAACTTGTTGAGACATCCACCACACCAGTAGCCCAAACTTCCTCTACTCAACAGTCAACTCCAACAGAGGAAATTGGAGGAAGCTCCAGGACAGGGAATGCCACATTACAAGTTATTTCTGACATGTCAAATGCAGATTTTGAGGTCCTTTATGGCCTTCAACAATCTCAAGATCACATATCTGCATTAAAGACATCCATGGCACATGAACCTGTTCCTGAAGAAACTGAAGCAGAGAATGTGGACAAGTGGCTCGATGCACAGTTCATAAATTCTCTGGAGGATGCAGCTGCTCAACTAAGGCAGGATTATGTTACCAACATTGGGTCAACAGCTGTTGCACCATCTTCCAAGGACATATTAGAAGAGATAACCAATGTGGATAAGAAACATACCAAGTTTCACCACTTTTTGGTTATTGGAATTAATGCAGCAGTCAAGGAAATCAAACAGCAGATGGAGATTGAGACAGATAAGATTCGACGGAGTTATGAGGGACACTTGCTAAGGAGGACAATCACTGCCATTGATACTCTTATCAAAGACAAGTCCAAGACTGACAGTAGACTTCAAGCCCTAGAATCCAATGTCAGTCTCCTTCTCCAGAAGCAAGATCGACTGGAACAACTTTTGCTACAAGCACTACCACACTTGGCTACCTCCTCCAAACCCCAAGATGCTGATGTCAAAAAGGGGGAGAGTAGTCATTTCAAACAACCTCCTGTACAATCCAAATCTACTGTTCCAGATTCAAATGCTTCCTTGCAGATGCAGATGGAGTTGCAAGCATTAAAAGAGAAAACTTTGAAAGAAAATGCTGCACTGCAAGCCTATAAAGAACAAATTTTGAAGAAGCATACTGATCTTGCACAAACAGCAACAACAACATCAACAACAACAACACCACCAGCAGCAACAATTCCTCTTTCTTCCAAATCGACTGCAGAAGCCCCAAGCTCATCAAAAGATAAAGGCAAAGGTGTCATGGTTGAAGAAACAAAGAAAAATTCCCTTACTCAACCAGGACAGCCTAAGCTAATGGGGGATGCTATGAAGACTGCTCACTTTCCTACTCCTATTGAACTTGAGCTGGGAGGGAGAGTTGAGTTAGTAAATCCTCGAGATCCAAGATTAATAGATGTTGATGCAATGCTTGCTCAAAAACTTCAGCAAGAGGAAGATATGGCTGCAGAACAAGAGAGGAAGGAGGAGGAGTCTAAGAAGAAAAAACACTCAACAAGGAAAACTAGTACAAAGAAGGTAGTTGTGACCAGGAAAAAGACTTCAAAATCTACAAAGCAAGAATCTTCAAGGTCAACTGAGACTGCCTTGGTGGCTGTAAGTGGAATAACAAAACCACAAACAGTTCCATCAAGGAAGCCTTATAAAGTTGATATGGCTAGTACAAGTGAAGTGATCAAAGCCCTGAAGAGGAATACAAGAAATATAAATTTGATCAAGGAAATGTTTCATTCAAAAACAACATCAAGTTTTAATAAATAACTTTTACCATGGTTTTCTCTCTAACCTTTTTCTCCCCCTTCTCTCTTCCATTCCCCTAAACCCTAAGACCTGCTGCTCCTTCCAGATTGTTGCTGCTTCCTTCCCCTCCCTACTTCCTCTCCTTCTTTCCCCCGTCTTCCTTCCCTCATTCTTCTAGTTCGCGGCTGCCCTTTGGTTCTGCAATGGTCGGACTGGGTCAGGTAGTGGCTGCTCCTTTGGGTTCTGCAGTGGTCGGGTTGACTCCCCCATCCTCTTCCTCTTTGGGTACTATGACGGTCGGGGTCTCTCCTTTGGTATTTACTGATTCAAACCCACCCACAACCCCCTTTTCGCTAGTCTCATCTGCCTCTAGTCTTGCAGGCACTATTGACTCGAATTCTGATTCCAAGAACTTAGCTGAAGATCATCAATTGGATAAGGTTAAATTTGCTGCAGTTGCGCAGATTCCAAAAAATGAAACTCTTATGGCTTTCATAACCTCTCTTGGCTGGAGTACTGAAGACATTAAGAAGTTTGAGCTTGATGGTTCCACCCCTACTGCTCCTGTTCAAGCTTCTAAGGGAAAGGAAGAAATTATCTCTCCCCTGTCCCACCTGGAGGAGGGTGAAATTCTGCACTCCGAGTCTATTCAGAGAACTGAACAAATTAATTTGAAGGAAAAACCATCTTGGAGCAAGATTGTAGCAGGAGATTCTAAACCTGCTAAGCTCTCATTCTTTCCTCCGACTTTGGCTGCTGGTAAGATCTCTATTAAACCTCCCCTTGATGTTCTGAAGAAAGGTTGTAAACTTTGGGAAAATTGTTTGATTGGTTTCTTCCATCATTCTCGGCCCCCTTACAATATTATTGCTGCAGCAGCTTCTAAAATTTGGGGTAACTTAGGTCTCCATAAGGTTTTCTTACATAAAAGCTCTGTTATGTTTCAATTCAATTCAGTTGAAGACTGTGATAATGTTCTGAGCTTGGGGCCTTGGCACCTAGCAAATAAACCCATCCTTTTGAAAAAATGGCGAGAAGGAACTGATATATCCAAAGAAGATTGCAAGCAAGCTCCCGTATGGGTCAAAATTTCTGGAATTCCTCTATCTTACTGGACCATAGAGGGGCTTAGTTACATTGGAAGCGGTTTGGGTAAGCCTCTATTTCTAGATAAAGTCACAAGCAAGCTTGAACCCATGCCTTATGCTAGAATGTGCGTAGAAATTGGGGTTAACTCTAGCTGGCCTAAGGAACTTATTGTCTCTATTTGGGATGAATTTTCTAGTATGGAAGCTTCAGCTATGGTCTCCATAGAGTATCAAAACAAACCTCCTTCATGCCCTAAATGCTCTATTTTTGGCTATTCCCAATTCAAATGCCCATTGTCTAACTTTCAATGGATCCCCAAACCTCAATCAAATTCTGAAACCACAATTGCTTTGGAAACTCCTAAAAATCCTGAAACCTTTGTTGCTTCGGAAACTCCTAAAAATTTTGAAACCTTTGTTGCTTCGGAAACCCCTAAAAATTCTGCTATCAACAGCATTCTTCCCAAACCTACCTCCTCCCTACCTTCTACCTCTAGTCCTATGACTTCCGTGAATCTTTACCCATCTCCTTCTACTCCTCAAACAAATCCATTCTCCCCTCTATCTAGCCTGGATGTTCCCTCACCTGAGTCGGATTTTAGTTCTCTTAACCAAATGCTTATTGGTAAAATCTTGACAGTTGATGAAAAAGAATTTAAAGATCAGAAACTGAAAGGCTTAGTCAGTTCAATTGTTACTTCCGCTTCCAAGAGGAAAAAGAAGAAGGGTGGGAGGCCCTAAATATTTTGTTATCCCAAATATTTTGTCACATGAATATCTGCTCCTATAACGTTCGAGGCCTTAATAAGTCGCCTAAACAAGACGACATTAGATCCTTTTTGAATTCTAATGGTATTACTCTGGTGGGTATTTTGGAAACTAGAATCAAACATGCCAAGGCTCAGGCCATTGCCTCTAAAATTCAAGCTAACTGGGAGTGGATTTTCAATTATAACCACCATCGGAATGGCAGAATTTGGATTGGGTGGAACCCGCGGGTTTGGCATGTCACTCCAATCTTTTCCTCAGACCAGCTTATACACTGCAAGGTTTCTCTTTTGGATCGGGACACAAATTTCTTGATTACCTTTGTTTATGCTCATAATACTTACTCTATGCGTCGCAGCCTTTGGAGTGAGCTCCTTTCCTTAGCCTCCACTGCACAAAGCTGGACTGTTTTAGGTGATTTCAATGAGATTCTCTCTCAGTCAGAAAACTTCGGGGGTCGCAAAGCTTGGTCTTTAGGAATGGATGAGTTTAGAGACTGCTTAGCTAACTGCCATCTGGAAGATATCAGATTCATGGGTCACCACCTTACATGGAGAAACAATCAAGAATCTTTCCCAATTGCTAAAAAGCTTGACAGAGTTCTAGGTAACCCTGAATGGATTCAGACCATGGACCTCTCACACGTTTATTTTGGTCCTAGCAGGCTTTCTGACCATTCCCCAGCTATCCTTCAGTTAAGCTTCCAAGCAATTCCAGCTAGAAAGCCCTTCCTATTTTTAAACCATCTTATAGACTTAGAAGGCTACCACAATGCAGTCTCTGATGCTTGGTTTGACCCAGTGGAAGGATCAACTCAATTTACATTGGCCACAAAGCTCAGGAAA
The DNA here is from genome assembly GCA_014636745.2 of Centella asiatica. Classification (NCBI taxonomy): domain Eukaryota; kingdom Viridiplantae; phylum Streptophyta; class Magnoliopsida; order Apiales; family Apiaceae; genus Centella; species Centella asiatica. Next base: position 17,659,945 of record CM025787.1, on the reverse strand, counting down.
GTTAAAAAGAATCTTATAAAATTAAATAAGGAGCATGGCCACTATCAAACCAGAGTTTCTGTAGCAAGGGAGGCACTTCTCTCTTTTCAATCCAGTCATCAGATAGCCTCTTCCGCAGCTTCCTATTTGCAAGAGAAACTCCTTTCTAATGCTCTCCTGAACGCCCTTGAGGAAGAGGAGAAAATTCTCAATCAAAAATCTCGGGTTCATTGGCTCAATGTGGGGGACAAAAACAACAAATTTTTCTTCGCAAAAGCTAAAGGTAGATGGAACTCAAACAAAATTTTGGTTCTTGAAGATGATTTGGGAGTTCTTACTAATGACCAGGCTCAGATCAAATCTATTGCTGTAGCTTACTTCAGAAATTCTCTTGGTTCTGAAAATCCTCCAGCTAGCAGAAACTTTATTGAGCTCCAAAACCTTAACCTCAGAAAAGTTCCTTCTGACCTTTTGCTCTCTCTTACGACTCCTATTTCAAACATTGAGATCCTGGCCACTCTCAAATCTCTTCCCAAAAACAAATCCCCTGGCCCTGATGGCTTCAATACCAATTTCTTCATTTCCTCATGGGATATTGTGGGTGCTGATTTCACTAGGGCAGTCCATGCCTTCTTCCACTCTGGGAAGCTTCTCAAAGAGATTAACCATGCAGCCATCACGCTGGTCCCTAAGGTTAAAAATCCTACAACGATGGGGGATTTTCGTCCTATTTCATGCTGCTCTACAGTTTACAAATGCATAGCAAAGATTCTTGCCAACCGTCTTAAGAAAACTCTTCCCTTCATTATTTCTAACCGTCAATCTGCTTTTATCCATGGACGGAGCATAGGTGATAATATTCTGCTGGCTCAAGAACTTTTACATAACTATCATAGAGCTGGAGGCCCTCCCCGTTGTGCCATAAAAATTGACATAAGTAAGGCTTTTGATTCAGTCAATTGGGAGTTTGTTATTGCTGTTATGAGATTTATGGGGTTCCCAGAGCAATTTATCAGATGGGTTAAAGAATGCGTCACTACTGCCAAATACTCGGTTAAAGTTAATGGAGAGCTCTGTGGTTATTTTGATGGCAAGAAGGGTCTTCGTCAAGGTGACCCTGATGTATTTGGTCCTGTTAAGATCAAATACAGGTTGCGGAAAATAACTTTAGGAAGATTTCGTAAAGAAATTAATCACCAGAAATCAACACTAAAGGATCAATTTGTTTAGTTTGCTTAAAGAAATTAATCACCCGCAAGCTAAAACAAATCAGCTGTGAAAGTCTAAAGGAATCACCACCAACTTTCGGATAACTGTAAGTAAAACTCACACAATTTTTATTAATCAAAGTCTGTCTTTCTATACATTATGAACAGCTATTTATAAGTTGAATAATCAATAAACCCTAATCCTAATTAGGAAGAATTTACAATGGAAAGGATTCCATTATGGCAAGATATCTAATCTAACAAGGAAAATAAACATTCCAATTTAAATGGAAAACAATCTCTCAAAACATAACCGAGAAGAAGCAATTATCGGAGACGATATTCTCTGGCGCGTCTATCACACGTCTTAATCTCTGACGCAGAACATTAGTCCCCGCTTAATCCCTGGCGCGTCCATCACACGTCTTAATCTCCGACAGTATAAATAACTGATCAGAGACTATAATCCCCGATGCGTACTTCAGTCCCCGACTAGTCTCTGATGCACTGTTTAACCCGCGCAATCCCCGATAGCTTCCTTTCCTTAATCCCCGATGTGTTACCCTATTCCCTGACGCCTTCCGTAATCCCCGACGACCGTTGAAGCCCGCAACTTCTTAACTCTTTATTCACAAGCAAAGTAACCACGGGTTGTTTAACGCTCCCTAACCAAGAACCTCCATTAAAATCGATAGAAAATAAATCTAATGATAATTCCTTTAATACGAGATTTATTCTTTCACTCGTCAACAACTCCGATGGATCAGACCCTCTATCGCCTTATCTGTTTGTTATTGCTATGGAAGTCCTCAGTGCTAAGTTGGATACTGTTAGCCAAAACCCCTCTTTCAAGTTCCACTGGAAAACAGAAAGAGGCTCCCTTACCCATCTAGCATTTGCTGATGATCTAATTCTATTCTCTTATGGGGACATATCCTCTATAAATCTCCTTCTTAATGGTTTAGCAGATTTTTCAAATCTTTCGGGGCTGACCATTAATTTCCAGAAAAGCAACTGTTTTTTGGCGAATGTGTGTGATGAAGTTAAAACCTTGATTGTTGATCGTTGTGGTTTTCCCTTAGGTTCGCTCCCAGTAAGGTTTCTAGGGGTTCCTCTTATTTCCTCTAGGCTCTCCTCTCTAGATTGCAAACCTCTGATTGATAAGATCACTGATCGCATTAGCTCTTGGGCCAATCAATACCTGTCTTACGCAGGCAGAATCCAACTCATCAAATCCATACTCTTTGTCATTTAAGCTTTTTGGACTTCCCATTTCATTTTACCCAGTGCAGTCTCCAAAAAGATCACTCAAATCTTTACTCACTTTTTATGGAAAGGTTCTTCTCTTGACAAGCATGGTTGCAAAGTCTCTTGGAAGCATGTTGCTCTCCCGAGACGAGAAGGAGGGCTTGGAATCAAACAAGTTGAAGATTGGAATAAGGCACAAATCCTTCGCAGGCTGCTGCAGATTTTAGATTGGAACTGTTCCTCCCCTTGGGTCTCTTGGATCCGGAACTACAAGCTTACCCGATATGGTTTCTGGACTGTCCCTATTTCCCAAGACTCCTCGTGGGCCTGGAGGAAGATTCTCCAACTCAGAGATCTAGCTCTTGAATTCATCACTTACAAAGTTGGAAATGGTTGTAATTTCTTAACCTGGCAAGATCCGTGGGTTTCCTCACGACCGCTGGCCAATAGACCCGATATGCCCATCATATCAAATGCAAACAGCAGTTTTTTCTCTAAACTTAGCTCCTATATTTCAGGTGACTCTTGGTGCCTGCCTACCTCAAACTTTACTCTCCTTATTGACCTCAGAGCCTCTACTGCTCAGATCCCTATTAATTCCAGTGGCCAAGACTCGATTCTCTGGCAAGGTGCTGACATAACTAAAATCTCCTTACGTACCATCTGGAACTCAATTCGGAAGAAATACCCCCCTTCACCCTGGTGCAGTATTCTTTGGAATCCCGTTTCGGTCCCTAGAATGTCTTTCTTTACTTGGCTAGCTACCCTTAACAAAATCCTTCCCAAATTAGTAGCCCCTTGCCAATTTTGTGAGGAACAAGAAGAATCTACTACTCACCTTTTCTTTGATTGCAGGTTTAGTTCGGTTATATTAGCTGAAGTAATGGGTGCTGCAGGTTGGGTTGGTAAGCTGGTTTCCTTTAACCACTACATTGCTCAACTGGACAATACTAATCTCACAGTGGGGGCAAAGCTCATCAGCCATTTATGCCTTGTAACTATAATATACAAAGTGTGGCTTGAAAGAAATCATAGAAAGCACGGAGGTCAAGGGCATACTGCACACTATGTTGCTCAGGATTGTATTTCCACAGTTAAGTTCAAGTTGCACAGCTGGAAAGGCCTTCCCAAAACGCTACATTTGCACCCTAATCTTGCAAATTGGAAATTACTTTAATTCTATTAGTTATAGAATGTTGTTACACTGATGTTGTTTCGATGCTTTGTTGCTGTTACCCTGAAAGTGCCTCTATGTTGTTGTTGAAATTGTTCGTTCTTAGCAGTTTTTGCCTCATTTTGTTTGCTGCAATGTAGTGTTTTTGAAATTTGCTGCTGCTGTCGTAGAAATTGCTGCTGCTGGTCTACTGCTGCAGTGATGTAATGTTGGATCTGCTGCAGATTCTTGTTTCTGTGTTCAGCTGCAATTTGCTGCTGCGTAGTTTATGATCCTTTTGCTTGCTGCAATGATTTTTCTGCTGCAGATTGATGGTTCTGTTTTCTGTTGCTTCTTACATCTGCTCAGTTTATGCTGCTTGTTGTAGTGATGTCTGTTGCTGCTGCCTTCCAAATTTAGTGTATTCTCTGCTGAGTTTAGTGAATTTGCTTCTGCTGTTGGCAGCAGTTTCAATGCCGCAGCAGTTTCAATGCCGTAGTGATGTTTGGTGTTTGTTGGTGCTTGTTGCTGTGGAGGTGTTGCTGTCCGATCTGCGCAATTTCCTGCTCCATTTTGGTTGCTGCAGTGGTGTTGCATCTGTCTCTTCTGCTGCTGTAATGTTGTTGGTTTTGCTGCTCTGCATTGG
>CM025787.1:17633328-17644395 GCA_014636745.2 Centella asiatica | reverse complement strand
TGATAGTATTAACTATCGGGGACTAAAGTAGTCTCTGATAGTATTAATTATCGGGGACTAGTTAGTCTCCGATAGTTCAATTTTTTAATTTAGTCGGGGACTAATTAAAAACAACTATTAGTGATTAAAATAGTCTCTTGCTTACTCTAGCTCATGTTATTCAATCCAGAAAATTAATTCTAGCTTCACAAATTCTGTTTAAATAAAAACAGTTGCAATCCAGAAAATTAATTCTAGCGTCTAAAATTCTGTTTAAATAAAAACAGCTGCAATCCAGAAAATTAATTCTAGCTTCTAAAATTCTGTTTAAATAAAAACAACTGCAATCCAAAAAATTAATTCTAGCTTCTAAAATTCTGTTTAAATAAAAACAGCTGCAATCCAGAAAATTAATTCTAGCTTCTAACATTCTGTTTTAATAAAATAAAACAGCTTCTTTCCAGAAATTAAATTCTAGCTACATACAACTAAACAACTTGTTTTTTAAAAAAAATTAATCAATTTTTAGAGGCATAATTCAACATTCCTAATTCAGAAACTAATCTAGAAAAGGTGGATTCATCTAAAAGTTTTGTGAATATGTCTGCAAGTTGTTTATTAGTTGTTACCCAGTGTAATTCTATATTACCTTCACTTACATGTTCTCTTATGAAGTGATATCTAATATCTATGTGTTTTGTTCTTGAATGTTGCACTGGATTTTCTGTTATTGCTATGGCACTAGTATTATCACAATAAATAGGTATTTTGGATAATGACATACCATAGTCTAGGAGTTGATTCTTGATTCATAGGATTTGAGCACAGCAACTCCCAGCTGCGATGTATTCAGCTTCTGTTGTTGAAGTAGAAACTGAATTTTGTTTCTTGCTGAACCAAGAAACAAGTTTGCCTCCAAGAAGTTGGCAGCTTCCACTTGTGCTTTTCCTATCAAGCTTGCAACCTGCATAGTCAGCATCTAAATAACCGATTAGTTTAAAATCAGATTCTTTGGGATACCATAAACCAAGGTTTAGGGTACCCTTTAGATATCTGAGTATTCTTTTTACAGCAATCAAATGTGACTCTCTAGGGTCAGCTTGAAATCTAGCACATAAACATGTAGCAAACATTATATCTGGTCTACTTGCAGTTAGATACAAAAGAGAGCCTATCATGCCTCTATAGCTAGTAATATCAATTTTCTTTCCTTTTAAATCTTTATCTAGCTTAGTGGCAGTAGGCATGGGTCTTTTTGCAGATGCACAATCAACCAAATCATATTTTCTCAATAAGTCTTTGATATACTTGGACTGACTGATAAATATTCCATCAGTTGATTGTTTTATTTGCAAACCTAAGAAAAATGTTAATTCTCCCATCATACTCATTTCATATCTACACTGCATAAGTTTTGAAAATTTTTCACAAAGTTTTTCATTTGTAGATCCAAATATAATATCATCTACATATATTTGCACCAATATTATGTCTGAGCCTTGCTTTCTATAAAAGAAGGTTTTATCTATGATACCTCTAAAAAATTTATTTTCAAGCAAAAATTGAGATAGAGTATCATACCAGGCTCTTGGTGCTTGTTTTAAGCCATAAAGTGCTTTGTCTAACCTGTAGACATGATTTGGGAATTTGGAGTCCACAAAACCTGGGGGTTGGCAGACATAGACTTCCTCTTCCAATTTTCCATTCAAGAAAGCACTTTTGACATCCATCTGGTACACCTTGAAGTTCTTGTAGGCTGCATATGCCAAGAAGATTCTTATAGCTTCAAGTCTTGCTAGTGGTGCAAAAGTCTCATCATAGTCTATTCCTTCTTCTTGAGAATATCCTTTTGCAACCAGTCTTGCTTTGTTCCTTGTAATTGTACCAGCTTCATCCAATTTATTTCTGAAGACCCACTTGGCACCAATTATTGATCTATTCCTTGGTTTGGGTACCAGTCTCCAGACTTTGTTTCGAGTGAATTGGTTTAACTCCTCTTGCATGGCAATTATCCAGTCAGGATCTTGAAGTGCTTCCTCAATTTTCTTTGGCTCAATCTTTGAAAGAAAACTGAGATATAAACATTCATTTTGAGTTGCACTTCTAGTCTTGACTCCATCCTCTAAACTTCCAATTATCAAATCTGGCGTGTGGTCTCTTAACCATGGAATTGCACGTGGCAGATTTGATCTTGAAGTTGAGGCTTCATTATCTAGATTGGTGTTATCCATTCTAGCTTCATGATCAGAGACTGCTCCCCCTAAACCATTGACTCATGCATCATCAGCTCCCCCTGAGCTGTTTATTTCTATTTGGTCCGGTGTCACTGGAGTTTCAGATTGTGCATCAGTGACTCTAGTCTCTGGTGAAACATTAGTCTCCGAAGGATTACTAATGTCATAAGTCTCTTGAGTTTCATCTAGTAATCTATTCTCTGATAAATTATTAGATCTTGGCACTTTATGCACAACTGTTAGCTCCCCCTCAACTAAGTAGGGATCATTACTATCTTGGAGTTGTTCAGTAGTCTCTGATGGATATTCCCATGCATCCAATTCATTCTCAAAACTGAGAGGTTCATGCAATCCTTGTCCAATCATTCCTGGAATCTTTTTATCATCAAACACGACTTGTATTGATTCCACAATGACTTTTGTTCTTAGATTATATACTCTGTATGACTTGTATTGATTCCACAATAACCAGTGCATATCTATTTCTTAAGATAGACATCACATTCACTTGACCAAATAAATCCATGTGTAACAATTGTAGCGGGTCAGTGATTGATGTTACTGGTTTACTCTTGAATGATACACTTTTTTGTTTCCCTTTCTGGCATGCATCACATAATCCTTCTTGTGTAAATTCTAATTGCGGAATGCCAGCTACCAATCCTTTCCTCACAAGCTTGTTGATGTTCTTGAAATTCAAGTGGGAAAGTTTCTTATGCCAAAGCCAACTTTCATCAGTTGAAGCTTTGCTATACAGACATGTGATTTGATCAGTAAAAGAAATAAGATTTGCAATATACAAATTTCCTTTTCTTTTTCCAGTCAATATCACATTCTCAGATTCCTTGTCACACACTTGGCATAGGTCTTCTTTAAAGATGACATGGAATCCTTTATCACATAGTTGACTCACACTAAGTAAATTGTGCTTTAAGCCGTCAACCAGTGCTACTTCTGTGAAGATGACATCTCCATGTTCAACACTGCCATATCCCCTTGTATGGCCTTTGCTGTCATCTCCAAAAGTGACTTTTGGGCCACTTTTCTCTTCATACTGTTTTAGTAGGGTCTTATCTCCGGTCATGTGCCTTGAACAGCCACTGTCCAAGTACCTTAATTTCTTCTTTTTGCCCTGCACAGTAGAGAGTAACTAGTTTGAGATTTTTGGAACCCAGACTTTCTTGGGTTCTTTCTCACTAGTTGTAGACTCAAGACTTGACTCAGATTGAGTTGATTGTCTTTTAACAGTTTTAACTTTAATAGGACAATCATTAGTCTTGCTACTTGTTTGTGAGAGACTGCCAAGCTTAGAATTTTCATTTTTAATACAAAGATGTTCTAACCTTTTTACTGGTGATTTATCTTTTATTCTCTTTGAAGGTGCAGTCTCAATTATAGGAATTTTATTTTTGCTCCTACAGTTTATAGCTATGTGGTTGGGGTTACCACATACATGACATGTCTTTCTAGGTGCATCAGGCATTCTAGCATAGTTTTTATGTTTATTAATGCCTATCTTTCCATTCCTATTTTTCTTCTTTCTGCTTAACTCAACCAATTTTTTAGCCTTTTTGTCTGGAAGATTCTCCAGTTTTTTATTTAGTTGTGTCTTTGTCATGAACCCAATATTTAATCTTTTTGTTTCATTCTTATCAACAACATTCACTGTCTTTTGATTACTTTCTGTTTTTGCAGTGAATTGTTGATCTTGAGTGTTAATAAATTTAGGTTCAAAAACAGGAGAGACAAAATTAATTCTTTTAAAATTTGGCTTGCTAATTGAGGAGTTTGCAGCTTCGAATAGACCATTTAAATCTGAACTCTTGTCTAGATTTTCATCATAACCTAGTCCAGATTTTTGACCTATTGTTTGACACTCTACCAAGTCTGTTAACTTTTTAGAGGAAGTGTTCCACTGTTTAATCTTAGCTTGAGCAATTTCAAGTTGCTCTACTAAGTAATATTCCCTCTTTTTCAAAGCATCAATCATGTGATGAGCTTTGTTTAAATCAGACTTGATAGTGTCAAATCGTGCCAATCTTTCTTCAAGAAACTTGTTTCTTTTCAAGAGATTGTCACGTGATTCTTTTATATTGGTATGTTCAATAGTTAAAGACCTAAAACTGACATGCAAATCAGACATATCTTTTTGTATGCTTTCAATGCTAGAAGTATCAAGTAAATTAATTACATTAAAATTCTGATTTGCATCACATACCTTTGTAGAATCACTTGACTCGTCACTACGAGCCATTAGGGCAAAGTTGACAACTTCTTCATCAGAGTCGTTGTCAATCCAATCTTTTCCCTTAGTAATCAAGGCTTTGCTCTTGGATTTAGCTTTCTTGTCAGCAAAGTCTTTCCTTGATTTCTCATCCTTTTAGATCTATCACTAGATCTAGGCTTCCTGCACTCATTGGCAAAGTGCCCTAACCCATCACAGTTGTAGCATCTTATCTTTTTTAAGTCGAAGGTGACTTTTTGACCTTCACGTTTAGGGTTAGGTTTTCTTGACGATTTTCTTCCTTTCCTGCTTGCTCTAAACTTCTTGAACTGTTTGACCATAAATGCCATGAATTCCTCCATGTCATCATCAGAATCCAGTTCATCTTCCTGATCAGTCGAGCTAGCATCAGAAGATTCCACATCAAGCTTCTCTTGAGACTTGCTTGTCTCAACCATCAACGCAGCTCCTCTATCCTTGCCATGCATGCGTTGTCGTTGCTCTACTTCAAGTTCATAGGTCTTTAAATTTCCGTAGAGCCTGTCCAGTGTGAGGATATCCAAGTCATGAGCCTCTCTTATTGCCGTTGTCTTTGGATCCCAACTTGGTGGAAGAGATCTCATAAACTTAGTATTGGCATCCTCATTATCATAGGACTTCCCAAGTATTTTCAAGTCGTTGAGCAAAGTGTTGAACCTATCATATACTGATGTTATTGGTTCACCAGGCTTTGCTTGAAAGAACTCATATTGTTGTGTTAACAATGATCTTTTGTTCTTTCAGACTTGGTCAGTCCCTTCACACAGGACTTTGATGGTGTCCCAGATTTGCTTTGACGTAGTCAATTTATGATGCTTGTGAACATATTTTTATCAATTCCATTATAAAGTATGTTCATTACCTTAGCATCCTTTAACACTTGCAACTTGTCTTCATTCGTATAATCACTTTCTGGAGCAAGTTCAAAGTGTTCTGCAACAACAGATCCTTCGACAGTTTTAGCAGGAATAAATTTCCTGGGTAGATAAGGACCCTTCTCAATCCTATCAATGTAATCTGGATCTGTTGCTCTTAAGTGCATATATATCTTTTGCTTTCACATAGGATATTCTTCTCTTTTAAGTATGGGAATTCTAGTACCACCATCACGACTTCCCACATACGTCATTATGCTGAAGCTGCTTGTTTCATCATTGGCCTTCTCTTGGAACGTATTAATTGAATAAATTCAATTACAAGCTTTGATACCAATTGTTTTCCCAGTGAGATGCCGAGAACTTGTAGAAGGGGGTGGGGGTGGGTGGGGGGGGAGGGGGTTGAATACAAGTTTTTTGAATACTTTTCGAATTTCTTGTTCTTTAAGAAATTAAAGTTTCTTGCAGAATATAAAGAACAAAAACTCAAATCAATTTATAAACAATTGTTATATTGATTTCACAACTGATTACAAATTCTAACAATCATAATAAATATGATCATCAGCTTCTTTTCTATTCTGTATAGGAAAAGATACAAAAACTATGAAAAACCTATACAGCTTTGAATTACAATTCTCTGTAAACCTAATTACAGCTTCTCTCTAACAACTGAATTATCATTAACTTAGTTCCTATTCTGAATAAAATTCAGCTTCCTTATTCGAATCAAATACAATCTTTCCTTTTTGATAGGAACAGATTTTTGGTTAGTTTCCTTACCAGCTACGTCTTCAATAATATCTTGCTTTATGTGGAAGACATTCCTTTTTAATTCAAACTTTGTATCTTTCAGGAAATAAATCACGATTAGTCCCTGATGCTTCATCTTTAGTCTCTGGTGACGTCATTACTAGTCTCTGGTGCATTTAGTCCCTGATGACGTCAGCTTGTGTAGTCTCCGATAGAATTATTTAGTCTCTATCGCGTTAAGGCTTAGTCTCCGATGACGTAAGCTTTAGTCTCCGACTCCTTTAGACTTAATCTCTGATGACTTAAGTCTTAGTCTCCGATAGGCAAAACTAGTCTCCGACAGATAAAATCTTTTTAGTCTGTGACTAGTTCTCCTAGTCTCCGATAAGCCTTTTTGTAAATTCTAACGGATCAAATACATATCTTGACTTTCTGAAGCTTCGATACACTATTCCAGCAGTTACTTACAAATAAGAAATATTTATATCTCTTTACAAAGAATGAATGAATTACAAACATAGAGATAACTGCTAGCTACAAAACTTCAGTGTTACTAATTAACACTTTCTATACATTTGTACTCTAAGTAATCTAAAGACAATCATCATCAAATGTTCTAAAACTTAACAAAGGGGATCATGGTTGAGGAACTAAAGAAGCAAATCTTAACTCAACCAGGATAGCCTAAGCTATTGGGGGATGCCATAAAGACAGCTCACTTTCCCACTCTAGTTGAACTGATAGTGGATGGGAAAGTGGAGTTGGTCTATCCTCAAGAGCAGAAATTGATAGAAGCTGATGCACTATTAGCTCAAAAACTTCAAGAGGAAGAGGACATGGCAGCAGAAAGGGAGGAGGAGGAGGCAAAGAAGAAGAAAATCTTCACAAGAAGATCAAGTGCATAGAAAACAGCTATAACCAAGAAGAAAAATAAAGAGAGGGAAGAGGCTGAAAAGAAATCAAGAAGAAAAACTTTGGTCCAGGAATCTGCAAAGAAACATGTGATTAAAGCACCTATCAAGAAACCTATCTCTCAAGATCCTCCAAGGTCAACCGAGATTGCCTTAGTGGTTGTGAGTGGACCAACAAAGCCACAAGCAATTCCATCAGGGAAGTCTTATAAGGTTGAAATGGCAAGTACTAAGGAAATCATCAAGGCCCTGAAGAAAAGTACAAAGAAAATTGATCTGATCAAGGGTAAAAATAACAAAGAACTTCTTCGTGTCTTTTTAAAAGATGGAGATTCTTTGAAATTTGAGAAGCCAGCCTTGGAGGGACAAACTAAGGAGAATTTGGAGTGGTTGCTGACTTTTGTGCTTGAGACTTCTGATCTCAACATGGATTTTCGAAGCCAGATATAGAAGGTGATAAAGATGAAGCATAAGGTGGATACAATGCCAGAAGCTAATCCTAAACCTCTTGGATTGTGGTATGAGAATTTTCATAGAGAGAAAGTCTTCTTCAACTACAACAGAGATATCAACAGTATCAATGAGAGACATAGAAGGATTTATTAGTCTACTCAAAGATGCAGAAGAAGAAACTGAAGTAATTTTGAAAAAGTTGTTGATAGATAGGCTGGAGTTGCTGAGGAAAAATAAGAGGTAAATTGTTGTGTTGGAAGGTATGTTATCTGTTGAAATAAGCTGTAATATGTTTTTTTTTAAGCCAGACTTATAGGTTTTAAACCTGAGTCTTGGTGGAAGCTGAACAACAGATCAAAGATCTTAGTTCAGAATACATTTGTAGTTAGCAATTCTTTATTCTTTTTCTAAGTAATTGTAATTTTGAGTTTTGACATCATCATCAACCTTGAAATTATGCTTGTCATTCTGATATTCATAATTAGGGGGAGATTGTTAGGTTTTAGAACATTTGATGATGATTGTCTTTAGATTACTTAGAGTATAAATGTATAGAAAGTGTTAATTAGTAACACAGAAATTTTTTAGCCAGTAGTTATCTCTTTGTTTGTAATTCATTCATTATTTGTAAAGAGATACAATTATTCTTTATTTGTAAGTAACTGCTGGAATGGACTATCAAAGCTTCAGCAAGTCAAAGTGTGTATCTGATCCGTTGGAGTTTACAAAAAGGCTTGTCAGAGACTAGGAAAACTTGTCAAAAACTAAGGATTTTATCTATCAGAGACTAGTTTTGCCTATCGGAGACTAAGGCTTACGTCATCAGAGACTAAAGCTTACGTCATCGGAGTCTAAGTTTAAAAGCATCGGAAACTAAGCTGACTTCATCAGAGACTAAGCCTTAAAGCATCGGAGACTAAATAACTCTATCGGAGACTACACAATCTGACGTCATCAGGGACTAAAAGACCAGAGACTAGTGATGATGTCACCAGAGACTAAAGTTGAAGTGTCAGGGACTAATCATGATTTATTTCCTGAGAGATACAAAGTTCGAATTAAAAGGAATGTCTTCCACGTAGATCAAGATATTATTGAAGACATAGCTGGTAAGGAAACTAACCAGAAATCTCTTCCTAATCAAAAAGGAAAGATTGTGTTTAATTGAAATTAGGAAGCTGAATCATTATTGATTTAGTATAGGAAACTGAAAAATTCAGTTCTGAGAAGCTGTAATTAGGTTTACAGAAAAATTGTAATTCAAAGTTGTATAGGTTTTCATAGTTTTTGTATCTTTACAATACAGAAAAGAAAAGAAGTTGATGATCATATTGTTATGATTGTTAGAATTTGTATTCACTTGTTAAAATCAATCCAAGCATTGTTTATAAATTAATTCGAGTTTTTGTTCTTTATTTCCGCAAGTTATAATTAATTTCTTGAAGAACATGTAATTGAAAAGATTTCAAAGAACTTGTATTCAACCCCCCTTCTACAAGTTCTCGGTTATCTCACTGGGAAAACATTGTTAAACCTCCAGTTTATATGTCTTTAGGGTACCACAGAGCCTATCCAAGTCTAGGAGATTCATGTCCTTGGATTCCCTGATGGCTGTTGTCTTTGGATCCCATGATATGGGAAGTGCCCTCATGAATTTTTTGTTCACGTCTTTGTTGGCATAAGTCTTCCCATACATGCTCAGGTCATTAACCAATCTGTTGAATCTATCAAACATTTCAGTGAGTGATTCACCATTTTTCATTGTGAACCACTCATACTGTTGTGTTAACAGCTGCAGTTTATTTTCCCTCACGTCTTCCTTACCATCCCATAAGATCTAGATAGTAACCCATATTGACTTCAACGTTGTAAGATTCATGATACTGTTCAGTATATCATCATCTAAGCCATTATAAAGAATACCTGTAACTTTGAGATTTTTCCTCACTTTTTCTCAGGAGTTATTTCATCAGTAGTCTTTGAGACTAATCTTTTAGGGACGTTGACTCCATTCTCCACTTCTAGAGGAATGAGCTTCTTAGGTACGTGAGGGCCTTTTTCTAGAATCTGTAAATATTCATCATCAATTGCTCTAAGATGAACTATCATGTGTTGCCTCCAGAAGAAATATTTACCTCGTTCCAACATAAAAACTTTACTATTTTCAGCTTTCTTTGCCATTGATAAAGATTTTCTAGCAAGTCTAATCTGCTAGTTGACTCTAATAACAATCGTTAGAACTGACTAAGCTGAAGTGTTTGTAGGGGGGGGGGGGGTGAATACAAACACTACAACTTTTCGCTCTTTTAAACTTAATCCACAACGACTGGAATAGTTACAAGGATCAGAAACACTTTACTGAAATTAAAATAAATACACAACCATTCAAGTTAAAATAGTTGTATTATAACTTGGTGCTTTTTCTGGAAATCTGTTTAATCACAAGGTGATTAACAACTACAATTCTGTAATAAATTACAACTTCTTTTTCTCACACACTAGCTACAAATTTTTCTTTGAATATTTCTCTCAAGATCTATTACAAAGCTTCCTTCTAGTGTGTATGTGTTGTGGCTTCTTTGTTGTTTCGTATAACAACTTTTTCTATATATATAGCAGATCAGTTATTGAATTCAAATGCTAGACGTGCTGCTTTTTCAACATAGCCGTAGTATGTCACATCATTATCCTTTTAGAGTAATGTGTCAAACTACTATTGGCTGGTGTTGTTTCGTTTTTATCCCCTGATCTTTATGCATTTATTTCTTGAGAGTTGTTATTGGACAACCAAAGTTCAATGAATATATTCTCAGTTATACCCTTTGCTTCCGTGCCAAGTATCGATGATTTGCTTATAAGTCCTGATGACGAGTGGACTAGGTTATAACCATTCATAGTTTCTCAAAAGACTTTGGTTGTAAAAACAAAGAAAGCTGCAAATTTACCCATTAAAAGAAAATCAAAAGAGGGTGACAGTGAGGTTGAGGTAGACAAAGAGACTGAGTTGGCTACTCAAAAAAAGAAGAGATTGATAACCTTAAGCCAAAAACAATCCATTGCCTCTCAAAAGGCATTGGAGGTTAAAAGGAAAAGCAGTACTCTGTTATCATCCTCCCAAAAGTATGCTAACATTGAAGAAAGTTCCCAACCAGGAACACCAAGTATAGAGTCTGCACAATCCCCTGTACGTACAAAGGGGCAAGCCCAGAGAGAGAAAAGATCAAAACGAAATAGTGACACAAGGAAAGCACACATAGAGTCTTGTTTACTTGATGCTTCTCAAATTTCTATTCATGAGGAGCAGCCAACACTCTAATCTGTACATTCCCCTACCTCTTCTCCTATTCTTGATTCTTTAGAACTTGATTGTTCAAATCTTCTTGATATTTTCCAAGAAGAGCCAATACTCCAAGAAACTAACACACACGAACCACTTGTTCAAAGTACAAGTGCAGTCAGTTCTCCAATGCATTCCTTGGAGAGATCCCTAACCACAGAAATACAAAGGGAACCCCCTCTCCTTAGCATCACAACTAATTCTTCTTTAACCCCCTGTCACATCCGTGTCCCAAATCGCATATTCGTGAACATGCATTCCA
>CM025787.1:17608375-17633228 GCA_014636745.2 Centella asiatica | reverse complement strand
CCGATAGTTAATACTATCAGAGACTAACTAGTCCTCGATAGTTAATATTATTAGAGACTACATTAGTCCCCGATAGTCAACACTATCAGAGACTAATCTTCTTCTAGTCTCTTACAAGTGAACTTACCAGAGATTAGGGCAATCTTCGATCGAGGGTAATATGGTAGTTATCTCTCCCACGATCAAAAACGGTTCACTACCCTTAAGAATTGCAAACGTTTCAAACAATTTGATAAAACAAAATTCAAACATCTTTGCAATTACAAACACTCAAGCTCTGAAATTATTTTCTCTCTGCAAATACTCTGCAATTTAACCCTTTTTCAAGTTTTCTTCCAAAGTTCACAGATCTCTGAAAATGGCCGCTAAAACAGTTCTGTTCAAGTTTGGAGATTTTGATATCATCAAGACAAACCATGCAGGGGTGGCTGATAAGCATGTCTTTGAAGCCCAGTACCACCCCTTTGTGGATTTCCTTCAACACTCCAGTCTTTCGTATGCCATTTACGAAGCCCCCATCCAAGCCGCTGAGGTTATCACGGCTGTCTGGTCCACTGCTACCATCTAGGGTGAGAAAACTGCCTCCCCTGTGGTAAGTTTCAGGTATGCAAACTCTGTTTATAATATAGATCATACCGTAATTAATAATGCTTTACACTTGCCAATTTATGAAAACTTTGACTCACTTGCTTCTGATGAAGAAATTGTTTCAATGTTTAAAAATTTACATTATTCTGCTAAAATTAGTTATGTTGGGTCTATCACACGACCCCATCTTAGGCAAGAGTGGTCACTATTTTTTGACATAATCACAAAAGCATTTTCTACTAAGTGCAGTGGCTATGATGCTATCATTACACTCACACAACAAATCACTTTTAGTGTGTTGTATGATAGACATCTTAACATTGGGCTCTTTATTCTGCAAAATTTGTTGATAAAACTTAAAACCAGTAAAAATAAAATTTATTATTCTAGGTTTTTGATGATGATTGCTAATTATCTAATTCCTAACCTTGATATTACTGGTATGCAAGTTTTACCAACTGTTTTGCAGAGTAAAAGAATATTTACAGATGTGAAGCATAAATCTGCAAAGGTAAGAGTCCCTTTATTTTTTCCTTCTGTCATGAGATCTATTCTCATTGACAGGCTTCCAAATCTTTATTCTTTGCAATTTTTTGAGGATATTGAAAGTCAAAACCCCATTAATCCTCCAACCACTTCACAACAACTATCTATAGCCCCCTCCACAGTCTCTCAACAGATTGTGGTTGTAAAACCAAAGACAATCACAAAACTCCCAATTAAAAGAAAAATAATTGAGGGAGCAAGTGAGGATGAGGGAGAACCAGAAGCTGAAGTTCCACTTCAGAGAAAGAAGAGAGTTATAACCCTTAGCCAAGCCAAATCCAGTGCTTCTCAAAAAGCATTGGAGGTTATAAGGACAAACAGTGAACTGTCACCATCCTCCCAAAAGGATGTTGACATTGAAGAAAGTTCCCAACCAGGAACATACTGTACAGAGTCTGCACAACCTCTTATTCACCAACAAGAGGAAACCCAAAGAGAAATAATAAAAGAAAAGAGTGACACAAGGAGTGCACACACAGAGTCATCATTTGATGTTCCTCAATTTTCAATATTTGAGGAACAGCCAACACTCCCCACTGTACATTCTTCTCCTTTTTCTCCCACTCTTGATTCTTTTGATATACATATGATTGATTCTCTTGATTTTTCCCAAGAGGAGCCAATAATCGAGACAAGCTCTCAAACAAATTCCATGGATAGAACCCTAGCCCAAGATAAACAAAGGGAACCCCCTATCCATGTTGTCACAAGCACTTCTCAAACCCCCACTTCTATAGGACAGAGTGACACCATCCATATGAGTGAGGTTGTGAGAATAATTAGTGAGAGTCAGGCTCCTGCCCTGGAAAAAGGAGAGACCATACACCTACAAGAGAGTCAAGCTTTAGATAGCTTGGAAAAAGGAGAGAAAGAGAAGCTGGGTGCCCAACCCCAGGCAAAAGGAGAGGGTGTGAGCAAGGATGAGATCCTTGAACAAAAGAAAAGAGAGAAATTTTCAGTAAGTATATTTTTACAACCTGCTGAAACCAGCTCACAAGAAGCTCAGGTTTCTTCTGCTCCCTCCATCAATATCCAAACAGAAGAACCAGATATTAGATCAAGCACAGGGGATGCAGCTTTACAAGTCATATATGAGATGTCCAATGCTGATTTTGAAGAGTTATATGGTCTACAACAGAGACAAGATCATATTTCTACATTGAAGACAAGCCTAGCAGATAAACCTATGCCTGAAGAAGCTCCAGAGAATAATGTTGATGAATGGCTTGATGCCTCTTATGCCAACACTCTGGAGGAAGTAGCCGCCCAGTTGAGGCAGGACTATGTGACCAACATAGGGTCAACTGCTGCTGCACCATCTGTGAAGGACATTCTTGAAGAAGTAACCAAGGTGGATAAGAAACACACAAAATTTCACCACTTCTTGGTTACTGGCATCAATGGTGCAGTGCAGCAAATCAAGGAAAGGATGGAGTTGGAGACAGACAAGATTAGAAGGTGCTATGAAGGACACTTGCCAAGGAGGACTGTCACATCAATTGATTCATTAGTCAAAGATAAGTCCAAGACTGACAGTCGACTTCAAGCCCTCGAAGCAAATATCCAACTCCTGATCCAAAAGCAAGATCGAATGGAACAACTTTTGCTACAGGCAATTCCAACAGTGGCCACCTCCTCTAAACCCCAAGATGCTGATGTCAAAAAGGGGGAGAGTGGTCCATTCAAAACTGCTCCTGTACATTCACACAAGTCTGGTTTTGTCCTTGATGCAGAATTGCAAGCAATGTTGGACAGTATCCTAAAGAAGCATTCTGATCTTGCAGCAGCAGCAACAACAACAACAGCAACAACAACAACAACAACAACAACAACAATTCCAACAACAGCAACAACAACAACTTTTCCTTCTTCCTCTGCACAAGCCCCAAAATCAAAAGACAAAGGCAAGGGAATCATGGTTGAGGAACCAAAGAAAAAGATTTCAACTCAACCAGGACAACCTAAGCTGTTGGGGGATGCCATGAAGACTGCTCACTTTCCTACTCCTATTGAAATTGAAGTGGAAGGGAAAGTTAAGTTAGTCAATCCTCGTGATCAAAGATTAATAGATTCTGATGCATTATTAGCTTAGAAACTTCAAGAGGAGGAGGACATGACAGCAGCAAGGGAGGAGGAGGAGGCAAAGAAGAACAAAACTTCAACAAGGAGATCAAGTGCACAGAAGGCAGCCATTACCAAAAAGAAAAATAAAGAGATGGAAGAGGCAGAAAGAAAGTCAAGGAGGAAACCTTTGGTCCAGGAATCTACAAAGAAACCTGTGATCAAGGCAACCATTAAAAAGCCTACCTCTCAAGATCCTCCAAGGTCAACCGAGACTGCCTTGGTGGCTGTGAGTGGATCAACAAAACCACGAACAGTTTCATCAAGGAAGTCCTATAAGGTTGAAATGGCTAGCACTGAATAAATCGTCAAGGCCCTGAAGAAAAGTACAAAGAAGATTGATCTTATCAAGGGTAAAAACAATGAAGAGCTTCTCCATGATTTTTTAAAAGATGGAGAGTCTCTGATGTTCGAAAAGCCAGCCTTGGAGGGACAGAATAAAGAAGATCTGGAGTGGTTGCTGATTGTTGTGCTCAACATGAAACTTCGAAGCCAAATTCAGAAGGTGATGAAGATGGAGCATAAGGTGGATTTAGTACCGAAAGCTAAGTCTAAGCCTTTGGGATTGTGGTATGAGACTTTTTTCATGGAGAGAAGGTTTTCTTTGACTACAACAGAGATATTAACAGTATCAGTGAGAGGCACATTGAAGGATTTCTTACTCTCCTCAAAGATGCTGAAGAAGAAATTGAGTTTGTATTGAAAAATCTGTTGAAAGATAGGCTGGAGTTGCTGAGGAAAAATAGAAAAGAACGGCTTGAGTTGTTGAAGAAAAAATGAGGTAAAATTGTTGTGTTGAATTTGTTTGTTGAAATAAGTTGTAATTTTTTTTTTTGAAGCCAGACTTGTAGGATTTAAACCTGAGTCTTGGTGGAAGCTAAACAACAGATCAAAGATCTTAGTTCAAAATACATTTGTAGTTAGAAATTCTTTATTCTTTTTCTAAGAAATTGTAATATTGAGTTTTGACATCATCATCAACCTTGAAATTATGCTTATCATTCT
Organism: Centella asiatica; assembly: GCA_014636745.2. Lineage (NCBI taxonomy): Eukaryota > Viridiplantae > Streptophyta > Magnoliopsida > Apiales > Apiaceae > Centella > Centella asiatica. The sequence goes on along the minus strand of CM025787.1, from coordinate 17,628,968 downwards.
GATATTCATAATTAGGGGGAGATTGTTAGGTTTTAGAACATTTGATGATGATTGTCTGTAGATTACTTAGAGTACAAATGTATAGAAAGTGTTAATTAGTAACACTGAAGTTTTGTAGCTAGCAGTTATCTCTTTGTTTGTAATTTATTCATTATTTGTAAAGAGATAAAATTATTTCATATTTGTAAGTAACTGCTGGAATGATGTATCAAAGCTTCAGAAATCAAGATGTGTATTTGATCCGTTAGAATTTGCAAAAAGGCTTGTCGGAGACTAGGAGAATTGGTCAGGGACTAAAAAGATTTTATCTATCGGAGACTAGTTTTGCCTATCGGAGATTAAGACTTAAGTCATCAGAGATTAAGCCTTAACGCGTCAGAGACTAAACAATTCTATCGAAGACTACACAAGCTGATGTCATCAGGGACTAAATGCACTGGAGACTAGTAATGATGTCACCAGAGACTAAAGATGAAGCATCAGGGACTAATCGTGATTTATTTCCTGAAAGATACAGAGTTCGAATTAAAAAGGAATGTCTTCCACGTAAAGTAAAATATTATTTAAGACGTAGCTGGTAAGGAAACTAACCAGAAATCTGTTCCTATCAAAAAGGAAAGATTGTATTTGATTCGAATAAGGAAGCTGAATTTTGTTCAGAATAGGAACTGAGTCAATAGTAATTCAGTTGCTAGAGAAGCTGTAATTAGGTTTTACAGAGAATTGTAACTTCGAAGCTGTATAGGTTTTTCATAGTTTGTATCTTTTCCTATATAGAATAGAAAAGAAGCTGACGATTACAGTATTGTAATTGTTAGGATTTGTATTCAATTGTAAATCGATAAAGCAATTGTTTATAAATTGATTCGTGTTCTTGTTCTTTATATTCCACAAGAAAAGTTAATTTCTTACAGAGCAAGTAATTCGAAAAGATTTCAAAGAAATTGTATTCAACCCCCCTTTCTACAAGTTCTCGGCATCTCACTGGGAAAACAAATGCATCAGGGCATGACATTGTCAAATCAACCCATCAGGGGAACGTGTCAGGGCATGACAATGGCAGGCCAACCTGTTAGGGGAATCTATCAGGGCATGACAGTGATAAGGAACCCATCAAGGAAACCCATTAGTGGAAATACTCAACACTGCTCAATGGAAGCCATCAGTGGATGCTGTAAGTTTTAACATCAGGGGATCAAGAAGCACTTGGGTAACTATACAACAATAGATTAACTTGAGTGAAGCATGAAGCACTGATCAAGTCTTAAACAGGATTTGTCATCAGGAGATCCAGAACCACTGATCAAGTCCAAATCAGGGCTTCTTATCAGGGGATAGTTATGACTGCATACATTTGTCATCAGGTCTTACACGCAAATCATTGAAGCTTATCATAAAAGCAAGAGATATAACTTGAAAGATATTTCTTGAAGTTTGGTGATCCAATGACAACTCTGGATTATTAAATGCTTGAAGATCAAGGGATGAAAAAGAAGCAACAAAAGTCATCAGCATTCTGACACATCATTCCAAAAGGACAACGATGTGACATATATGCGGCCAAGTTAAAAAAGCAGCACTTCTAAGCACGTGGGTTCAACAACTGATCGTCTATATATGCGAAAGAGTTCTCATTACAAAAAGTGGATATCCAACGGATCAACCAAGAGATGATGTGGGCATAAAATGCAACGAAACAGATTTATCTTCAGAGACGGTGCATGGATCAAATGGTAATGGTGAGTTAAGGCTTAGGGGTCCTATTACTAGGTCCAAGACTACGAAGTTTGTGGCAAGATTGTCTAATGCAGCAGGTTTGGGAATTGAAGAGTTTAAAGCCTTGGGTTTGTGTTTGGAGCATTATAAAGAGGGAATGGAAACTTGGACTTGGCCTAATATGCATTGTGCTCAATTGGGTGATAATTTTGATGCAGTTGTGAATTTGATTAGCCTAGCAACTAATTTGCCCATCGGGGATTAATTTAACCCATCGGGGATTAATTTGCCCATCGGGGATTAATTTAACCCATCGGGGATTAATTTAACCCATCGGAGATTAATCGCGTTTTGCCTGCAAGAGACTAATTTTCGGATTTGGACTGCAGCATGTTAACTTAGTTTATTTATTTTAGTAATTGTTTCCTAGTCGAAATAGGTTTGTTCTCTTGCCATAGTTGGAATAGATTCCTTTCTAGAATAGATTTCTTTCTAATATGTTATTCTTTCCATGTAAGGTTAGGAATTTAACAGCTTATATATAGCTGTTTGTAAATATATTTGGGGAGTTGATATCTGATTAATAAAATTCAGAGTGTTCTGTAATTTTTCTTATTGTTTGTGTGATATAAACAAGAACCTATTCGTGAGATTCGAATAGCCTTGAACGTGTGATTCGTTCAGGAACCCTAAATTAGCTTATTGTGCGTATATCAATAGGTTGATTTAGTTATCCAAGGCTGTAGGCTTAAACTCCCTACATCAAGAGAGAAGCACACAAACACTAGAGAGAAGCTTTGTAATATATCTTGAGAAAAATATTCAAAGAAAATAAGAAACTAGTTAGTGTGATAAAGAAGTTGTAATTTATTACTGATTGTAGCTGATTAATCACATTTGTGATTAAACAGATTTCTAGAAAAACATCAAGTTTTAATACAACAATTTTAACTTGAATGCTTGTGTGTTTATCTTAATACTTATAATAGTTTTTCTGTTCTTGTAGCTATTTCTGGCAGTGATTAACAAGTTTTTTTTAAGAGCAAAAAGTTTTGAGTGTTTGTGTTCAACACCCCCCCCCCCCCTTCTACAAACACGTGAGCTTATTTAGTTCTAACAATTGGTATCACAGCCAACTAGCAGATTACACTTGCTAGACGATCGTTGAAAATGGCTAACAAAGTTGGAAATAGCAAAGTCCCTATGTTGGAAAGGGGAAAGTACTTTTTCTAGAAACAAAGAATGATAGTTCATCTAAAAGCAATTGATGATGAATACTTGCAAATTCTTGAAAAAGGCCCTCACGTTCCAAAAAAGCTCATTTCTCAAGAGGTTGTCAATGGAGTCAGTGTTCAAGAAAGATTAGTTCCAAAGGTTACTGAAGAAATGATTCTAGAGGAAAGAGAGAAAGTAAAAAAGGATCTAAAAGTCATAGGCATCCTATATAATGGTTTTGACGATGATATGTTAAACAGTATCATGAATCTTACAACGTCTAAATCTATATGGGATACTATTCAGATCTTGTGTGATGCTACTGAGGATGTGAGGGAAAACAAACTGTAGCTATTGACATAACAGTATGAGTGGTTCACAATGAAAAATGGTGAAACACTCACTGAAATGTTTGACAAATTTAACAAGTTGGTAAATGACCTGAAGATGTATAGGAAGAGCTATGCCAACAAAGAAATCAATAGAAAATTCATGAGGGCATTTCCTATATTGTGGGATCCAAAGACTACAGTCATCAGGGAATCCAAGGACATGAATCTCCTAGACTTGGATAAGCTATATGATACCCTAAAGACATATGAACTGGAGGTTCAAAAAAGATCTGAAATGTCAGGGGATACCAGAAAGCTTAAATCTCTATCCCTGATGGCTGCTAGAAAGAATAAAGTAGAAGCAAGACCAAGTGTCTTGATGAAAAAAGTTTGGAAGAAGAAGAAGAAGAAGCTGACTTAAAGGAGACTGAGTATACTCTTGAAGAGTTAGAAGAACTGGAAGAAACCATGGCCTTTTTAGTAAAAAGATTTTCCAAGCTGAAATTTCAAAAACCATTAGGGTTAAAAAGATTTTCAACAAAGAAACCTAGTAGCACCAAAAGCTTTATTGATAAATCAAGAATAAAGTGCTACAAATGCAATGAGATGGGTCACTTTGCAAATGAGTGCCGCAAGGCCACAAATGTAGGTGAATCCAAGGGAAAAGAAGCTAATGTGGATTACAAAAAGAAATACTTTGACCTTCTTAATGACACCAAGAAGGGAAAAGCCTATATTGTAGAGGGAAAGGACTGGGCTAACTCAGATGAAGAAGATAATGAGCAATATGTCAACCTAGCCCTGATGGCCTCATCCACTGACAGTAGCAACTCACAAGTAAGTCTTGAAATTTCCTTTAACATGTCTAGAAATGATTGTGTTAAAATTGTTAAGGAAATGACTTGTGAGATAAAAGATCTTTTTTTTTTTTTTTTGTTAAATTGGAAATGCTATAAAAGAAAAAGAAGATACAAAACTAACGAGGGGCATACCCCCCGGCCTACTAGCACAGAACGCTAGCTAGGGAAACAAACCCAAAAAGGAAAGTAGCAACCTAAACAGAAACAGAGCAAACTAAATCGCCACCTAAAAAACAAAAAGCCTGGAAAGGCAATCGCTGAAAACCACTACAGCTAGAACAACACTAAGCAAGATTTCAAAACCTATCATGATGTCATCACTATAGCATAGAGGCAACATCACTGCAGCAACAAGGAAACACAGAAACAACACCATTACCAATGCAGAGCAGCAAAACCAACAACATTACAGCAGCAGAAGAGACAGATGCAACACCACTGCAGCAACCAAAATGGAGCAGGAAATTGCGCAGATCGGACAGCAACACCTCCACAGCAACAAGCACCAACAAACATCAAACATCAGCAGTATAAGCAAAAACCACTTCAGCTGCAGCAAATAACTAACACTGCGGCATTGAAACTGCTGCCAACAGCAGAAGCAGATTCACTAAACTCAGCAGAGAATACACTAAATTTGGAAGGCAGCAGCAACAGACATCACTACAACAAGCAGCATAAACTGCGCAGATGTAAGAAGCAACAGAAAACAGAACCATCAATCTGCAACAGAAAAATCATTGCAGCAAGCAAAAGGATCATAAACTACGCAGCAGCAAATTGCAGCTGAACACAGAAACAAGAATCTGCAGCAGATCCAACATTACATCACTGCAGCAGTAGACCAGCAGCAGCAATTTCTACGACAGCAGCAACAAATTTCAAAACCACTACATTGCAGCAATCAAAATGAGGCAAAAACTACTAAGAACGAACAATTTCAACAACAACATAGAGGCACTTTCAGGGTAACAGCAACAAAGCATCGAAACAACATCAGTGTAACAACATTCTATAACTAATAGAATTAAAGTAATTTCCAATTTGCAAGATTAGGGTGCAAATGTAGCGTTTTGGGAAGGCCTTTCCAGCTGTGCAACTTGAACTTAACTGTGGAAATACAATCCTGAGCAACATAGTGTGCAGTATGCCCTTGACCTCCGTGCTTTCTATGATTTCTTTCAAGCCACACTTTGTATATTATAGTTACAAGGCATAAATGGCTGATGAGCTTTGCCCCCACTGTGAGATTAGTATTGTCCAGTTGAGCAATGTAGTGGTTTAAAGGAAACCAGCTTACCAACCCAACCTGCAGCACCCATTACTTCAGCTAATACAACCGAACTAAACCTGCAATCAAAGAAAAGGTGAGTAGTAGATTCTTCTTGTTCCTCACAAAATTGGCAAGGGCCTACTAATTTGGGAAGGATTTTGTTAAGGGTAGCTAGCCAAGTAAAGAAAGACATTCTAGGGACCGAAACGGGATTCCAAAGAATACTGCACCAGGGTGAAGGGGGGTATTTCTTCCGAATTGAGTTCCAGATGGTACGTAAGGAGATTTTAGTTATGTCAACACCTTGCCAAAGAATCGAGTCTTGGCCACTGGAATTAATAGGGATCTGAGCAGTAGAGGCTCTGAGGTCAATAAGGAGAGTAAAGTTTGAGGTAGGCAGGCACCAAGAGTCACCTGAAATATAGGAGCTAAGTTTAGAGAAAAAGCTGTTGTTTGCATTTGATATGATGGGCATATCGGGTCTATTGGCCAGCGGTCGTGAGGAAACCCACGGATCTTGCCAGGTGAGGAAATTACAACCATTTCCAACTTTGTAAGTGATGAATTCAAGAGCTAGATCTCTGAGTTGGAGAATCTTCCTCCAGGCCCACGAGGAGTCTTGGGAAATAGGGACAGTCCAGAAACCATATCAGGTAAGCTTGTAGTTCCGGATCCAAGAGACCCAAGGGGAGGAACAGTTCCAATCTAAAATCTGCAGCAGCCTGCGAAGGATTTGTGCCTTATTCCAATCTTCAACTTGTTTGATTCCAAGCCCTCCTTCTCGTCTCGGGAGAGCAACATGCTTCCAAGAGACTTTGCAACCATGCTTGTCAAGAGAAGAACCTTTCCATAAAAAGTGAGTAAAGATTTGAGTGATCTCTTTGGAGACTACACTGGGTAAAATGAAATGGGAAGTCCAAAAAGCTTGAATGGCAAAGAGTATGGATTTGATGAGTTGGATTCTGCCTGCGTAAGACAGGTATTGATTGGCCCAAGAGCTAATGCGATCAGTGATCTTATCAATCAGAGGTTTGCAATCTAGAGAGGAGAGCCTAGAGGAAATAAGAGGAACCCCTAGAAACCTTACTGGGAGCGAGCCTAAGGGAAAACCACAACGATCAACAATCAAGGTTTTAACTTCATCACACACATTCGCCAAAAAACAGTTGCTTTTCTGGAAATTAATGGTCAGCCCCGAAAGATTTGAAAAATCTGCTAAACCATTAAGAAGGAGATTTATAGAGGATATGTCCCCATAAGAGAATAGAATTAGATCATCAGCAAATGCTAGATGGGTAAGGGAGCCTCTTTCTGTTTTCCAGTGGAACTTGAAAGAGGGGTTTTGGCTAACAGTATCCAACTTAGCACTGAGGACTTCCATAGCAATAACAAACAGATAAGGCGATAGAGGGTCACCTTGACGAAGACCCTTCTTGCCATCAAAATAACCACAGAGCTCTCCATTAACTTTAACCGAGTATTTGGCAGTAGTGACGCATTCTTTAACCCATCTGATAAATTGCTCTGGGAACCCCATAAATCTCATAACAGCAATAACAAACTCCCAATTGACTGAATCAAAAGCCTTACTTATGTCAATTTTTATGGCACAACGGGGAGGGCCTCCAGCTCTATGATAGTTATGTAAAAGTTCTTGAGCCAGTAGAATATTATCATCTATGCTCCTTCCATGGATAAAAGCAGATTGACGGTTAGAAATAATGAAGGGAAGAGTTTTCTTAAGACGGTTGGCAAGAATCTTTGCTATGCATTTGTAAACTGTAGAGCAGCATGAAATAGGACGAAAATCCCCCATCGTTGTAGGATTTTTAACCTTAGGGACCAGCGTGATGGCTGCATGGTTAATCTCTTTGAGAAGCTTCCCAGAGTGGAAGAAGGCATGGACTGCCCTAGTGAAATCAGCACCCACAATATCCCATGAGGAAATGAAGAAATTGGTATTGAAGCCATCAGGGCCAGGGGATTTGTTTTTGGGAAGAGATTTGAGAGTGGCCAGGATCTCAATGTTTGAAATAGGAGTCGTAAGAGAGAGCAAAAGGTCAGAAGGAACTTTTCTGAGGTTAAGGTTTTGGAGCTCAATAAAGTTTCTGCTAGCTGGAGGATTTTTAGAACCAAGAGAATTTCTGAAGTAAGCTACAGCAATAGATTTGATCTGAGCCTGGTCATTAGTAAGAACTCCCAAATCATCTTCAAGAACCAAAATTTTGTTTGAGTTCCATCTACCTTTAGCTTTTGCGAAGAAAAATTTGTTGTTTTTGTCCCCCACATTGAGCCAATGAACCCGAGATTTTTGATTGAGAATTTTCTCCTCTTCCTCAAGGGCGTTCAGGAGAGCATTAGAAAGGAGTTTCTCTTGCAAATAGGATGCTGCGGAAGAGGCTATCTGATGACTGGATTGAAAAGAGAGAAGTGCCTCCCTTGCTACAGAAACTCTGGTTTGATAGTGGCCATGCTCCTTATTTAATTTTATAAGATTCTTTTTAACTTTCCTGAGCTTTGTGGCCAATGCAAATTGAGTTGATCCTTCCACTGGGTCTAACCAAGCATCAGAGACTGCATTGTGGTAGCCTTCTAAGTCTATAAGATGGTTTAAAAATAGGAAGGGCTTTCTAGCTGGAATTGCTTGGAAGCTTAACTGAAGGATAGCTGGGGAGTGGTCAGAAAGCCTGCTAGGACCAAAATAAACGTGTGAGAGGTCCATGGTCTGAATCCATTCAGGGTTACCTAGAACTCTGTCAAGCTTTTTAGCAATTGGGAAAGATTCTTGATTGTTTCTCCATGTAAGGTGGTGACCCATGAATCTGATATCTTCCAGATGGCAGTTAGCTAAGCAGTCTCTAAACTCATCCATTCCTAAAGACCAAGCTTTGCGACCCCCGAAGTTTTCTGACTGAGAGAGAATCTCATTGAAATCACCTAAAACAGTCCAGTTTTGTGCAGTGGAGGCTAAGGAAAGGAGCTCACTCCAAAGGCTGCGACGCATAGAGTAAGTATTATGAGCATAAACAAAGGTAATCAAAAAATTTGTGTCCCGATCCAAAAGAGAAACCTTGCAGTGTATAAGCTGGTCTGAGGAAAAGATTGGAGTGACGTGCCAAACCCGCGGGTTCCACCCAATCCAAATTCTGCCATTCCGATGGTGATTATAATTGAAAATCCACTCCCAGTTAGCTTGAATTTTAGAGGCAATGGCCTGAGCCTTGGCATGTTTGATTCTAGTTTCCAAAATACCCACCAGAGTAATACCATTAGAATTCAAAAAAGATCTAATGTCGTCTTGTTTAGGCGACTTATTAAGGCCTCGAACGTTATAGGAGCAGATATTCATGTGACAAAATATTTGGGATAACAAAATATTTAGGGCCTCCCACCCTTCTTCTTTTTCCTCTTGGAAGCGGATGTAATAATTGAACTGACTAAGCCTTTCAGTTTCTAATCTTTAAATTCTTTTTCATCAACTGTCAAGATTTTACCAATAAGCATTTGGTTAAGAGAACTAAAATCCGACTCAGGTGAGGGAACATCCAGGCTAGATAGAAGGGAGAATGGATTGGTTTGAGGAGTAGAAGGAGATGGGTAAAGATTCTCGGAAGTCATAGGACTAGAGGTAGAAGGTAGGGAGGAGGTAGGTTTGGGAAGAATGCTGTTGATAGCAGAATTTTTAGGGGTTTCCGAAGCAACAAAGGTTTCAAAATTTTTAGGAGTTTCCGAAGCAACAAAGGTTTTAGGATTTTTAGGAGTTTCCAAAGCAATTGTGGTTTCAGAATTTGATTGAGGTTTGGGGATCCATTGAAAGTTAGACAATGGGCATTTGAATTGGGAATGGCCAAAAATAGAGCATTTAGGGCATGAAGGAGGTTTGTTTTGATACTCTATGGAGACCATAGCTGAAGCTTCCATACTAGAAAATTCATCCCAAATAGAGACAATAAGTTCCTTAGGCCAGCTAGAGTTAACCCCAATTTCTACGCACATTCTAGCATAAGGCATGGGTTCAAGCTTGCTTGTGACTTTATCTAGAAATAGAGGCTTACCCAAACCGCTTCCAATGTAACTAAGCCCCTCTATGGTCCAGTAAGATAGAGGAATTCCAGAAATTTTTACCCATACGGGAGCTTGCTTGCAATCTTCTTTGGATATTGCTTGCAATCTTCCAGTAAGATCTTTATGACACTTTAAGGACTATTGTAGCTGAGACTGAGAGAGTATAGAAAATAAATGAACATCTGATTGCTAGAAACACTCTTTTAGAATCAGAACTCACTAGACTTAAGAATCTTGAAAAAGAATTCTCAAGAACTAAAAATCTCCTTGACTGTGTTGTTAAAAGAAAGGAATGGACCTCAAAACTTTTGAAACAAGAAAGGGAAGTCATATAAAAATAGAATGAGTCAAGCAAGAAACTGGATGATCAATTAAACTGTCAGAAATCTAATCACAAGTCTGGTTTAGGCTATGAAGAGACTCTAGTGAAGCAACCTCCTATTGAGGTTGAAAATGCAGCTAGCTTTGGAAAACGACCTATACAACCTATCAAATTTTTAAAGGTTGTGATAAAGTTAGAAAAAGGGAATGTTTTCCCAATGTGTGGAACTTCCACAAGTGGTGAGAGTGGCAAGAAACCAGTTCTTGCCAAAGCACTCAAATTCCCAACCAAGAAGGAACTAGACTATGTATCAGTGGATACACAGTCATCAGGGGATATGAGTGCATTAGGCGATCGTAGCCCCTCAAGGGATAAAGGCTTGTCAGGGGATAAGAAAAAGAATAGGAATGGAAAGTTAGGTGTAAACAAAGCTAGTAACTACACCCCAATTTGAGAAGCTCCTAGGAAAGTGTGTTGGAATTGTGGTAATAATAATCATTTATCTTTTCAGTGTAAGGAAAAACCACAGATTTTAATTGGCACTATCTTATATGCTGATGATTTACCTTTCAAGCTAGCATGCACCCTTAAGGGTAATGAAAAGAAAAATGCTAGTAAATCTAAAGTTGTTATTGAAGCTCCTATAAAGGAGAAAGTGTGTACATTGCCAAAACCAAAAGTGACAAATAATGAGAAAGATCTATTAACAGTGACTAAACCTAAAGGACCCAAAACCACTTGGGTACCAAAAACAAATTAAATGTTATTTGTGTGCAGGAAAAAGTCAAAGGCAGTCAAATATGGTTTCTAGATAGTGGCTGCTCAAGACACATGATAGGAAACAAAGCCTTGCTCACAGAGTTCTAAGAAAAGGTTGGTCCAGTGTAACGACCCAGAAATTTTGTTTATCTATAAATAGTTTATTCACTTATTTTTTTTGTTATTTTTATTTATTTTCTTATTAATATGTAAATAGTTAATATATGATGTTTTTAAATGTCTAAATATTTTGGACTCATTAAAGGATTATGTTTGTTTGGATTATGAGATTAAGTAATTTATTTTATATGTTGATATTGCTTAAAGGAGTCAAGCGCTTAGATCAGTAAATCTTTTGCTGAATAGAATGGCATATGTATGAATGATGACATCATGTGTACGTATGTAAATTTGATTAGTAAGCTGCTTTAGTAGCTGGCTTATTTGCATGAAGGACAACAGGCTTATTACGTTGCTTAGCTGCTAAGAATCATGATGAGCAACCATTTTACTGTTCAAATTAACCAATCATTTTATTTCCAAGCTTAATCTTAGCCTACTATAAATACCTCATTCGGAGGAACATTTTAATCTCTTTTCTAAAGATTGTCTCTTTCAAAGTTCTTCTTTAAACCTACCATCTTCGTATAATTTCAAGTTCTCTTTTCTGGGAGATTACCTTCAATCAGGCTTTGATCTCTTTCGTCAACGCAGGGGGTAAGAATTTTAAGTTCTCCTCTATTGTTCCTTTTTTCATGGCATCTGAGAATATTACCCGTGCATACTAGATTTTCAAGGAAGAATGAAGCTTCAAAAGAAAAGCTGCGTTCTTTTGCTTATTCATGTTCATGAGGTATCCTAGGTGGAGTTTGTTCATGTAAGACCTTCCTTTGAAACGGAGACAAGCTCTAATGTTAGTCTTTGATGATGACGTCAGCCTTAGTCCCCGATGGGTTAAGGTCATCAGTCCCTGATAAGTTAATGCTAGTCTCTGACGGGAGTAACCTTAGTCTCCGATGACGTCACCCTTAGTCTCCAATGGGCTTAAGATGACGTCATCAGTCCCTGATGAGTTAAATAGTCTCCGATGACGTCATCCTTAGTCTCCGATGGGTTAAGATGACATCATTAGTCTCTGATGAGATATTTTAGTCTCTGATGAGTAAGATTTTTCTCGACGGGCAACCTCATGCCCTGATAACCATTTTCTAATCTGAATGGTCATCTTTTAAGTATGGATTTCTCATGTTATACCAACAATGATGTTTTACAGAACCTTTTTGCAACTAGTATAGTGATTTTAGCTAAGGACCAAGGCAAGTATATACTCATTCCACTTTCTTTCTTACTAATTACGTAGAATCACTATTTCGATTTACGTACATGAATGATGTTAAAGCTTACGCATGATGATGATTTTGTTCATGATTAAGTAACGTATGATCATTGATCCGATGTATGTGAAAAGATATATTGATTGAGCTATATGTTATTGGGTGACTGCTAGCTGACTAAAGTCGCTAGCACACCAAAAGATGATGATGATGATGCAAGGGTGTTGCAGTCGTGAGCTTTTGTGCACACCTGAATAGCTTCCGTATGGGTATATAGAAAAATCATCGGCTGTCTACTTTTAATTGTTGAGCACGCCAACGTGTTTGGTAGTCGCTATTTTTAATTGTGGAGGATGCCAATTTAAAATGAGAAAATGTTTTCAAGAAGATATACTCCATATGGGAAGTTAAAGGGCTATTAAATGCTTTCGCCTGGTATTCTGGCCAATGATGATAAAGAATGATAGATCGAGTGTTCGCAGACCATATGCTTTCTGCAAGTGACTACGTATGTCAAATGATGAATCAAACGACCAGGCTGACCAGTTGGGATGAAATTTGATTAAAGGAAGTCAGATAATGATCAGTTTGGTCAGGTGATGCATTATTTGATGAAGAGAGGAAGAATCATGATTTATTGAAAGAGGGTTAACCCTTGATATCACTCGGGCACCCTAGATGATATATGTTTATTGAATATCATAAGGTGTTGATCCATTGGAGTTGTTGACGAGTGAAAGAATAAATCTCGTTTTAAAAGAATTATCCTTAGATTTATTTTCTGTCGATATTAATGGAGGTTCTTGGTTAGGGGGTGTTAAACAACCCGTGGTTACTTTGCTTAGGCATCAGAGAAGTGGCGGGCTTCAACAGACATCGGGGATTACGGAAGGCATCAGGGATTACGAAAACACATCGGGGATTACGGAAGGCATCGGGGACTAAGACGTGTGCTAGACGCGCCAGGGATTAAGACACGTATCGGGGACTAACGTTCCGCGTCGGGGACTGAGACGTGTGCTAGACGCGCCAGGGATTAAGACACGTATCGGGGACTAACGTTCCGCGTCGGGGACTAGTGGCGTCATCGGAGATTATTGATGTCATCAGAGGCTATAGTCTCCGATAGTTATTATTCCTCGGTTTTGTTTTGGAGATTGTTTTCAATTTAAATTGGAATGTTTATTTTCCTTGTTAGATTAGATATCTTTCCATAATGGAATTCTTTCCATTGTAAATTCTTTCTAATTAGAACTAGGGTTTATTGATTATTCAACTTATAAATAGCTGTTCATAATGTATAGAAAGACAGACTTTGATTAATAAAATTGTGTGAGTTTTTACTTACGGTTATCCGAAAGTTGGTGGTTAATTCCTTTAGACTTTCACAACCAGATTTGTTTAGTTTGTGGGTGATTAATTTCTTTAAGCAAACTATTCCAATCGATCCTTTGGAATTGATTCTTGGTGATTAAATTCTTTATAGAATCAACCTAAAGTTATTTTCTGCACTTGAACAAACAAAGCTTCCGCAACCTGTGTTTGGTCTCTCAGATCAAATACATCATCTTGGTATCAGAGCTTTTGGTGGACAGATTGTCTTGATTCATTCTAACAAACTCAAATACAATGGCTGGAGAAGAAGAAATTATCCCGCGAGGACTTACCATGGAGCAAGCACAAAACTTACGTCGCGATAGACAGATCAATGACCTGACTGAAAAGGTGAACGAATTACTAGCCAGGTTAGACCGAAGAAACCCTTCCACAAGTCCAAACCGTAGTACCAGATCTGCTCGTACGTCAGATTCGGAAGGAGAAGAAGTGGTCAGACCAGCGCTAAGGAGGCAGAGAGGCAATGCTGACGACGATAAGGGGCTGAGGTTAGATATTCCAGACTTCGATGGCAGCATGAAGCCAGAAAAGTTCTTGGAATGGCTACAAAGAATTGAAAGAGTCTTTGAATACAAGGACTATGATGACTACAAGAAATTCAAGGTGGCAGTATTAAAATTCACCGGTTACGCTAATCTGTGGTATGAAAACTTAAAGAATAAGAGAAGTAGAGAAGGTAAGGCACGGATTGTGTCTTGGGAAGCCTTGAAGGGTAGGATGAAGAAACGGTTCCTACCTATGGATTATGTACAAGATGTGTTCTTGAAACTACAAAGTTTCAAACAAGGGGCACTGTCGGTGGAAGAGTACACGGTGGAGTTTGAGAAACTCACCATGTTATGCGATCTTGAGGAGAGGGCAGAACACAAGATTGCTCGGTTCTTAACAGGACTGAACAATAGTATTGCCGAGAGAGTAGATGTCACATCCGTGTCCCAAATCGTATATTCGTGAACATGCATTCCATTTGATATTTGACATTTGCATTGTTTTTATTGCATAAACAATAATATATCAGTCCATATAGATTAAGAATACATCATTTAGAAAGCAAGCATAATTAGAACGCTTTTAAAAGGAGAGTTAGGATGTCAAAAATGCAGATTTCGTTTAAGGGGGTAATTAGCGGTTATTATGAAGCTTTTGTGCCATTTTGCAATTTCATATTAGTTGAGACCCTTAGTAGAAAAAGTAGAAATCTGCACCTACTTTTGGCTGCATTAGGCTGCTGTCTTCAAGTCAAAAAAGGAAAAAAAAAGGGGTGGGCAGCCTTGTTTGACCAAACCAAGCACCTTGCCACCTCATGCTTGGTTTGGACTAAACAAGAAGCCACTAGAACATGAGGGACAGCCCATTTTCGGCTGGAGAACACTTAGAGAGACAGAAATCAGTAGGAACAAGAGAGAACAGGGGAGAACAAGCTGAACAGATTTTCTAGCATAGCAGATTTTTAGCATAGCAGATTTTGCTAAGTTGTGCAGTTTTTGCAGCTGATCAAGAGAAGAGAACTTCGGGGGCAGCGAGAGGGGAGGTCAACAACGTTAGTTTCGCTGAATTTGTGAGTAAACCCATGGTATACTTATGTGTTATATTTGTGTATCTTGGATAATATATGATTGTTTGCTTATTGTATCATGTCTATATGGGATTACTTGCTGTGTTTGATGAGTTAAATGTGTAATTGACAGTTTGGTGTACAAGCTGAAAATATGTGCTATTGGTAATTGTAGTGATCCGAACTATGTTTGGAATGTTATCAATATGAGGAATTATGTATAT
The DNA here is from genome assembly GCA_014636745.2 of Centella asiatica. Lineage (NCBI taxonomy): Eukaryota > Viridiplantae > Streptophyta > Magnoliopsida > Apiales > Apiaceae > Centella > Centella asiatica. The sequence continues at coordinate 17,613,918 of CM025787.1, read as the reverse complement.
GAGCTATTGGTACTGAATTGAAATGAGAACTATATGTATATTGTGCATTTGATTTCATATGACTTAAAGGAAATGGTATGGCTGATGTGTTCAGGTACTTGCAAATATATTGGTTATATTGGTTACATGAGAACATAGGTGGACTAAGTGCTGTACGAGGTGAAAACCCGTATGAGCCACCTCTGGGATCCATCCTATTACACTGGCTGGCCAGCAATTTATTTGATTAAACCTACGGGTTCATACTGTTGGTTATTGGAAAGATCTTTGTGATCTGTATACAGGAATTCCCGGGGCAATACTCTGATATATCGAGCCATTACCGGAAAAAGAAAAGAATATAGCATTGCATATTTGATATATCTGAATTGATTTGAGTTATATGAATTATATATATGTAAATTGTATGATATGTGTGGGGTTTACTCATTGAGTTGCGACTCATATAAAGCGCTAAATGTTTCAGGTTGTGCAGTATAGCTTTTGAGCTGTTTTGCAGCTTTGTGCATACTTCGACGCGACAGAGGTCGGGAAGCCGTGATCACACTCTCTCTCTCCAGTCCATTTGTGCATATAGTTTTTCTTAGAATGTATATTTCGGGGCTGATTAGGATTTTGGCTTGTAATGTATAAGATATGTTTTGTATAATAGGTTGTGTTTATGCTGTTTAGAAGTGTCTAATATTTCAGATCGTTTGATGTTGAATTTAATGACTTGTTGAATATGGTATTTGAAATGTAATTGCTGTTTATTTGTTATTCGAGTTGGGTCTTTACAATTTTGGTATCCGAGCAGGGATATGGTCCAGAAAGGGCATTCATTCATGCATAAAGTTTGTATTTGATTAGTATGAAGGTATTTGACATTTCATTTTTTTCACATATAGAATCATGGTACGAGGTGCAACACGTAGGAGAGAGAGACCGGCTGATCGCCCTGTTGATGCACCACATCCACAGCATGATATAAATAGAGATGAACATGCATTGCATCCAAATATTGAACAGCAGGTGGTTATTCCTCCGCCAGTACAAAGGGAGCGTCGATTTGAAAAGTTGAGAAAACTTGGAGCTATGCCATTTCCAGGAACTACTGATCCTGCGATAGCCGAAGCTTGGTTAGAAAGCACGGAGAGGGTATTCAATCTGATGCAATGTACTTCAGATGAGAAGTTTGATTATGCGGTCTTCTTACTTCAGGGTGATGCTTATAGTTGGTGGAAGACAATTCCGCGCTCATTGATTCAGCCACCAGTGTTGCATTGGGGTGACTTTTTACTTCAGTTCCATGATAGATACATGCCACCAGTTTTTAAGAATGAAAAAAGGAAAGAGTTTATTGAGTTGAAGCAAAAGAATATGTCAGTTGCTGAATATGGGTTGAAATTCACACAATTGTCAGCATATGCAGCAAATCTGATTTCTACGGAGGAAGAGAAGTGCCACAAATTTGAAGAAGGCTTGTCCTATGATATTCGTAACAAACTGACTCCGTATGATCTAGAAACATTTTCCAGATTAATGGCAGCTGCAGTTAAAGCAGAGAAATTACATAATGAAATGAAGGGTTTTCAATTTGATTTTGGTGAATCCAGCGGTAAAGGTGTGAAGCGCAAGGAGTATTCAGCACAACTACAACCTTTTAGAGGAGGCAATAATAAGGGTGGATTTTCTGGTTCGAAAAGAGGATGGATGGGATCTTCCTATTCAGGTCGTGGTCAGAATTCGGGTAACACAAATCAGAAGCCTTTTTGCATCACTTGCAAAAGACATCATTTTGGTGAGTGTCGAATGCTTATTGGGGGCTGTTACTATTGTGGAGATAAGGAGCACTATTTTCGTGATTGTCCAAAACGTTCAGAGGGAAGCAAATCAGAATCATCAGTTCAACAATCACGGATGTCGGGGGTTACATTTGGTAGAGGTAGAGGCCGAGGTAAACCATTTTCTGCTGGGCGTAATAGAGGTGAGACATCGGCAGCTCAAAACACACAATCACAGGGTTCAGCCCGTGTGTTTGCATTATCGCGAAATGAGGCAGTTGTTGCACCGGAGGTTGTATCAGGTAAACTATTTGTTTTCCATCACGAGGCATATGCATTGATAGACCCAGGTTCTACACACTCATTTATTTCACAAGGTTTTGCATCTCATTTACATACATTGCTTGAACCATTGGGATATGAGCTGAATGTTAGTACTCCTTTAGGGAAAGTTATTATTGTGAATAACATATATCGGGATTGTGACATTCGAGTAGAAACGGAAAATCTGGTTGCTGATTTGTTATTAATGCCATTCCGTGATTTTGATGTTATTCTGGGGATGGATTGGTTGAGTAGACATCATGCCATTGTTAATTGCTTCACCAAAGAGGTTGTATTTGAATTACATGACCAACAAAGTGTTGTATTTCATGGCGAAAGGAAGATTATTCCTACATGTTTGATATCTGCTACTCATGCATTCAGAATGATAAAGTGTGGTTGCCAGGCATTTTTAGCTCATGTTTTAGACACAACAAAGCCAGAATTGAAACTTGAAGATATCCCAATTGTAAATGAGTTTCAAGACGTTTTTCCAGCTGATTTACCTGGTTTACCTCCAGATCGAGATACGGAGTTTAGCATTGAGCTTTTACCCGGTACTGCTCCTATTTCTATTACACCATACAGAATGGCACCTTTGGAACTTAAAGAGTTAAAAATTCAGTTGCAAGAATTGTTAGAAAAGGGATTCATTCAACCTAGCGTATCTCCTTGGGGTGCACCAGTTTTGTTTGTTAAAAAGAAAGATGGTACGCTCCGGTTATGTATTGATTATAGACAGCTGAATAGAGTCACGGTGAAGAACAAATATCCATTGCCACGGGTAGATGATTTGTTTGATCAATTACAAGGTGCAAAAGTGTTTAGTAAGATTGATTTGCGATCTGGTTATCATCAACTCAAAATAGCAGAATCAGATATTCCTAAATCAGCATTCAGAACGCGATATGGCCATTACGAGTTTTTGGTCATGCCATTTGGGTTGACGAATGCGCCGGCTGTGTTTATGGCTTTGATGAATAAAGTATTCCAGTCTTATCTTGATAAGTTTGTTATTGTATTTATTGATGATATTTTGGTGTACTCGAAAGATAAATCAGAGCATGAGCAGCATTTATGCATTGTGTTGCAAACATTGCGGGAGAAACAACTATATGCGAAGTTCAGCAAATGTGAGTTTTGGCTTGATCAGGTTGTTTTCCTTGGTCACATTGTATCAGCAGAGGGAGTAAAGGTAGATCCTAAGAAGATTGAAGCAGTTGTTAAATGGGAGTCTCCGAAGAATGTTACTGAAATTCGAAGCTTTTTAGGCATGGCGGGTTACTACCGTCGATTTGTTGAAGGTTTCTCTATTATTGCAGAACCTTTGACAAAGCTACTTCGGAAACATACTGAATTTAAGTGGACAACGGCGTGCCAGGAAAGTTTTGATGAGTTGAAAGCACGATTGACATCAGCTCCGGTACTTTCTAATCCTTGTGGTAGTGGTGGATTTGTGATTTATAGCGATGCATCTTATCAAGGTTTGGGCTGTGTTTTAATGCAATATGGTAAAGTAATTGCATATGCATCCAGGCAGTTAAGGCCATATGAGGTTTCATATCCTACTCATGATCTAGAGCTTGCAGCAGTTGTATTTGCATTAAAGGTTTGGCGTCATTATTTGTATGGAGAGACATTTCAGATTTTCACTGATCATAAAAGCTTGAAATATTTGATGACTCAAAAAGAGTTGAATATGAGACAAAGAAGATGGCTGGAATTGCTAAAAGACTACGATTGCACAATAGAGTATCATCCGGGAAAGGCGAATGTTGTGGCAGATGCTTTGAGCCGTAAATCTTCGAGTAGCAGTGTTGCATCTTTAAAGGTAAACATATTACCTTATTTGTTGGATTTGAGAGCTATGCACACTGAATTTGATATGAATGCTAGTGGCTCTTTATTTGCAACTTTGAAGATCAGACCTGTACTAGGTGAAAGAATTAGAGAATTTCAAGCTCAAGATACTTTATTTGCTGAAATAATGGAGAAAGTTAAATGTGGCAAGAGTACTGATTTTATTATTCATAGTGATGGTACCTTGATGATTGGGGATAGAATTTGTGTTCCGGATGTTAAAAATTTACGTAGAGAAATTTTGGAAGAAGCTCATTGTGCACCTTATGCTATGCATCCCGGATCAACAAAAATGTACCTTACATTAAAGACTTTGTATTGGTGGCCAAAAATGAAGAAAGACATTGCTGATTTTGTTGCAAAATGTCTTATTTGTCAACAAGTGAAGACTGAACATCAAGCACCAGCAGGAATGTTGCATCCATTACCGATTCCAGAGTGGAAATGGGAAAGAATTACGATGGATTTTGTTATTGGCCTACCAAAAACGCAAAAGAAGAATGATGCTATTTGGGTAATTGTGGACAGATTAACAAAGTCAGCTCATTTCTTACCAATTAGATGGGGTTGTTCATTAGAACAATTGGCAAAGAGATACATCACTGAAATTGTTAGACTACATGGTGTACCTATATCCATTGTTTCAGATCGTGATCCACGTTTTACTTCTCGATTTTGGGAAAGCCTCCAGCGAGCATTGGGTACTAAACTTCATTTCAGCACCGCATTTCATCCACAAACAGATGGACAATCAGAGAGAACAATCCAAACGCTAGAGGGTATGCTTCGGGCTTGTGTACTTGAATTTCATGGTAGTTGGGATGATTACATTGCATTGATGGAATTTGCCTACAATAATCATTATCATAGCAGTATCGGAATGCCACCATATGAAGCTTTATATGGCAGAAAATGTAGATGTCCATTGTATTGGGATGAAGAAGGTATGCGAGTACTAGAAGGGCCTGAATTAATACAACAAACTGTCGACAAGGTGAAGATTGTGAAAGATCGACTTAAAGCTGCCCAAGATAGACAAAAGAGTTACACAGATCAGCATCGAAAAGAAATGACGTTTGAAGTCGGTGACAAAGTGTTTCTGCGAGTTTCACCGTGGAAAGGGGTAATCAGATTTGGCAAAAAGGGGAAATTGAGTCCGCGATATATTGGTCCATATGAGGTACTTGAATGCATTGGCCCAGTTGCATATCGCTTAGCATTGCCACCAGACTTATCGGGTATTCATGACGTTTTCCATGTTGGTATGCTTCGCCGATATCGATCAGATCCTTCTCATGTGATTCAAAATGAACCAATAGAAATCAAGCAGAATTTAAGCTACATTGAAGAACCAATACAGATACTCGACTACAAAGTTAAACAACTTCGGAATCGGGACATCCTCTTAGTTAAAGTATTGTGGAGGAATCATAGTGTCGAGGAAGCGACATGGGAAACTGAGAAAAGCATGAAAAGATCTTATCCTCATCTATTTCCAAAGTCAGGTATTGAATTTCGAGGACGAAATTCTTTTAAAGGAGGGGGAAATTGTCACATCCGTGTCCCAAATCGTATATTCGTGAACATGCATTCCAT
>CM025787.1:17580574-17598646 GCA_014636745.2 Centella asiatica | reverse complement strand
CTACTAGGTTATCCCACCAAAGACTAGCATACTTCGAGAATTCCAAAGCTGCTAGTTTGCACTTTCTTTCCTCTGAATGGTTTTGAAATTCAAAGATCTTTTCAACTTTCTGAACCCATTCCAGGAATTCTTCAGGATCACTACTCCCAGTGAAAGGAGGAACTTTTAGCTTAATATTGGAACGTTCTTCACGATCATTAGGTGGATCGTTACGAACATTAATTTCTAACTCTTGTTCTAGACCTTCAGCTTCTCGATCATGACCATTGTTATGTCCCAACAATCTGGCCATCATCTCCTCTAACCGATCCAGTTGAGTGGTCATTGTTGCATATTGATTTTGCAAGCGTTGGATCTTCGCATCCTGTAGAGTTGCACCGCGATGTAATCCCGTCTCTCCAATATTATCGTGTCCACTTGAATCAGACATCAAATAATTATAACGTAAGAACTAGAAAACAAGAATGAATCACACGTCCTTGATTTCTTACTCCCAACGCCAAAGCTCTGATACCAATATGATGTAGGGAGTTTAAGCCTACAGCCTTGGATAACTAAATCAACCTATTGATATACGCACAATAAGCTAATTTAGGGTTCCTGAACGAATCACACGTTCAAGGCTATTCGAATCTCACGAATAGGTTCTTGTTTATATCACACAAACAATAAGAAAAATTACAGAATACTCTGAATTTTATTAATCAGATATCAACCTCCCAAATATATTTACAAACAGCTATATATAAGCTGTTAAATTCCTAACCTTACATGGAAAGAATAACATATTAGAAAGAAATCTAATCCAACTATGGCAAGAGAACAAACCTATTTCGACTAGGAAACAATTACTAAAATAAATAAACTAAGTTAACATGCTGCAGTCCAAATCCGAAAAATAGTCTCTTGCAGGCAAAACGCGATTAATCTCCGATGGGTTAAATTAATCCCCGATGGGTTAAATTAATCCCCGATGGGCAAATTAATCCTCGATGGGTTAAATTAATCCCCGATGGGCAAATTAATCCCCGATGGGCAAATTAATCCTCGGTTAAATTAATCCCCGATGGGCAAATTAATCCCCGATGGGCAAATTAGTTGCTAGGCTAATCAAATTCACAACTGCATCAAAATTATCACCCAATTGAGCACAATGCATATTAGGCCAAGTCCAAGTTTCTATTCCCTCTTTATAATGCTCCAAACACAAACCCAAGGCTTTAAACTCTTCAATTCCTAAACCTGCTGCATTAGACAAGCTTGCTACAAACTTCGTAGTCTTGGACCTAGTAATAGGACCCCTAAGCCTTAACTCACCATTACCATTTGATCCATGCACCGTCTCTGAAGATAAATCTGTTTCGTTGCATTTTATGCCCACATCAATAAGTTTTTCCCTTCTTGTTAGCATTGAGAAGGTTAAAGTATTTTTTCTTGTAGTCCACCACAGCTTCCTTCCTTTTAGACTCACTTTCATTTTTGGCCTTGCAACACTCATTAGCAAAGTAGCCCAACTCATTGCATTTGTAGCCACTTTATTCTAGATTTATCAATAAAGTTGCTTATGTTACCAGGTTTCCTTACTGAAAATTTCTTTATTCCAGTTGATTTTTAGAATTTTAGTTTGGAAAACCTTTTTACAAGGAAGGTTATTGTTTCATCCTTTCCTCTAACTCTTCAGGGGTGTACTTAGTTCCCTTGAAGTCAGCTTTATTGCTCCCACTTTTTTCTTCACTTTTCTCATCATCCCCTGTCTGTTGCTCCATCAAGACACTTGGTCTTACTTCAATTTTGTTTTTCTTGGTAGTTATCAGGGCCACAGATCTAAGCTTTCTAGTATCCCTTGACATTTTAGATCTTTGTTTGTTAGGTTTTAGAACATTTTATGATAATTGTCTTTAGATTACTTAGAGTACAAATGTATAGAAAGTGTTAATGAGTAACACTGAAGTTTTGTATCCAGTAGTTATCTCTTTGCTTGTAATTCATTCATTGTTTGTAAAGAGATACAATTATTCTTTATTTGTAAGTAACTGCTGGAATGGACTATCAAAGCTTCAGCAACTCAAAATGTGTATCTGATCCGTTGGAGTTTACAAAAAGGCTTGTCGGAGACTAGGAAAACTTGTCAGAGACTAAGGATTTTATCTATCAGAGACTAGTTTTGCCTATCGGAGACTAAGGCTTACTTCATCAGAGACTAAGTCTAAAAGAGTCGGAGACTAAACCTTACGTCATCGGAGTCTAAGTTTAAAAGCATCGGAAACTAAGCTGACGTCATCAGAGACTAAGCCTTAAAGCATAGGATACTAAATAACTCTATCAGAGACTACACAATCTGACGTCATCAGGGACTAAAAGACCAGAGACTACTGATGACGTCACCAGAGACTAAAGTTGAAGTGTTAGGGACTAATCGTGATTTATTTCCTGAGAGATACAAAGTTCAAATTAAAAGGAATGTCTTCCACGTAGATCAAGATATTATTGAAGACGTAGCTGGTAAGGAAACAAACCAGAAATCTCTTCCTAATCAAAAAGGAAAGATTGTGTTTAATTCGAATTAGGAAGCTGAATCATTATTGATTTAGTTTAGGAAACTGAAAATTCAGTTTTGAGAAGCTGTAATTAGGTTTACAGAAAAATTGTAATTCAAAGTTGTATAGGTTTTCATAGTTTTTGTATCTTTACAATACAGAAAAGAAACAAAGCTGACAATCACATTGTTGTGATTGTTAGAATTTGTATTCAATTATTAAAATCAATACAAGGAATTGTTTATAAATTGATTCGAGTTTTTGTTCTTTATTTCCGCAAGTTATAATTAATTTCTTGAAGAACAAGTAATCAAAAAGATTTCAAAGAACTTGTATTCAACCCCCCTTCTACAAGTTCTCGGCTATCTCACTGGGAAAACAATTGGTATCAGAGCCTGTAATTGAAATTATTCAATTAATACGTTCCAAGAGATGGCCAATGACGATGCAAGTAGCTCTAGCATAATGGCTTATGCGGGAAGTCGTGATGGTGGTACTAGAATTCCTATTCTTAAACGAGAAGAATATCCAATGTGGAAGCAAAAGATGTACATGCACTGAAGAGCAACAGATCCAGATTATATTGATAGGATTGAGAAGGGTCCTTATCTACCAAGGAAATTTATTCCTACTAAAATCGTCGATGGATCTGTTGTGGTGGAACACTTTGAACTTGCTCCAGAATGTGATTATACAAACGAAGAGACAAGTTGCAAGTGTTGAAGGATGCTAAAGTGATGAACATACTCTATAATGGAATTGATAAAACTATGTTCACAAGCATCATAAATTGCACGACATCTAAGCAAATCTGGGACACCATCAAAGTCCTTTGTGAAGGGACTGACCAAGTCCGAAAGAACAAAAGATCATTGTTGACACAACAATACAAGTTCTTTCAAGCAAAGCCTGGTGAACCAATAACATCAGTTTATGACAGGTTCAACACTTTGCTCAATGACTTGAAAATACTTGGGAAGTCCTATGATAATGAGGATGTCAACACCAAGTTCATGAGATGTCTCCCACCAAGTTGGGATCCAAAGACTACTGCGATAAGAGAGGCTCATGACTTGGATATCCTCACACTGGACAGGCTCTATGAGAATTTAAAGACATGAACTCGAAGTAGAGCAACGACAACACATGCATGGCAGGGACAAAGGAGCTGCGTTGATGGTTGAGACAAACAAGTCTCAAGAGAAGCTTGATGATGAATCTTCCAATGCTAGCTCAACTGATCAGGAAGATGAACTGGACTCTGATGATGACATGGAGGAATTCATAGCATTCATGGTCAAATAGTTCAAGAAATTTAGGGCCAGCAGGAAAGGGAGAAAATCATCAAGGAAGCCTAACCCTAAACGTGAAGGTCAAAAAGTCACCTTCGACTTAAATAAGATAAGATATTACAATTGTGATGGGTTAGGGCACTTTGCCAATAAGTGCAGGAAGCCGAGATCTAGTGATAGATCTAAGGATGAAAAATCAAGGAAAGAGAATAACTTTGCTGACAAGAAAGTCAAATCAAATCGCAAAGCCTTGATTACTGAGGGAAAAGATTGGATCGACAACGACACTGATGAAGAAGTTGTCAACTTTTCCCTGATGGCTCGAAGTGACGAGTCAAATGATTCTACAAAGGTATGTGATGCAAATCAAAATTTTAATGTGCTTGATTTACTTGACACATCTAGCATTGAAAGCATACAAAAAGATATGTCTGATTTGCATGTTAGTTTTAGGTCCTTAACCATCGAATATACCAATGTGAAAGAATCACGTGACATTCTCTTGAAAAGAAATAAGTTTCTTGAAGAGAGATTGGCACAGTTTGACACCATCAAATCTGACTTAAACAAAGCTCATCATATGATTGATGCTTTGAAAAAGAGGGAATATTACTTAGTAGAGCAACTTGAAAATGCTTAAGCTAAGAATAAACAATGGAATACTTCCTCTAAAAAGTTATCAGACTTGGTAGAGTGTCAAACATTAGGTCAAAAATCTGGACTAGGTTATGATGAAAGTTCAGATTTAAATGATCTACTTGAAGCTGCTAACTTCACTATTAGTAAGCCAAATGTTTTAAAAATAATTAATTTTGTCTCTCCTGTTATTGAATCCAAATTCATTAACACTTAATATCAACAAATCACTACAAAGACAGAAACTGATCAAAAGTCAGTGAATGTTGTTGATAAGAGTAAAAATAAAAGATTAAATATTTGGTTCATGACAAAGACACAGTTAAGTAAAAAATTGGAAAATCTTCCAGACAAAAAGGCTGAAGAGTTAGTGGAGTTAAGCAAAAATAAGAAAAATAGGAATGGAAAAATAGGCCTTAATAAATATACAAATTATGCTAGAATGCCTGATGCTCCTAGAAAGACATGTCAAGTATGTGGAAACCCCAATCACATAGTTGTTAACTGTAGGAGCAAAAATAAAATTCCTATAACTGAGACTTCACCTTTAAAGAGAATAGAAGATAAATCACCTGTAAAAAGGTTAGAACATCTTTGTATTAACATTAAAAATTCAAAGCTTGGCAGTCTCTCACAAAAAGGTAGCAAGACTAGTGATTGTCCAATTAAGGTCAAAAAGGATAAAAGACAATCAACTCAATCTGAGTCAAGTCTTGAGTCTACAACTAGTGAGAAAAGACCAAAGAAAGTCTGGGTCCCAAAAATTTCTAACTAGTTACTCTTTACTGTGCAAGGCAAAAAGAAGAAAAAATGTTAATTGGACAGTGGATGTTCAAGGCACATGACTGGAGATAAGTCCCTGCTAAAACAATATGAAGAGAAAAGTGGCCCAAAAGTCACTTTTGGAGATGACAGCAAAGGCCATACTAGGGGATATGGCAGTGTTGAACATGTAGATGTCATCTTCACTGAAGTAGCACTAGTTAACGGCTTAAAGCACAATTTACTGAGTGTGAGTCAACTATGTGATAAGAGATTCAATGTCATCTTTAAAGAAGATAAATGCTTGGTGTGTGACAAAGAATCAGGGAATGTGATCTTGACAGGAAAAAGAAAAGGCAATTTGTATATTGCAAATCTTATTTCTTTCACTGATCAAATCACATGTCTCTATAGCAAAGCTTCAATTGATGAAAGTTGGCTTTGGCACAAGAAGCTTTCCCACTTGAATTTCAAGAATATCAACAAGCTTGTGAGGAAAGGATTGGTAGCTGGCATTCCACAATTGGAGTTTACACAAGATGGATTGTGTGATTCATGCTAGAAAGGAAAACAAAAGAGTGTATCTTTCAAAAGTAAACCAGGAACATCAATCACTGACCCTTTACAGTTGTTACACATGGATTTATTTGGTCAAGTGAATGTGATGTCAATCTTAAGAAATAGATATGCTTTGGTTATTGTGGATGATCACACGAGGTATACTTGGGTAAAATACCTCCATACAAAAGATGAAGCTGCTCAGTTGATAATTGATATATCAAGAAGATAGAAACTGAGTCAGGAAAAATAGTAAGGGTGATAAGGAGTGATAGAGGAACAAAATTCAAGAATTCCCAAGTTATTGAATTCTGCACTGAAAAATGAATAACTCATTAATTCTCAGCTCCAAGAACCCCTCAACAAAATGGAGTTGTTGAGAGGAAAAATAGAACCCTTATTGAAGCAGCAAGGACAATGTTACAAGAAGCTAAGCTTCCTACTTATTTTTGGGAAGAAGCTATTAGCACAACTTACTTTACACAGAATAGATCTTTGATAAACAAAGCATACAATAAAACACCGTACGAATTAATGACTGGGAGAAAACCAACTCTCAAGTTTTTACATATGTTTGGTTGTAAATGTTTTGTATTAAGAGATTTATCAGAGACAAGAGGAAAGTTTGATAACAAGTCTGATGAAACAATCTTCTTAGGTTATTCTTTGTCAAGTAAGGCATACCGAGTATATAATCTAAGAACAAAGGTCATTGTGGAATCAATTCAAGTTGTATTTGATGATAAAAAGATTCCAGGAATGATTGGACAAGGATTGCATGAACCTCTCAGTTTTGAGAATGAATTGGATGCATGGGAATATCCATCAGAGACTACTGAAAAACCCCAAGATAGCAATGATCCCTACATAATTGAGGGGGAGTTAACTGTTGTGCATGAAGTACCAAGAACTAATATTCTATCAGAGACTAGAGTATTAGATGAAACTCAAGAGACCGGTGACATTAGTATTCCATCGGAGACTAATGGCTCACCAGAGACTAGAGTCACTGATGCATAATCGGAGACTATATTGACACCAGAGACTTTTGAGATAAACAGCTCAGGGGGAGCTAATAATGAAGAAGTCAATGGTTTAGGGGGAGCAGTCTCTGATCATGAAGCTAGATTGGACAACATCAATCTAGAAAATGAAGCCTCGACTTCAAGGTCAAATTTGCCATGTGCAATTCCATGGTTGAGAGACCACACACCAGATTTGATTATTGGAAGTCTAGAGGATGGAGTCAAGACTAGAAGTGCAACTCAAAATAAATGCCTATATCTTAGTTTTCTCTCAAAAATTGAGCCAAAGAAAATTGAAGAAGCACTTCAAGATCCTAACTGGATAATTGCCATGCAAAAAGAATTAAACCAATTCACTCGAAACAAAGTCTGGAGACTGGTACCCAAACCAAGGAATAGAACAATAATTGGTGCCAAGTGGGTCTTCAGAAACAAGTTGGATGAAGCTGGTACAATTACAAGGAATAAAGCAAGACTGGTTGCAAAAGGATATTCTCAAGAAGAAGGAATAGACTATGATGAAACTTTTGCACCAGTAGCAAGACTTGAAGCAATCAGAATCTTCTTGGCTTTTACAGCCTACAAGAACTTCAAGGTGTACCAGATAGATGTCAAGAGTGCTTTTTTTTTTTTTGTTAAATTGGAAATGCTATAAAAGAAAAAGAAGATACAAAACTAACGAGGGGCATACCCCCCGGCCTACTAGCACAGAACGCTAGCTAGGGAAACAAACCCAAAAAGGAAAGTAGCAACCTAAACAGAAACAGAGCAAGCTAAATCGCCACCTAAAAAACAAAAAGCCTGGAAAGGCAATCGCTGAAAACCACTACAGCTAGAACAACACTAAGCAAGATTTCAAAACCTATCATGATGTCATCACTATAGCATAGAGGCAACATCACTGCAGCAACAAGGAAACACAGAAACAACACCATTACCAATGCAGAGCAGCAAAACCAACAACATTACAGCAGCAGAAGAGACAGATGCAACACCACTGCAGCAACCAAAATGGAGCAGAAAATTGCGCAGATCGGACAGCAACACCTCCACAGCAACAAGCACCAACAAACATCAAACATCAGCAGTATAAGCAAAAACCACTTCAGCTGCAGCAAATAACTAACACTGCGGCATTGAAACTGCTGCCAACAGCAGAAGCAGATTCACTAAACTCAGCAGAGAATACACTAAATTTGGAAGGCAGCAGCAACAGACATCACTACAACAAGCAGCATAAACTGCGCAGATGTAAGAAGCAACAGAAAACAGAACAAGTTTATGTTCAACAACCACCAAGTTTTGTGGATTCCAAGATTCCAAATCACGTGTACAGGTTAGACAAAGCACTCTATGGCTTAAAGCAAGCACCAAGAGCCTGGTATGATACTCTATCTCAATTTTTACTTGAAAATAAATTTGTTAGAGGTATCATAGATAAAAATCTATTTTATAGAAAGCAAGGCTCTGATGTTATACTTGTGCAAATATATGTAGATGATATTATATTTGGTTCTACAAATGAAAAACTTTGTGAAAAATTTTCAAAACTAATGCAGTCTAGATATGAAATGAGTATGATGGGAGAATTAACATTTTTCTTAGGTTCAAATAAAACAATCAACTGATGGAATATTTATCAGTCAGTCCAAGTACATCAAAGATTTATTGAGAAAATATGACTAAGTTGATTGTGCATCTGCAAAAACACCCATGCGTACTTCCACTAAGTTAGATAAGGATTTAAAAGGAAAGAAAATTGATATTACTAGCTATAGAGGAATGATAGGCTCTCTTTTATATCTAACTGCAAGTAGGCCTGATATAATGTTTGCTACATGTCTATGTGCTAGATTTCAAGCTGACCCTAGAGAGTCACATTTGATTGCTGTTAAAAGAATACTTAGATATCTAAAGGGTACCCCAAACCTTGTTTTATGGTATCCTAAAGAATCTGATTTTAAACTAATTGGTTATTCAGATGCTGACTATGCAGGTTGTAAGCTTGACAAGAAAAACACAAGTGGAAGCTGCCAACTTCTTGGAGGCAGACTTGTTTCTTGGTTTAGCAAGAAACAAAATTCAATTTCTACTTCAACAGCAGAAGCTGAATACATCGCAGCTGAGAGTTGTTGTGCTCAAATCCTATGGATCAATAATCAACTCCTAGACTATGGTATGTCATTATCCAAAATTCCTATCTATTATGATAATACTAGTGCCACAGCAATAATAGAAAATTCAGTGCAACATTTAAGAACCAAACACATAGATATTAGATATCACTTCATAAGAGAACATGTAAGTGAAGGTAATATCGAATTACACTGGGTTATAACTGATAAACAATTTGCAAACATATTCACAAAACCTTTAGATGAATCTACATTTACTAGATTAGTCTATGAGTTAGGAATGTTGAACTATGTCTCTAAAATATGATTAAAAAAACTGAGAAAACAAGTTGTTTAATTGTGAGAAGCTAGAATTTATTTTCTAGATTGCAGCTGTTTTTAATTAAACAGATTTTTAGAAGCTAGAATTTTAATTCTAGAAAAAATTGATGTTTTTTTAAACATAATTTTTGAAGCAAATAATCATTAACTTGATTGTTGGGAATATTAAGAAAGCTTAAAAGTAAGAGACTATCTTAGTCCCTGATAGTGTTTTTAATTAGTCCCCTACTTAATTAAAATTGAACTATCTGAGACTAACTAGTCCCTGACAGTCGTTTTTAATTAGTCTCCGACTTAATTAAAAATTGAACTATCGGAGACTAACTAGTCCCCGACAGTTGTTTTTAATTAGTCTCCGACTTAATTAAAAAATTGAACTATCGGAGAGTACCTCAGTTCCCGACGTCCTTTTTGATTAGTCTCTAACTCAAGCAAAATGAACTATCGGAGACTAATCAAGTCTAGTCTCTTATAAGTGAACATATCAGAGATTAGGGCAATCTCCTATCGAGGGTAATCTGATAGTTACTCATACCCACGATCGAAAACGGTTCACTATCTTTTGAATTGCAAACATTTCTAATACTTTGATAAAAGTGAAATCAAACACATTTGCAATCACAATCCCTCAAGCTTTGAAATTATTTTCTCTCTGCAAATACTCTACAAAATAACCCTATTTCAAAGTTTCTTCAAAGTTCATAGATCTCTTCAAATGGCCGCTAAGACAGTAGTTTTCAAGTTTGGAGATTTCGATATCATTAAGACCAACCATGCAGGGGTGGCTAACAAGCATGAATTTGAAGCCCAGTACCACCCCTTCATGGATTTTCTCCAAAACTCCACACTATCCTACGCTATTTATAAAGCTCCCGTCCAAGCTGCTGAAGTCATCATGGCTATGTGGACCACTGCAACATCCAGGATGAGAATACTAACTCTCCTGTGGTAAGTTTTAGGTATGATAATACTGTTTATAATATTGACCATACCGTTGTTAATAATGCTTTACACTTACCTGTGTATGAAAACTATGACTCCTCTGCCTCTGATGAAGAACTTTTTTCTATGTTTAAAAACTTACATTATTCTGCTGAAATTAGTTCTGTTGGGTCTATTACACGACCCCATCTAAGGCAAGAGTGGTCATTGTTCTTTGATATAATAACTAAAGCATTTACTTCAAAATGCAGTGGCTATGATGCTATCACTACACTCACACAACAAATTGCTTTTTGTGTGTTGTATGATAGACATCTAAATAATGGGCTTTTAATTCTGCAAAATCTTTTGGTAAAACTAAAATCCAGTAATAAAAATAAAATTTATTATGCTAGGTTTTTGATGATGATTGCTTATTATCTAATCCCTAACCTTGATATTACTGAATTGCAAGTTGTACCGACTGTTTTGCAGAGTAAAAGAATTTTTACTGATGTGAAGCATAAATCTGCAAAGGTAAAGGTTCCCTTATTTTTTCCTCCTATCATGAGATCTATTCTCATTGACAGGCTTCCAAACCTTTATTCCTTCCAATTCTTTGAGGATACTGAAAACCTAAACCCTATTAATCCTCCAATCACTTCACAACAACAATCCATAGCCCCCTCCACAGTTTCCCAAAAGACTGTGGTTGTAAAAACAAAGACAGCCAAGAAGCTCCCAATAAAAAGAAAAATAATTGAGGTAGTAAGTGAGGATGAGGGAGAACAAAAAGTTGAAGTACCACTTCAGAGAAAGAAGAGAATAATAACCCCTTAGCCAAAAACAATCCATTGCTTCCCAAAAAGCAATGGAGGTTATAAGGAAAAACAGTGAACTGTCATCATCATCCCAAAAGGATGTTGACATTGAAGAAAGTTCTCAACCAGGAACACCCTCTACAGAGTCTGCACAACCTCTTGTTCACCAACAAGAGGAACCCCAAAGAGAGATAATAAAAGACAAGAGTGACACAAGGAGTGCACACACAGAGTCATCAAGTGATGTTCCTCAATTTTCAATGTCTGAGGAACAACCGCCACTCCACACTGTACATTCTTGTCCTTTTTCTCCCATACTTGATTCTTTTGATATTACACATTTAAATCCTCTTGATTTTTCCCAATAGGAGCCAATAATCGAGACAAGCTCTCAAATATATTCCATGGATAGATCCCTAGCCCCAGATACACAAAGGGAACCCCCTATCCATGCAGTCATAAGTAATTCTCAAACCCCCACTTTTGTAGGACAGAGTGCACATATCCAAATGAGTGTGAGGATGTGAGAATAATTAGTGAGAGTCAGGCTCCTATCCTGGAAAAAGGAGAGGATATAAACATCCAAGAAAGTCAAGCTTTAGAAAGCTTGGAAAAAGGAGAGAAAGAGAAGCTAGGTGCCAAACCCCAGGCAAAAGGAGAGGCTGTGAGCAAGGATGAGATCCTTGTAGAGAATAAAAGAGAGAAATTCTCAGCAAGTGACTTCTTGAAACCTGTTGAGACCTCCACCACACATGTAGCCCAAAGTTCCTCTGCTCCTCCATCACCACCAACAGAGGACATTGGGGGAAGCTCTAAGACAAGGGATGCCACATTACAAGTCATATATGAAATGTCAAATTCAGACTTTGAGACACTATATGGCTTACAACAGTCTCAAGATCATATCTCTTCATTAAAGACATCTCTGGCAAATGAACCTGTCCCTAGAGAAGTTGAAGAAGAGAATGTGGATGTGTGGCTTGATGCACATTTCACCAATTCTCTGGAGGATGCAGTTGCTTAGCTCAGGCAGGATTATGTAACCAATGTAGGGTCAACAGTAGCTGCCCCATCTACCAAGGACTTACTTGAAGAAATAACCAAAGTGGACAAGAAACATACCAAGTTTCACCACTTTTTGGCTATTGGCATAAATGCAGCAGTCAAGGAGATGAAGCAGCAAATGGATATTGAGACTGATAAGATTAGAAGGAGCTATGAAGGACACTTGCCAAGGAGGACTGTCACTACAATTGATAATCTTATCAAAGACAAGTCCAAGACTGACAGTCGACTTCAAGCCCTAGAAGCCAATATCCAACTCCTGATCAACAAACAAGACAGAATGGAACAGCTATTGATGTAGGAAATTCCAGATTTGGCCACCTCCTCTTAACCTAAGGATGCTGATGTCAAAAAGGGGGAGAGTGGTCATTCCAAACATGTACCTGTACAAAAACAAAGCCAACCTGTTCCAGTTCAAATACATGCTCCATTAAAACTTCCATGCTCTGATGAGCTACAAGCAATGATAGACAGGATATTGAAGAAACATTTTGATCTTCAAGCAGCAACAACAAAAGCAACAACAACAAGAACAAGAACAAGAACAACAACAACAATAGCAGCATCTCTTCCTTCCACTGCACAAGCCCCACACCAGAAAGACAAAGGCAAGGGTGTTTTCCCAGTGAGATGCCGAGAACTTGTAGAAGGGGGGGTTGAATACAAGTTCTTTGAATACTTTTTGAATTTCTTGTTCTTTAAGAAATTAAAGTTTCTTGCGGAATATAAAGAACAAAAACTCAAATCAATTTATAAACAATTGTTATATTGATTTCACAACTGATTACAAATTCTAACAATCATAATAAATATGATCATCAGCTTCTTTTCTATTCTGTATAGGAAAAGATACAAAAACTATGAAAAACCTATACAGCTTTGAATTACAATTCTCTGTAAACCTAATTACAGCTTCTCTCTAACAACTGAATTATCATTAACTCAGTTCCTATTCTGAATAAAATTCAGCTTCCTTATTCGAATCAAATACAATCTTTCCTTTTTGATAGGAACAGATTTCTGGTTAGTTTCCTTACCAGCTACGTCTTCAATAGTATCTTGCTTTACGTGGAAGACATTCCTTTTTAATTCGAACTCTGTATCTTTCAGAAAATAAATCACGATTAGTCCCTGATGCTTCATCTTTAGTCTCTGGTGACGTCATTAATAGTCTCTGGTGCATTTAGTCCCTGATGACGTCAGCTTGTGTAGTCTCCGATAGAATTATTTAGTCTCTGACGCGTTAAGGCTTAGTCTCCGATGACATCAACTTAGTCTCTGATGCTTTTAACTTTAGTCTCCGATGACGTAAGCTTTAGTCTCCGACTCCTTTAGACTTAATCTCTGATGACTTAAGTCTTAGTCTCCGATAGGCAAAACTAGTCTCCGACAGATAAAATCTTTTTAGTCTCTGACCAGTTCTCCTAGTCTCCGATAAGCCTTTTTGTAAATTCTAACGGATCAAATACACATCTTGACTTTTTGAAGCTTCGATACACTATTCCAGCAGTTACTTACAAATAAGAAATATTTATATCTCTTTACAAAGAATGAATGAATTACAAACAAAGAGATAACTGCTAGCTACAAAACTTCAGTGTTACTAATTAACACTTTCTATGCATTTGTACTCTAAGTATTCTAAAGACAATCATCATCAAATGTTCTAAAACTTAACAATCTCCCCCTAATTATGAATATCAGAATGATAAGCATAATTTCAAGGTTGATGATGATGTCAAAACTCAACATTACAATTACTTAGAAAAAGAATAAAGAATTGCTAACTACAAATGTATTCTGAACTAAGATCTTTGATCTGTTGTTCAGCTTCCACCAAGACTTAGGTTTAAATCCTATAAGTCTGGCTTCAAAAAAAAAATTACAGCTTATTTAACAACCAACATACCTCCAACTTCAACAACTTCATCTTTTATTTTTCTTCAGCACATCCAGCCTTTCTATCAATAGTTTTCTCAGAATAATCTCCACCTCATCTTCAGCATCTTTGAGTAGACTAATAAATCCTTCAATATGTCTCTCATTTACACTGTTGATATCTCTGTTATAATTGAAGAAGACTTTCTCTCCATGGAAAGTCTCATACCAAAATCCTAGAGGTTTAGGATTAGCTTCCGGCACTGTATCCACCTTATGCTTCACCTTCATTACCTTTCGAATCTGGCTTCGAAGATCCATGTTGAGATCAGAAGTTTCAAATACAACAGTCAGCAACCATTCCAAATTTTCCTTAGTCTGTCCCTCCAAGGCTGGCTTCTCGAACTTCAAAGACTCTCCATCCTTCAAAAAAACATGAAGAAGTTCTCTATTATTTTTACCCTTGATCAGATCTATCTTCTTAGTACTTTTCTTCAGGGCTTTTATTATTTCATCAGCACTTGCCATTTCAACTTTGTAAGACTTCTTTGATGAAACTGTTTGTGGTTTTGTTGGTCCACTCACAGCCACCAAAGCAGTCTCAGTTGACCTTGGAGGATCTTGAGAAGTAGGCTTCTTGATAGTTTCCCTGGTTACAGGTTTCTTTGCAGATTCCTGAACCAAGGGTTTCCTCCTTGATTTTTTTTCAACCTCTTCCATCTCTTTATTCTTCTTTTTGGTTATGGCTGCTTTCTGTGCACTTGACCTTCTTGATAAAAGTCTCTTCTTCTTTGCCTCCTCCTCCTCCCTTGCTGCTACCATATCCTCCTCCTCTTGAAGTTTCTGAGCTAATAGTGCATCAGATTCTATCAACTTTTGTTCTTGAGGATAAACTAACTCCACTTTCCCATCCACTATCAGTTCAACTGGAGTGGGAAAGTGAGCAGTCTTCATAGCATCCCCCATCAACTTAAGCTGTCCTGGTTGAGTGGATTTTGATTTCTTTGACTCCTCAACCAAAACACCCTTGCCTTTGTCTTTTATTGTTGGGGCTTGTGCAGTGGAAGAAGGAGATGCTTCTGTTGTTGTTGTTGTTGTTGTTGTTGTTGGAAGTTGTGTTGTTGTTGCTGTTGGCTTTATTGTTGCTGCTTGAAGATCAGAATGTTTCTTTAAGATCCTGTCCATCATTGCTTGTAATTCAACATCAAGGATAGGACCAGTCTTGTGTACAGGTACAGATTTGAATGGACCACTCTCCCCCTTTTTGACATCAGCATCTTTAGGTTTAGAGGGGATGGCCAGACTTGGAATTGCCTGCATAAGTAGCTGCTCCATTCTGTCTTGCTTTTGGATCAGGAGTTGGATGTTTGCTTCAAGGGCTTGAAGTCGACTGTTAGTCTTGGACTTGTCTTTGATAAGTGTATCAATGGCAGTAACTGTCCTCCTTGGCAAGTGTCCTTCATAGCACCTTCTGCTTTTGTCTGTCTCCAACTCCATCCTTTCCTTTATTTGCTGCACTGCACCATTTATGCCAGTAACCAAGAAGTGGTGAAACTTTGTATGTTTCTTGTCCACTTTGGTTACTTCTTCAAGTAAATCTTTAATGGATATTTAACAAAAAAAAAAAAAATCTTTAATGGATGGTGCAGCTGCAGTGGACCCAATGTTGGTCACATAATCCTGCCTCAATTGGGCGGCTGCTTCCTCCAGAGTGTTGGCATAAGAGGCATCAAGCCATTCATCAACAATATGCTCTAGAGCTTCTTCAGGCACAGGTTCATCTGCAAGCCTTGTCTTTAATGCAGAAATATGATCTTGAGACTGTTGTAGACCATAAAGAGTTTCAAAATCTGCATTGGACATCTCAGAGATAATATTTAAGGCTGCATCCCCTGTGCTTGGACTTTTCTCTGATTCTACTGTTTGGATATTGATGGAGCGAGCAAAAAAAACATGAGCTTCTTGTGAGCTTGTATCAACAGGTTGTAAAAATATACTTGTTGAGAATTTCTCCCTTTTATTTTGTTCAAGGATCTCATCCTTGCTCACACCCTCTCTTTTTGCCTGGGGTTGGGCACCCAGCTTCTCTTTCTCTCCTTTTTCCAAGCAATCTAAAGCTTGACTCTCTTGTATGTGGATATTCTCTACTTTTTCCAGGGCAGGAGCCTGACTCTCACTATTTATTCTCACATCCTCACTCATTTGGATGGTGTCACTCTGTCCTACAGAAGTAGGGGTTTGAGAAGTGCTTGTGATAGCATGGATAGGGGGTTCCCTTTGTTTATCTTGGGCTAGGGATCTATCCATGGAATCTGTGTGAGAGCTTGTCTCGATTATTGGCTCCTCTTGAGAAAAATCAAAAGAATCAATCATATGTATATTAAAAGAATCAAGAGTGGGAGAAAAAGGAGAAGAATGTACAGTTTGGAGTGTTGGCTGTTCCTCAGACATTGAAAATTGAGGAACATCAAAAGATGACTCTATGTGTGCACTCCTTGTGTCACTCTTTTTTTTTATTTTCTCTCTTTGGGTTTCTTCTTGTTGGTGAACAAGAGATTGTGCAAACTCTGTACAGTGTGTTCCTGGTTGGAAACTTTCTTCAATGTCAACATCCTTTTGGGAGGATGGTGACAGTTCACTGTTTTTCCTTATAACCTCCACTGCCTTTTGGAAAGCAATGGATTGCTTTTGGCTAGGGGTTATAACTCTCTTCTTTCTCTGAAGTGGAACTTCAGCTTCTTGTTCTCCCTCATCCTCACTTGCTCCCTCAATTATTTTTCTTTTGATTGGGAATTTTGTGATTGTCTTTGATTTTACAACCACAATCTATTGAGAGACTGTGGAGGGGGCTATAGACAGTTGTTGTGAAGTGGTTGGAGGATTAATGGGATTTTGGCTTTCAATATCCTCAAAGAATTGTAAGGAATAAAGATTTGGAAGCCTGTCAATGAGAATAGATCTCATGACAGGAGGAAAAAATAAAGGAACTATTACCTTTGCAGATTTATGCTTCACATCTGTAAATATTCTTTTACTCTGCAAAACAGTTGGTAAAACTTGCATTCCAGTAATATCAAGGTTAGGAATTAGATATCTAACAATCATCATCAAAAACCTAGAATAATAAATTTTATTTTTACTGGTTTTAAGTTTTATCAAAAGATTTTGCAGAATTAAAAGCCCAATGTTAATATGCCTATCATACAACACACTAAAAGTGATTTGTTGTGTGAGTGTAGTGATAGCATCATAGCCACTGCACTTAGTAGAAAATGCTTTTGTTATTATGTCAAAAAATAGTGACCACTCTTGCCTAAGATGGGGTCGTGTTATAGACCCAACAGAACTAATTTCCGCAGAATAATGTAAATTTTTAAACATAGAAATAATTTCTTCATCAGAAGCAAGAGAATCATAGTTTTCATAAACAGGTAAATGTAAAGCATTATTTACAACAGTATGATCTATAGTGTAAACAGTGTTAGCATACCTGAAACTTACCACAGGGGAGTCAGTTTTCTCACCCTGGATGGTAGCAGTGGACCAGACAGCCGTGATAACCTCAGCAGCTTGGATGGGGGCTTCGTAAATGGCATACGATAGATTGGAGTGTTGAAGGAAATCCACAAAGGGGTGGTATTGGGCTGCAAAGACATGCTTATCAGCCACCCCTGCATGGTTTGTCTTGATGATATCAAAGTCTCCAAACTTGAACATAACAGTTTTAGTGGCCATTTTCAGAGATCTGTGAACTTTTGAAGAAAACTTGAAAAAGGGTTAAATTGCAGAGTATTTGCAGAGAGAAATTAATTTCAGAGGTTGAGTGTTTGTAATTGCAAAGATGTTTGAATTTTGTTTTATCAAATTGTTCGAAACGTTTGCAATTCTTAAGAGTAGTGAACCATTTTTGATCGTGGGAGAGATAACTACCATATTACCCTGGATCGGAGATTGCCCTAATCTCTGGTAAGTTCACTTGTAAGAGACTAGAAGAAGATTAGTCTCTGATAGTGTTGACTATCGGGGACTAATGTAGTCTCTGATAATATTAACTATCGGGGACTAGTTAGTTTCTGATAGTATTAACTATCGGGGACTAGTTAGTCTCTGATAGTATTAAC
>CM025787.1:17496620-17574023 GCA_014636745.2 Centella asiatica | reverse complement strand
AGTTCTACTTGGCTTGTATAAATAGGAAAAAAGCATGGAATTAAAACACAAGCAAGTTTACATAAAATTCATCTTTTTCTGTTGGTTTTCGAATTAAGAGTCATCTTTTTTTTTCGAAATACAACTTTTCCTATGCTATTTCAATTTGGCTCATTGAAAGGTGATCTTAGGATATCCAACTTCAATTTAGTGGTGTGTCTATATCTAAATTGAGTTTGGAAACCAGCCTTGCCTTGTATCAGATTCCTTTGATGCATAGCAGTTTTTCAGTTCATTACAAAATCCAATTCTTTTCCTTTGTGTAATTCGGTTTGTCTAGCCCAATTATACAACAATGAGAGTGGCATTTTTTTGTCTAGCTTGAAAAGCATCTGATCTGTCATTTTCGGAGGTTTGAGCTGCTGTAGAAACCATGTTTCCAGTTCCCGTTAGGTCAGTAACTAACGGATGTAGAAGAGTGGGGTTTGAGGTGGGTTCTGAATCTTGCATTTCCACAAAGAGAAATGGCAACATGGTGCACGGTAGAGAGAAAAGAGGAGGAGCGAAGAGGGCATCAACAGGAAGGGATTTTAGGGAAAAGGTAGAGAGAAAGGAGAGAAATTTTTTGAGAGAGAGCCATTCTGTTTATCTTCGTTTCTTCCCTCCTTATTGGCATTACAAAGGCTAGCCAACCTCAGTAACCGATCATTTTTGCCGTTCCCTTGTCTGAGGGCTCAACCTTTATATTCAGTCCTGCAAAACATTAAAATTCTACAAGAATGAGCGGTTCACGCCCAGCAAGTATATAAACTATTTGGGAAAAACAATTTTGGAATGTTTCAAAAAAATTCAATTCTACTAAGAGGCTTAGTGAATCAATACTAATGCCTTAGAAATCTTTAAGGAATATTTAGGACTACTGATGATAAACAATTGTGTAATCCTTCTTAAAACAAAGCATAACTTCCTTGAAGTAAAAATATCCATCGGGGGCTAAAACCGCTGGATCTGCTAACCATACGGTATATAGCTGGCCTAACTATGCCCGTATGATCCCTCCTTGTATGAACATACGTAGTCACATAAAATTCCTCTAGGTCAGGTGGAGAACAAATCAGCACCTTTCCTTTCCTCTAACCATCCATGTGGCATCATCATTCAAGGGACATAGCATTCTCATTTATTGCATAGATATAACATTGAAAAATAGCTGAAAGAACAAAGCTTCTTTATATCCATGCACTTTTATTCATATCATGCTAGCGGAAATGTAAAGCATAGCATTCTGTTTCACAAGGAAATTTAAATATAAATATCATAATTTTGTACGCATGTCGAATCAATTGATCATGCGCTTAACTGAAATAAGCATAAGAGTAAGAATGTACTTGCATCAACTTGAAATAAATATAAGAGTGTAAATATACTTGCCTCAGTCCTTTGCACCAAATTCAAATCAATTTACTTGTGAGAGAGAGATTCTGTAAATTATGCAAGTAATATTTTAATACCTTAATAAGAATTTATGAAAGAAAATATGTATGTGATGTCCTTAAACTTTTAGTGTTTAAAGAATAACAACATAAAATAATTTTAAGAAAATAATGTTTTATAGTCTTGATAACAGACTATGCATCGGGGAATAATTTTCTCATTAACAAACTCGTCAGGGACTGATATCTTTAGCCATCAAAGACTAACATATTTTGCCCATCAGAGACTAGGAATTTCCTCTATCGGAGACTAAGAAATCTCCTTCATCAGAGACTGCAGAATTTCCTTCATCAGAGACTATGAATGACATCATCAAGGACTGAACTTAGCCCATCGGAGACTAAGGAATGACGTCATCAGGGACTAACAACTCATCAGGGACTGATGACGTCATCTTAATTCTATCGGAGACTAAGAGTGACGTCATCGGAGACTAACTTCTCATCAGAGACTGATGATGTCATCTTAATTCTATCGGAGACTAAGAGTGACGCCATCGGAGACTAACTTCTCATCAAAGACTAACTTCTCATCAGAGACTAAAATTATCTCGTCAGAGACTAAGAATATCTTATCAGAGACTAAAAATATCTCATCAGAGACTAAGAATTATCTCGTCAGAGACTAAAATTATCTCATCAAAGACTAAGAATATCTCATCAGAGATTAACAACATCTCTTGATTTTGCTACGATGGAAGACCCATCATGCTCAAACCCAGCTTATGATGTCTTATGAAAATGCAAAAGAATAAGAACTTAGCATAAATCTTGATGCTATGCACGAAAGAAACTGAGTAGGGTTCCAGGTTCTTACCTCTTTGTTCTCAAGAGTGAAATCAAAGCTGGTCTGAAAATAATTTTCCGAAAGAAGAACTTGGAAATTTATGGAGATAATAAGTTTAAACGAAACTCTGAAAAGAGAAATTTTGGTAAAGGAATTAAAATTTCATCTCGAATGAGGTATTTATAGAGTTCAAGAGCAGTAAACTAAGGTTACGCATTGGAATAAAATGATTGGTTAATTTGGACGGTAAAACGGCTGTTCATCATGACTTCTTGACAGCAAACAGCTGCTGTCGTACATGCATGAAAACTTAGCCACCTAAACAGTTTCTAATCAAACACGTAATCACAAATGTTACGTAACCCTCTCCTCGTCCTCCATGCTGTTCAATATAATCTAATATGGGGTTTGCTAATCCCCTTTTTGATACCTTTTTAAGGAACTTAACCTCATCATAGATATCACATCATCATAAAAATTTTCATTGTAGATATGAATTTATCATTCATATTTAAAATTTTCATTGTAGATATGAATTTATCATTTCAAGTCTATTCCTATATTCTGTGATAATACTAGTGCTGTTGCCATTGCTTATAATCCTGTTTTACATTCTAGAACTAAACATATAGATATAAGGCATCATTTCATTAGAGATCATGTTTAGCAAGGTACCATAGAGATAAACTATATTCCTACTGAAAATCAATTAGCAGATGTTTTTACAAAACCCTTGGATGAAAATCGTTTTAACAAATTGATAAGTGAATTAGGCATGTTAAATTGTGAATAGGCATTTTGCTACTAACATCTTGTTTGCTTAAGCAAGGACCTTAGTTCTTAGCAAGATAATTTCAGGAGAAAAAACACTGCTGATGTCTCAGCAGACCTTCCTATCCTTGCTGATGACGTGTCAAACGTTGCTGAAGTCCCTGCTGATCCAGTCCTTGCTGATCAAGTCCAAATGTTGCTGAAAATTCCACATCATCCCTGTTGGAAATTTTTGAAAAAGGGGGAGTCGTCCAAAGAAAATGGGATATTTCAAAAACTAAGTACATCCTTGCTGGAACAGAAAAATTGTTGCTGAAAGTATCCCTGCTGATCGAAGGCTGTTGGAAAATCTACAACCCTGCTGTGAAAATTTTAAAAAAGGGGAGACGTCCAGAAAATAAGCTCAAAAACTATGTGAATCCCTGCTGGAACGTCAATAATCCTTGCTGGAACTTCCATATCATCCCTGCTGAATAATTTTGAAAAAGGGGGAGACGTCCAGAGAAAACTGCTATTTCAGAAACTATGTTAGTCCTTGCTGTCTCCTTGAGCAAATTACATTCATGATGTAAACACTCAAAAACAGCAAGGAAACTATTCTTGCTGATTCCAGCTCTACCCTTCCACATCAGCAAAGATGTACTACAGCAAGTCTGATTCTATCCACGTTTACTGCCGGAAAAGTAGGTCATCATATCAAGCCGCAATATTTTCTCTCACCTCATTAAATGTCACTCTGATCCATAAACTTTTTACGGCTGCTGTCCTTTCGGTAATTAATTCTCACTACTACCCATATTTTTCTCCCACTAACTCTTCACCTTCTCAAAGCAGTTACCACTCTCTAAACCCTTCAACTTCCTTTACCTCCTATATAAACTCATTTTTAACCCTTCTCAAATTTACCGAAACCACAGCTCTGATCTCTCTCTCTCTCTATATTCATTCTAATCCCTGCTGAAAACTGCTGTAACTACCACCGACTACTTTTTCCGACCACTATCAGCAGACATGACCAACTGGTTAGACAAGATTGAATCTGAGTCCATCATCGACATAGATTCCTTTGCTGGGATTCAAGATGTTGAAATAACTGAAGTCATATCCCTGCTGAGGAACAGTGGGATACATTATGTCATCTCTGCTGATACTCCCATACATGGGGAAGTGATCAGAGAGTTCTGCTCTAAAATACAAGTTCGAGACCACAGCATCATCGGACGGGCAAATGGGCAGATAGTTCTCATTACTCCAGTAAGCATCGCCCGTGTTCTACAGATGCCGAGTGTAGGTCTGCTAACTCCACCTACTGTCTCCACTACTGTCCTTGCTGATTTGGGATATGTCAAGACCCATGCCAGCAAGAAGAGAAAGGATTTCCCAAGGAAATGGGACTTCCTCATGGATATACTTCACAAGACCTTGCTGTGTAAGTTCACCTCTCAAGACGAGGCATCAGCAAGGGTTATATCATTGGTATCCTTGCTGAAGGATGGGGAGCCAATCAATTGGGCTCAAATATTCTTTGAAGTCCTTGCTGAATCCTTCTCCAGCAAGAGGAAGACAAAGATCCGCCATGGACGAACTCTGTCCCTGCTGCTCAAGGGCATACTAGGAGAACACTTCCCAGCAGGGACCCAGGCCAAAAAGCTTATGTACAGCAAGGTGATCACTCCATCCCTGCTGAAAAACTATGGGCGCAACCCTGCTGCCCTGGCCAAAGCAGCTGCAGCAAGGAGAGCTAGGGGACTAGCAGAGGGGAGAACATCTTTAACACTTAATACCAGAAGTGACGAACGCATTCCTGCTGGTCAGCCCAGCAAGAAGAGGAGAGCAGCAGGTCAAATTCAGAGGCCTAAAAAGAAGTCCAAGGCAACGCCTACTGAATTTGACCTCTCTACATTGACTGAGGAGGAGAGGGAAATTTATGAATTTTACATGGAGCTATATGATGAAGATGTGGCTGCTGAAGCCATTGCTGCTGGAGGATCCGATGTGGAACCTCCCTCTGAAGAAGACATCCCCTCAGCAGTCCCTCTCACTCCTGAGTCAGCAGGAGATGAAATTTTTGAAGAAATTGACAACTACCTCCCTGCTGATTCATCTCTTATCCCTGCTGAAGAACAGCAAAGATCATCCTCTGATATCTTCAGAGAGATTGACGAAATGACGGAGGTGGCGGCTCCCACTGAACCTATCCCTGCTAACTCTACAGCAAAGGAGCCCGCCACTCCTACTGAAATTCTGGAGTTCACAGAAACCGAGTCTGTTGACACTCCAGACTCTGTGAATGGACCTGCTGAAGTGGAGATTGTTTTCCATCCTGCAAATAAAGCCAATCCACCACCTCCATACTACACTGGAGAAATTGATAGATCAGCAGTGTCCCCAGCAGAGCAATCAGCAGAGACGGTTGCCAAACCCTCTGCTGCTCGAAGGCTTGTCCTCCCTGGCTTCACCATTCGGTCTCCTGCTGACCCAACCCTCCCTTCAAGAAGAAAACATGTTGCTGCCAAGGGCAAAGGGAAGGGAAAGCAAATTCAAGCATCCAGCAGTGACGACAGTGACTCTGATGACGTTCCTGCTGAACGATCAAAGGAAAAACAATCAGAGGAACTCATCAGGTCCTTGCTGATCGAAGACGCTCTTGCTGCCGGCTTGGATCCCGATGAGTACCTTGCTGAGAACTTTCAAGAAGGACCCAGCAATCAATCTCCAGCAAGGGTACTATCTGAGGGGGAGCCCACTCCTGCTGAGTCGTCTGCTGAGATGCTAGCCATTGAGGGGGAGGACAAGGACACTCCTGCTGACGAGGCACATTTTGAAGAACCTGCTGGATCCGACCCGCAACCAGCTGTCAGCAAGGACTCTCCTACTGCACAAAAGCTTGCTAAACTTGAGGCTCAACTAGCACAAGTCTTAGCAAGGCTTCCTGCTGAGCGAATCCCTGCTACTGATACCTCTGCTGATTCTACCTTAGTCTCCAGACTATCGAAGATGGAGCAAAAGCTTGAAAAGTTGCAGCAAACACTCAATAAGCTGATCGACTTTCTCCCCATAATGGCTGATGATATCAAAAAGGGGGAGAGAGGTCATGAAGCATAGCAAGAACAAGCCGAGCAAATCATCCCTGCTGATCCTACTCCTGCTGATAGGATCCCTACTGCTACTCCAGTTGCTGTACCAAGAAGAAAGAGACTTCCCAAGCATATCCCTGAGTCTGCTGTGCAAATCATGAATCCATCCCCGTACATGAGACTTCAGAAGGCTCTTGAAGAAGCTGATGTCATTTCAATGAAGTCAGAGCCTGCTGAAAATCTCAAGCTTATAGCAAGCATCAAAGAATCAGAATCAAAAATTAAGCAGTATGAGGTGGAAATGAAGAGACTCAGGGTACAAGAAATGTAGCTGGAGTATGACAGAAAGAAGGAAAGGATGCAGAGGAGGAAAGCAGAGAAGGAGGCAAGGAAAAGAGAGAAAGAGGCAGCAGAGAAGAAGCGAAGGCAAGACTTGCTGAAGTTTGGAGAAGGAGAAGACCAGCAGGGATCGGATGAACCTGCTGATGTATAATTTCTTTTGTTGTGTAATTTCATTTTAACTTGTAATACTTGAACATTTTGAAATAAAATGAAATTCTTTTTGGTTCTTGCTGTGGTGATCAAAATAACTCGTTTTGACATCATCAATTAGGGGGAGATTGTTGTTGCACCCTTGCTTATATTATCTTTGCTTAAACTTTCATTATGTGTTTAATATATAAGAATTGATGATGTAATATAGTCCTTGCTTAAACAATGTAAAAGGACTTAGAAAAATATCTAACATGTTAGGTGGATATAATTTGTAGTTAAGCAAGGACCTTTGATCACCATTGAAGTCTACTGATAAGCCTGCTATGAAGGATTCTGAAGACGAAGAATTTTTCAAGTATAGTCCTGCTTAGAATGGAAATAAGCAAGGACTAGTAAGCAAGATCCTTTGCTTATCAAAGTGAAGATTGTCAGAAAAAGCTATCTTATTCTCTCTGCTTAGTCAACTTCTAGGGATCTCTACTGAAGGGCACTAGAAGACAGAAAAACGGCTAACTTTTTGAACTAAGCAAGGACTGCTGAAAAGGTACAAGTCACATCAAGGACAGTACACTCCAACGGATATATTTCAAATTTCCAACGGATAGATTCTTTGGAGGAGTATAAATAGAAGTCATAAATTTCATTTATGACTAACAATCAATGAACCAACTACCTCTGAGCAAAAACTCTCTGACATCTTAAAGGCTACAGTAAGACATCATAAAGCTTGAACAAGTGCTATCTATCTGCTCAACCAAGGAGCCTTCTACTTGAAGATAGCAAGCAAGATTTTCTGAAATCTTCTTAGTGTCTATGTGACAATTGGACTAAGTGTCCTGCTAAAGTGGTATAAGTGACCCATTGTAAATTGGACTAAGTGTCCTCTTGTTGATTGTTCTGTGTGAACAAGTTATAGTGATAGCCTTCTTAAGTAAAAGAGAAGAAGAGTGGAGTAGGATTATTCCGAACCACTATAAAAATTCTCTCTTCTCCTGCTTATCTTTTTGTTACATTGCTTCCTTGCTTTGCTTTAGTCCTGCTGAACTTGTTCAGCAAAGACTTACTATCTTTGCTACTTCAAGCCATTAACTTTTGATACAAAATCTAAGGGGTTCCTTGCTTATAACAATTCCGCTGCTAAATCCTTTGAAAAACATAAGAAACCTTTTTATAAGAAAGAAGATTTTTAATTCAGTAAGGTTTTCTAAATAAAGACTTTATTTTTTAAAAAACACTATTCAACCCCCCTTCTAGTATTTTTACCCTATGGGACCTAACACTTACCATTTGATCCATTTTGTATGTGTACTTGATTGCCAAAAAGTGTGCCGATTTGGTCAATCTATCGACTATGACCCAAATGGCATTCATCCCTCCAAGCGTGGTTGGTAATCCAACTATGAAATCCATTGTGACAAATTCCCATTTCCATTCGGGGATTTCCAATGGTTGAAGTAGTCCACTTGGTTTTTGATGTTCTGCTTTAACCCTTCGACATGTTAAGCATCTACTTATCCATTCAACTATTTCTTTCTTCATGTTGGGCCACCAAAAGCTTTGTTTCTAGTCTTGGTACATTTTCGTGCTTCCTGGATGAATAGAAAACTTTGAGTTATGAGCTTCGTGCAACAGTTCGTGTTTTAATTCAGCCTGTGCAGGAATCAACACCCGACCTTCATATCGCAACAATCCATCGCTATGCATGCGATATCTGCCTTTATTTCCCTTAATTAATCTATCCATTTCTTTGCAATGTTCTCCTTGTGCGATTTTAATGAGATCGTGCAATTGAGGCCGAACTCAAATTTCTTCTTCCATATCTATCTTCTGAGCAGTGGTAAGGGGATGAAGTTGCAAGCGTTCGAATTCTTTTCTAATCTCCTTTTGAATGGTCATTACATTCAGTCTTTCATAACGACTGAGCGCATCGGCAACTACATTTGCTTTTCCGGGATGGTAGTTGATAGAACAATCATAGTCCTGAATCAACTCTAACCAACGCCTTTGTCGCATGTTGAGTTCTTTTTGCGTGAATATATACTTCAAACTTTTGTGATCCGTATATATCTCGCACTTCTCACCATAAAGGTAATGCCTCCAAATCTTCAACGCATGAATGATAGCTGCCAATTCTATGTCATGCGTAGGATATCGTTTCTCGCAATCTTTTAGTTGTCTTGATGTATAAGCAATCACCTTGTCATGCTGCATCAAAACTGCTCCAAGTCCTTGTTTTGACGCATCACTGTAAATAATGAATTCTCCCTTGTCATCTGGTAATGTCAGAATAGGGGCTATAGTCAACCTTGTCTTTAATTCCTGAAAGCTCTTCTCACAATCCGGGGTCCAAACAAATTTTGTAGCCTTTCTTGTCAAGTTCGTCAAAGGTACAGCTAGTTTTGAAAAATCTTTAACGAACCTTCTGTAATAGCCTGCCAAACCTAAAAAACTCTTTACTTCAGTTGGGTTTGTTGGCCGAGGCCATTTCGTGATTGCTTCTATCTTATTGGGGTCCAATGCAATACCAGTTTCATTGATCACATGACCAAGAAACTTTACTTCCTTTAGCCAAAATTCATATTTGGAGAATTTGGCATATAACTGTTCCTTTTTTAGAACCTCTAGCGTTATCCTTAGATGTTCCTCATGCTCTTTTGCCTTCTTTGAATAGATAAGAATATCATCAATGAAAACGATAATGAACTTATCCAAGAATGGCTTGAAGACATGATTCATTAAGTCCATGAAGGTTGCGGGTGCATTTGTTAGTCCAAATGGCATTGCCAAGAACTCATAGTGACCATAGCGAGTTCGAAATGTTGTCTTTGATATGTCCCCTTCTTTGACCTTCAATTGGTGGTACCCTGAGCGTAGATCAATTTTAGAGAAGTACCTTCCTCCTTTAAGTTGATCAAAAAGATCGTCTATCCTTGGCAGGGGGTACTTATTCTTGATCGTAACCTTATTCAGTTCCCGATAATCAATGCAAAGTCTCATCGATCCATCTTTCTTTCGAACAAATAACACTGGTGCTCCCCATGGTGAAACACTTGGTCTGATCAACCCTCGTTCTAAGAGTTCTTGCAACTGTATCATCAGTTCCTTTAATTCGGATGATGCCATTCGATACGGGGCCTTGGATATTGGCGCGGTACCGGGGATCAAGTTAATTTCAAAATCCACTTCTCTATCTGGGGGTAGTCCAGGTAATTCTTCTGAAAATATGTCTACAAACTCCCTTACCACAAGAACATCCTCGATTTTACTTTCGTTCTTGTTGACATAGTGCACATAAGCTAAAAAAGCTTCACAACCTTTGCGAATCATTTTCTTTGTCTGGATCATGGTCGAGAATGGCGAGAATTTCTCCATTTTAGTGCCATGGAACCAAACCTTCACCTTTTGGGGAGATCGTAAGACAACTTTCTTCTTTTTACAGTCAATATTGGCCTGATATTTGAATAACCAATCCATTCCCAATATTACGTCGAATTCTCCCAAAGGAAAAGGAATAAGATCAGCAAGAAACTCATGTTGATCTATCTTCAAAGTACAGTTAAGGTAAATGTGAGAAACGGCTTCGGTAGTAGTTCAAGTTGAGTTAACATGTTCCTAGCTAACTGTTCAGATATAAAACTTCGAGTAGCACCCGAATCAAACAACACATGAGCATGTAAGGAGTTCACTGGTAGTGTACCTGTAACAACATCATTGGAAGCCACAGCATCTTGCACCGTCATATTGTAAGTCCTTGCTTGTGGTCGTACCGGTATAGTGTTGGCTCCCGTCAGCATTGGTTTTGCCACCTTTCCTTTGAGGGCAATTGGGGGAGATGTGTCCTTCCATTCTGCACGTGAAACATGTCCTTACTGCGGCCAGCGGTCTGTTATTTTGCTGAGGTTGTGGTGGTCTTCCTTGGAGCGGGGCAACAGTGGAGTTCAAAGTCGGACAATTTGAGGAAAAGTGCCCCGGTTGGCGACACTTGAAGCAAACATCCTTCCCTTTCAAGCATGGGGTTGTGCCATGGTTCTTTCCACAGTTTGCACACACAGTAGCCTTCTTTGTAATGATATCAGATGATTGCTCCCTCCACTTCCTCTTTCCACTATTGCTTAGATTAATGTTGTTGTTGCTTTTCTCTTCCTTTTTTACACTTACACCACCAAGGTTCTGATGGCTTCCCTTATCATCTCCCTTCCTCCTATCTCCCTTCCTCCTATCTCCCTTCTTATTTTCCCGATTGAAATCATATACTGTCTTGTTACTCCATTCCGCAATTCTTTCTTTCTCCACAACTGCATCAAAGTTTCCTAGTTGAAAAATTGCTACCTGCCTCAAAACCCAAGGATTCAATCCTTGCTCGAATCTTCGAGCCTTTCTCTCTTCATCGTTTACCTGGTGAGGAGCATACCTCATCAGTTCATTAAACTTTGCCTCATACTCGTCCACTATCATGGACCCTTGCTTCAAATTTAGGAACCTTAGTTCCATCGCATTGGAGACACTAGGGGGGTAAAATTTCTCCCTAAACCTTTGGGTGAACAGTTCCCAGGTTATTACGATGTTTGTGTCCCTTGTAGATTCCCTTTTTGTTAATTCCATTCTCTTGGCACCTTTCTACCAGTGATTGGCTTCCTCTTTCAGCATGAAAGCCGCATACTTAGTCGAAAGCTTTTTCGATCTCTTCCAACCAATATTGTGCTACAGTAGGTCCTCCCTTACCATCAAAAGTTGGCAGGTTGATGCTTGTGAACTCTAGGATACATAGCCTACGGGTAACAGGCCTTGGGGCTGGAGGTGGTGGTGGCGCTGGCTGGTTCATAGCTACAACTTCACGAATAATCTGAAGAAATTGAGCTAGCGGGTTGTCGTTTGCATTCCCTGTAGCATTATTGTTGGCAGAATCATTGTTATTAACAGGGGTCGGTGGTGGAACATGTGGGGTATTGCGATTCATTCCAACAACCTCCTCTGAGCTGTCATCCTCTACAACCACTTTGTCAACATTACCAGCTTGGATTTCTCTTTCTAAATTTTCCAAATTTTCAGACCTTGATAGGTTGTTATGGAGATTACTTCTCCCGGGTCTTCCTAGTCTCCTTCCTCTGACCATAATCTAGTATAATATACGTAAAGAGTTAAACATCCTTCACGAAACATTCCATTTTTATATGGCTCAAGAATTTATAACTCAATAAGGTGAAGAGCATTAAGCAAAACATAAGCATTTAGATGTGTCAAAATATTTATCATTCATGTACATAGAAGACTGTCGTAAACATTGTTCTCTAACATTCTTAAAACAAGCCATACATAAATCAAAATACATTTGAATACATCTGAGATAGTCGCAACTATCCCAAGTAGAGTTCAAAATACACACAAAATAACCTCCGTCTAAATTTTACATCCACTTCTATAACTAATCCTCCTCATCTTCCGTGTCCAAAGATCCTTCACGTTCCGCCTCCCTTTCCCAATGTCGAGACTGTATACGTGTCTCCTCGGTGTGGCGCGCACAGTGGTTGCTCATTTGCTCCAAACGCGTCACTGTGGGATTAGCTGCTGCTGCTGCTACCATCTGTGCATGCATCTCTAATGCCAGCCGATGGTACAAGCTCTGAGTCAACCAAAAAGAAGATTGCCATGTTGATGCTGCTGTGCGAAATCTAGTAATAGTGGCAGCCTGTCGTCGAACTGTCATGGTGTGAGCTGCCAAACGATAGAGAACTTCTGTGTCGTAACTACATACCATCTCGTCTTGGGATGGCACTGCTGCCTGTGGTGAGGATGAAGCAGGCCTCGGAGTATCACATTTCATCCTAGGGGTATCTTGTGTCACAACATGATCGCGATCAGAACGTTGGCGTGTTGTGCTTTTCCGTGCTGTGTGGCGAATGCGCGGCCCGCGGCGAACACTGGAAGGTCCGACCTCCTGCATTGGCTTCATGGCGAGGCTGGGACCTTCATATACTGGTGATGGTGGATGTTCGTTCAATGGTGTAGGGGTGAACAGTGGAGGCTCCACATTAGGCTCCTCTCCCTCTTCAGATGAAGAGTTATAAACCGGGAGATTTATTCTAGGAGAACGTGCGGGGGATCTAGAACGATCTCTAGCCATCTACATGAAACAATCCAAGTCAATAAGTCTGAACTTCTTAATAAACAATGCATGCAGCAATATATCTATGAGGTGGTGCCTGCATTTCAGTCTTATTTTCCCTTAGCAGTTTCTAACCTTAAGGTGTTCAACAACCTTAATGTCCAACATAAGTCTTAGTCCTTTGCCCATTAACCTATCCTAGTACTTCAGTTCTAGCATCAAATTCTTAAATTCCTCTACTGGAGTAATTCTGGGACATATCGCAGTACTCCGTACTCCTGGATGTGGCTTACGGGCAGTGTTTCCTTACAAATCACTTCTGGTCGTAACTGGGCTCTGATACCAACTGTGACGACCCCAGAATCCCTCACTGGATCAGGGCTTCGTCAAAAGAAGGAAAAGATAACCACACATCCATTCATATAATAATTACTGAAAGAAACCATATAAAGAGCTATTACAACCTAAAATATTACATTGTCAGCGGAAGCTATACTGTTTTTATACTATAATACGAAACATCACTTCTCAGATCATCTTCCTTTAAACTGTGACGACCCCAGAATCCCTCACTGGATCAAGGCTTCGTCAAAAGAAGGAAAAGATAACCACACATCCATTCATATAATAATTACTGAAAGAAACCATATAAAGAGTTATTACAACCTAAAATATTACATTGTCAGCGGAAGCTATACTATTTCTATACTATAATACAAAACATCACTTCTCAGATCATCTTCCTTTCTTCCCTCCTTATTGGCATTACAAAGGCTAGCCAACCTCAGTAACTGATCATTTTTGCCTTTCCCTTGTCTGAGGGCTCAACCTTTATATTCTGTGTTTACAAAACATTAAAATTCTACAAGAATGAGCGGTTCACGCCCAACAAGTATATAAACAATTTGGGAAAAACAATTATGGAATGTTTCAAAAAAATTCAATTCTGCTAAGAGCTTAGTGAATCAATACTAATGCCTCAGAAATCTTTAAGGAATCTTTAGGACTACTGATGATAAACAATTGTGTAATCTTTCTTAAAACAAAGCATAACTTCCTTGAAGTAAAAATATCAATCGGGGGCTAAAACCGCTGGATCTGCTAACCATACGGTATACAGCTGGCCTAACTGTGCCCGTATGGTCCCTCCTTGTGTGAATGTACGTAGTCACATAAAATTCCTCTAGGTCAGGTGAAGAACAAATCAGCACCTTTCCTTTCCTCTAACCATCCATGTGGCATCATCATTCAAGGAACATAACATTCTCATTTATTGCACAGATATAACATTGAAAAATAGCTGAAAGAGCAAAGCTTCTTTATATCCATGCACTTTTATTCATATCATGCTAGCGGAAATTTAAAGCATAGCATTCTGTTTCATAAGGAAATTTAAATATAAATATCATAATTTTGTACGCATGTCGAATCAATTGATCATGCTCTTAACTGAAATAAGCATAAGAGTAAGAATATACTTGCCTCAGTCCTTTGCACAAAATTCAAATAAATTTACTTGTGAGAGAGAGATTCTGTAAATTATGCAAGTAATATTTTAATACCTTAATAAGAATTTATGAAAGAAAATATGTATGTGATGTCCTTAAACTTTTACTGTTTTAAAGAATAACATCATAAAATAATTTTAAGAAAATAATGTTTTATAGTCTTGATAACAGACTATGCATCGGAGAATAATTTTTTTATTAACAAACTCGTCAGGGACTGATATCCTTAGCCATCAGAGACTAGGAATTTCCTCTATCGGAGACTAAGAAATCTCCTTCATCAGAGACTGCAGAATTTTCTTCATCAGAGACTACGAAATTTTCTTCATCAGAGATTATGAATGACGTCATCAAGGACTGAACTTAGCCCATCGGAGACTAAGGAATGACGTCATCACGGACTAACAACTCATCAGGGACTGATGACGTCAACTTAATTCTATCGGAGACTAAGAGTGACGTCATCGGAGACTAACTTCTTATCAGAGACTAATGACGTCTTCAAGAACTAAACTTTAGCCTATCGGGGACTAAAGCTGACGTCATCCGAGAGTAAATAACCCGTCGGAGACTAATGACGTCATCGGGGACTAAACTTTAGCCTGTCGGAGACTACGGCTGACGTCATCAGAGACTAAATAATTCATCAGAGACTGATGACGTCATCTTAACTCATCGGGGACTAAGGGTGACGTCATCATCAGAGACTAACAACATCTCATCAGAGAGTAAAATTATCTCGTCAGAGACTAAGAATATCTCATCAGAGACTAAAAATATCTTATTAGAGACTAAAATTATCTCGTCAGAGAATAAGAATATCTCATCAGAGACTAAAAATATCTCATCAGAAACTAAGAATTATCTCGTCAGAGACTAAAATTATCTCATCAGAGACTAAGAATATCTCATCAGAGATTAACATCTCTTGATTCTGCTACGATGGAAGACCTATCATGCTCAAACCCAGCTTATGATGTCTTATGAAGATGCAAAAGAATAAGAACTTAGTATAAATCTTGATGCTATGCACGAAAGAAACTGGGTAGGGTTCTAGGTTCTTACCTCTTTGTTCTCAAGAGTGAAATCAAAGCTGGTCTGAAAATAATTTTCCGAAAGAAGAACTTGGAAATTTATGGAGATAATAAGTTTAAACGAAACTCTGAAAAGAGAAATTTTGGTAAAAGAATTAAAATTTCATCTCGAATGATGTATTTATAGAGTTCAAGAGCAGTAAACTAAGGTTACGCATTGGAATAAGACGATTGGTTAATTTGGATGGTAAAACGACTGTTCATCATGACTTCTTGGTAGCAAACAACTGTTGTCCTACATGCATGAAAACTTAGCCACCTAAACAGTTTCTAATCAAACACGTAATCACAAATGCTACGTAACCCTCTCCTCTTCCTCCATGTTGTTCAATATAATCTTATATGGGGTTTGCTAATCCCCTTTTTGATATCTTTTTAAGGAACTTAACCTCATCATGGATATCACATCATCATAAAAATTTTCATTGTAGATATGAATTTATTATTCATATTTAAAAAAGGCTAACTCCATAAAAATATATATATATAATAACACAAAATAAAATTATTTCTTACCATAAAATATATTTAAAATTTTCGGGTTCTCACAGTTTTAGATTTTGAAAAACACTATTCAACCCCCCTTCTAGTATTTTTCCCTTCGGGATCTAACACATTCCTATAATCCTCTCTCAATTTCTTATTAGTTTTTTTTTATCTCAAATTCAAAATCAATCGTTAATAAGTATAATATTATTAAATTTATTAGAGCTTTTCTATAATTACCTTTACATAATTTGCATGAAAAACAGAGAGACTCAAATTCAAATTTCTATAACAACAAATAATACTAGACTCCTACTAAGTGTTGGGAAATATGAAAAGTAATAATGAAAAAATAATTTTATCTCTTCTTTGAAATATGAGAACATCAAGTAATTAAAAAAATTAAATTCTAAAAAAGCCACTAATAAAAAAGGAGAGATTAATTCTTCTAAAAGCATAAGCCGCACTTCCCTTATAAGATCTGTCTCAATTTATTCTATTTTATAACGTCACTATACATGACCGATCAAACAGAAGAAATTTTACCTTTCTTTTTAGTAATTAAATATATATTTCTATTTTTCCCTAATATATTTCTCTCCTTTATAGGATTTCTTAAAAACTATAAATAAACGATTATGCTGGGTGTCGTATATGTAAGTAGTAGCTATTTACTATAAATTCGTATTTGTGTGTGTATATTTTTTTTTTATATAAAAAGTCAAACAAAATTTTATCTAAAATCTCCTCAAATGACGGTTTTAACTTGGTTCAATATTCAATAAAATCGATCTTGATCAAATTACAGAAAGGCAAAACAAGATATTATCGCTAAAAATTCTCTAATTTTTTTTTAATTTAGTTTAACATCATTTATCACTGTTCTAATCAAAATTTAATTTGTAAATTATTATAATTCTTATGTAATAAAACCAATTTATTTAGAGTTTTAACTTTGTAATTTTTTATTGCAATAAAAAATTATTAAATAACTAAGACAACTTATAGACAATTATAAAAATAATTTATGTTTTAAAATTAATTTATACAAAATATATATCTATTAAAAATAGAACCCAAATAGTATGCGTGTCTCCACCATGACAGGCACATGTTCTTCATTCATGAAACTCATTTATAGATTTGAAGAACGATCTAGAAGATGTCCATGATGGTAGGCCGTCAGCACTTGAAAGTCGATATCTGCATGTCGCAACTTCAATTATATATGTATTAATGAAGGGCAACTTGTATGGATAAATTAAAAAAAAATATATTGGAAATACAGATATTTGAAAAACTATTAACAGCATTATTGATAACATTTAAGTTCATATGCATAAATGATGCTCTATTTGGTCAACATCTCTTTAGTTCAAGATTGCTATTATATATTGTATTGTCAAAAACATTATTTTTTATTTTCTGGTTAGATTTCAAAACATATTAAATTAGCTTGTCGTTCAATTATTTTTGTATCTAATCAATTAGATTTGTATCGTTCACATTAATATAACATGCATGCCCATTTCTAATCTATGTAAAAATGATGAATTATTTCTTTACTGCAACCCTTTTAATTATTACTCCCTCTATTATTAAATTAGAAAGAATACTGTTTTTCTTCTTCAAATTTAAAATAAATTCAAACGGTCATTTAAAAATTGTATCTCGAATTTAAGAATAAGATTGATATATATGAAGGTGAATCACAAGATTTTATACACTTTTCCCATCTTTTTAACTAGATATATAAGTAAACTGACTCGATCTAGATTACGGAAATCAATAAACCACTAGAATGGTTAAGCAGTAATTAAAAAAATAGAGGAAAAACTAAATAAACAAATAAAGCAAACTAGCTCTATATAGTTGTATACAAACTAAATGAACAGAAAATTTCTTAATTATATATGCCTAGTGTTAATGGTCTTTTTTCCGGGAACAAATTTTAACATCCATGATATCAGTTAGAACTCCTGGCTGTGATATTTCCACCACAGTATTATCAAAACTAATCTCATCGGACAACAATTTAATAACCAAAGACATGTGTGGCCTCAGTCTCCGAATTTCTTGTACACATAATAATCCCACTTTTATGTATCTCACTGCCTCCATTTCACTAAATTTCCCCTTCAACGTTGGATCTACTAGATCTATAAGCTTGTCTGCCTCATACATTTTCCAAACCTATAAAACAAAAATTAAAATTAATTGATTAACCCTTTAATTTCATCAAATAATATCGTAATAATAGGGACTCATAAGATCTTTTGGATTCAAAAAGTTGTGAAGATAATATAAGTGCGTGTCAACTATACTGCTACCTGACATATAGAAAGACAAACGTGGTATGTACCTTTTCGACAAGATAGTGTTCTCCAAGTTGTGGGTCGAAATCAACTGCAGATCGGCCGCTGACAATTTCTAAAAGTAAAACTCCGAAGCTATACACATCTGATTTTCGTGTTAAGTGGCCTGAAATCGCATATTCTGGTGCAAGATAGCCCCTGTGACATCAGCAAATAAATTAGTTTACGAAAATGATATATACGTTCACTAAAACCAATCAGGACTCAATTTAATTTATTCAAATGAATGCAGTTGACTTTTTAACAAATATATTGAAAATATAAAATTTGATTTTAGTAGTATATTCCATATATGTTTTTAAAGTAACAATTACCTGCCAATTTTTAAATCAAATTGTGATAACTAAAAGCCGAGTTGTCCCTCTTATTTTTTTTCTTTTCCTTTTTTTATCCAACTTGTGTAATTTAGTAACGCTGCAGTTCGATCAATTTATTGACGAAAAATAGGTAACATACATTAAAGGGGAATTAACTAGCATTTTGTTTACTTACATTGTTCCAGCCACTCGAGTACTGATGTAAGTAATGTTGTGTGGAAAAAGCTTAGACAGTCCGAAATCCGAAAGCTTGGGAGTGAAATTCTGATCAAGAAGTATGTTGCTAGCTTTGATATCGCGATGAACGACATGAGGTTTAAGATCTTCATGAATGTATGCAAGTCCTTTGGCAATTCCCAGACAAAGTAGTGTCCTTGTTTTCCAGCTAATTTTTGCTCTCTTTTCTTCACCTGCAAATGCTTGTGAAAGGCTATTGTATTCCATGTATTCATAGACAAGGATTCGACATGAGTTGCGGTCAGTGCAGCCGCCATGGAGCTTAACAAGATGTTCATGTTTGACGTTGGACAACGAACGAATCTCCGACATGAATTCTCTGTCTCCTTGCCTTGATTCTGCTGAAAGAACTTTCACTGCAACCATTCTCCCATCTTCAAGTATTCCCTACATTGTTCATGTCGAAAAAACATTAGTTTAAGGCTAGCCAAATCTAGAGTTATGCTAAAAATAGTTAGTGCTGCATAGGATGCCCCTGAATTTCAGGAGCATCTTGTCTTGCTAAATAGAGCACCTACTCCAGGTAAATTAGGCATGCAGGCATTCCAACTTGTTTTAGTGGAATATCGTGCTACTTGGTTACATTCATTAATTGGTTCACGTTAAATTATGTCTACTATAAATACCATCATGTTTAAAAACCAACCTTATAAACAGTGCCGAATCCACCTTCTCCGATCTTATTCAACGAGCGGAAGTTATTAGTGGCAACTTTTAGTTCATCGTATGAGAAAGTATCGAGAACATTTGGTGAAACTTTTGCACCTGTATAATTATATCATTAAAAAAAGTACTTCTTTAATCATAAACAATACATAATTTACATTGACGGATGCGGTATTTAATTTATTTGATTTTTTTGTGTGGAATGAAAGACGATTAGAAGATAATATATCTTATTTACCTTGCTTGGACTGGTTTTGAGGAGTTTCATCGGATGAAAAATAAAAGCAACTCGACCATGGGAAGTTGAACTTCATTCTTTTTTTTCTTTTTTCTTTTTTTAATGTGTGGAAGTATGAATATGAAGGCTTTAGTATATAAGGATGTTGTTCATAAAAACAGAAGAGACAAAGAGAAGAAGTGGGAAGTATTTGATCAAAATCTGTTTTGAAAAGGGTTTTTATAATGAAGACTGGAGATTGTTGTGTTGTTTGTTGGCTATTACATCTCAGTTTGGTTTCCAAGAAGTAGAAGAATCATATATTACAAACCGAAGACTACATGGATGGAATCCGTCCGTTGGAAATTAATCCGACGGCTGAGATCCGTTTCCACATTTCACGTGCCATATGTGCCATTATTTAATCAAGACATTTCATGGTAGAAGAAGGCGGCTGCTATGGCTTTACTATTGTTTATTTATTTGCATAGTTGATTATGTGTTTATTGATTAATTATTTATTCAGTTATGTCTATATACTTTTTCCTTGTTACTATTATGTTCTTGCTTTCGACTTATGTGATATACGTAAATTAATCGATGCAAGTCAAAATGTATAAATGAATCGAATACAAGTAAATAATAATGTGTTTAAATTTTATTTTAATTAAATTTTTGATATTTAAATATATTTGAACTCGAATATAAGATCGAATATTATTTTATATTCAGATTTTACTCTAATTGAATTCAAACTATTTATGAGTATTTATATTTGATAAATTTTAAAAAATATAAATTATATTTATGTAAGTTTTCATACTTTATAACTCATTTTATACATTACAAATATCATTTCTAAAATAATTTATACAACATGTATTATATGTAAATAAATTAATATGATAAAATTGGTTCTAAAATTTTAGTATATCTTATAATATTTTAGTATAACTGAACTACACATCAGTATATTTGAACGAGTATCTTTATGTTTAGATTTTATTTGTTTAATTTATCGAATTTTAAATAAAATATCAAGTTTAATTCATTTTTCATCAAAATCGAATTCAACTGATTAAGTTTCAAATCAAATTCAAATAATCATTTAGATTCTATTATAGCCTTATCGCGGACGATAGAGACTTGATTGATGAGAACGTAGCATTGCCAAACGCTATTTGTGGGAGCCTATCTTTGAAGAGTTACCGATCATCTGTTTATTTAAATTTTATCTAATTTTTTGCATTATAATTCTTTCATTTAATAAAAAGAATAACATTTAAATTTTTAACGACTATTAATTTTATATTTTTGACTAAAAATTAAATATACAAATAATAAATTTTTCTCATAAAATTTATTATAAAT
This sequence comes from Centella asiatica, assembly GCA_014636745.2. Taxonomy (NCBI): domain Eukaryota; kingdom Viridiplantae; phylum Streptophyta; class Magnoliopsida; order Apiales; family Apiaceae; genus Centella; species Centella asiatica. Next base: position 17,553,047 of record CM025787.1, on the reverse strand, counting down.
TTTTAAATTATGACGAGATTTACGAATTTATAATTTTATGTTTTTTAATTTATAGTATAATAACAAAAAAAATTGAAATATAAATTTTTTTTTTTAAATATAACTTTGGTTTTTTCAATGGAAGGAGTAACCGGTGGCCGGCAGAGTACTGAGTTTCTTCTGAAAGGGGGAGGGGGAGGAGGGTGCGTTTGAGTGCTAGGAGTCTACGGGAGAACTTAATTTAAAAAATAAATAAATAAACCTGCTCAAGGTATACTTAGGTTATCGGCACGAATTTCCTTTTAACATATTTTTAATTTAAAGAATTAAGCACACCTTTATATATATATATATATATATATATATATATATATATATATAAATTTTTAATTTATCTCATCTACATTAAATTTTTTAATATATAATAAAACATAGTAAAATAATAATATTTTAAATTTTTATTATTTATATTGTTAATACTTTAATTAATACAAAATGTGTTATTATACATTAAATATTTTATAATATATATATATATATATATGTATGTATGTATGTATGTATGTATATATATATCACATTCATATAAGTAAAATAATTATAGTATAATATTAAAATATCAGTACATATAAATAATATATTAAATCTTATAAATCACATTTTAATATATTATAACATATAATATTAATATATAAATCATATTAAATTAATATTTTTTTATTATATTTTATTTTTATATATTATAATATATATAATAATCTTTTATAATAATGTATTAATTAATCATTATAATATTATTAATGGATTTAAATATAAATAAAATATTAGTTTTTATATTAAATTATTATATAATATTATAATACAAATAATATATATATCTATATATATATATATATATTGATATATTTACAAAAGTAGGATTATATAATATTGTAAAATATTATAAAATGATATTATAATTTTGATTAAAAAATAAATGATAACTCTATAATTTTAAGAATGCACTATTCACAATCATTAAACTAACTTTAAAATATAAATATTTGTACAATTCATAATATTTTTATTTTTTATAAAAATTCTCTAACTATAAAAAACGAAATTAAATTTAGAAAAACTGATGTAGGTGCTCTTACATATTTTAAACTTTAATTATTTAATTTGTTATGTCGAAATATACTAATGACAGTTTAATCTCGGATAGATCCTTAGACCTTATTAATATAATTATTAATATAATCGGGTCAACGAAGAATATATAGATTCAAACTTAGCGGGTACTCGTTCAACCATTTAATTATATACTAGTTTTGTTATATATGTTAATTATATTTTTTATTTTTTTATAGTTATATATTTGTATAAAAATTAAATTATTTATAATTTGTATAAATATTTGTTATCATCATTTTAGTACATTTTTTAATAGAATTGTATTACAATAAAAAATTAAAAATTTTAAAACTCTAAATACATTATTTTTATTACATAAAAATCGTAGTTGCTTACGAATTAAATTTTAATTTAAAAAGTGATAAATAATATTGAACCAAATTAAAATAAAATTAGAAAACTTTAGGATAACATTTTGATTTGTTTTTTCATAATTCGTTCATGATCAGTTTTGTTAAATGTTGAACCGAATTAAAATAACTATAGAGTTAAATTAAGCACCTATTTTAGAGGTTTTAGGTAAATTATTTGTTTGATTTTTCGTGTACAAGCATATATTCTTACACGAATGTAAAATTTCAAGTAATTCAAATGGAGAAGATTTGAATCTACATCACATTCAAACTTTCAGTACGCAGTATCCCCTCTGAACTTACATATCTATACTCAAGTTTTAAACATACAGTATATTGGATATAATCAATAATTTATTTAAAAATATACAATCTATTAAAGATATACTACTTTTCAATATAGTCAAAGTAATAAATGAACTTGTACTGATTAAAGTTACAAATAAACGGTATATATAATTAAAAAAACATATAAAATATAATACTAAGGTCGTATTTGCTTCTAACATAATGGAATTGGTGAATAAGAAGAAAAATAGAGATAAAAAATAATAATTACAAAAATTACGAAAGAGTATAAGAATGAGAAATGATAGGTTTTGTCTAAAATTTTAGTTGTGATAGAATAGATAATTTTCATCTTAGATGATGAGTTTAGAAATATGCATTAAATTATAGAAAGAAATGAAGTAATGAATGAATTTTACACATAAATAAAATAATAAATACTCTCTCCCTTTCACAATAATTGGTATTTGACTTTTTTGCACATAACTTAGGTAAAAAAATTTATATATTAAATATTTTTATTTAATTCTAAAAAAATCAGTAATAAAAATTTGTTAAATAAGGACTAAAATGAATAAAATTTTTAATTAAAATAAAAAGTTTAACTTATTAAAAAGATCATCTAAAATTACGTACAAAAAAGTGAAGGGTCAGTTATTGTGAAACAGAGAAAATAATATAAAATTCATTATATTCAATCGAATTAAACGCAATAAAATATGTAATACATATATATACATAATTTAGAAAATCTTAGTAATATTTCATCAAGTATTTACATAAATATGTAGTGTATACTAATAATGTAGTGATGTTTGTGGCTGGAAATACTATCAAAGACTTGGTACATATGTAATCAAGTTTCGATTAAGTCACCGCTAATGTGACGTAATTTTAGTTTTTTCTCGGTCAATACTAAATAGTCAATCACATCATTAATATTTATTGTCTCATAATTTTATATTTGGCCGATCTATCTTTTTTCAATAATAACTTTTAAATATGGTATTAGCGCTTAAATTTGTCCTCTAGTATATCCAAAACTAGAAAAGCCGCCCTTCGATTTTAACTTTGTAAAAAAAAAATCATATTTTATCGCATCCATTTAATTTGGAGTTAGTGCATCATGTTATAGAAATTTATAATTTTTGGAAAAATTGCATACATATACTAATAATATAGTAATGCTTGTGGTTGTAGTTATTACTTCCCAATAACTTCCCCGAGTGGTATTAGAGACAATAAGTTATACATAAATAAATGTGCACAAATTAGTGTGACTAAATCATATAAAAGATTGATTAAGTTTAATTGGTCAATAATTAAAATTTTAATAATTGATAATTTTTCACATATGATCGTATACATATATTTATGTAAGTTGTTGATATTCATAGTATTTTCCAAACTGAAATTTAATTTTTATTGGCACTACTTAGACAACTACATCTTCCTCTCCCACGAAATTAACTAAAGCAAAAACAAGAGATCAGATTTGCGCACCCAATTTGTAATACCAACTTCTATGCAAGAAATTTGAAGAATTTGGGGTATAATGAAGTGTGTGTTTGGTTGTAGAGAGAAGCTGTATGGAGAGTACCGAGGAATTGGGATGATTTGAGGTTGAAATTGAGGGTTAGAGTATGAAGAATGTAAATATGTGTTGATTTGGGGTAAGAATGGGCGGATTTGAGGATTAGGAAGGGTTTGTAGAGGAGAGGGAAAAAGAAATTGAAAAGGGAAGTGAATTGTGAAAAGGCCCCAATGTTTTTACGGCTGAAATCGAGCTGCTGAAATTGAGCGACACACGGCCGTGGGAAACTGCACAGCCCGATCGTGCGTGACCTTTTTCACGGTGCACAGTATGTGATATCGCACGGGTCAGCCATGCGTTGCACTAGAGATTGACCTTTCAAAATATGCAGACTGCATCGGCATGAAAAACTGCACGGCTTGGTCGTGCGCTCAATTTATACCGTGCTCGAGTGTGTGATATCGCACGACCTTGTCGTGCATCATCCCAGAGTTTGATTGTTAATTTTCCTGCTGACTGCACGGGTGTGCAATGGTGCCCGGTCCTACCGTGCGAATAATTTGTGAAGCACATGGGTGTGCAAAATTGCATGGGTCAGCCGTGCAGGATGCACGGGCGTGCGAAAGTGCACGGCCTGGCCGTGCACGTTCCTTTTTCCAAATTTTCCAATTTCCAAGTATAAACACCATCTCTCTATCTCCAATATTTGAACATTAACCTGAAAAGAGAGTCAAAAATAGGTGGCATAAGATAAAACGAAATCTAAATACTAACAAAAAAACAAAAAAAAATACAAATTGAATACGTTAGCAAGATAAACTTGGGTAGCACTAATTAGCTTGACCCCTTTTTGCATTAAATTTCAAGAAGGAGGAGAGTAAAGGTTTTTGTCTTCTCAATCGGTTCGCCTGCAAGATAGTGCTTGAAAATAATATGCCCTCAAGCCAATCACGTTAGACGTGATGGAGTATTTATTTTGTAATCTTATTCATTTATTAATAAAAGAATTATTTATTCAAAGGCGTTTATTTATATGTTTAAGTTAAATATATTAACCCATAGTTTAAAGTTATATTTTAGGATTATGATGAGATCATGCTAATGAGATCTAAAATATGTTAACTCGAAACTAAAAATATTCCTAATCATAAGATCACTAATAAGGGTGTTAGTGAATCCGGAAAGATTAGTACATACTGTGCTTGCTCTTAACAAGAGGATGATTGATCTCTTAATCATTTGTGTGACGACATTAAAGCAAGTATGTAGGTTCTTATTAGAGAATAAGTTCACTGAACGTGACTCGCTTAAATGAACACCTAATGGAGTTTTACTTGCTTGTCAATAGGAGTTCATCTAGTGATAGTTATACAAGTGATCCTTAGACTTGAGATCGTTGCGGTTATCTTATGTACACTAAATTATACTTTGTCATATATCTTAACTCAAGCAGTGTATATAAGTGTGTGTTCGGGTATAATAAAGTGTACATGGAGATAAGTGAATGATCAACAAAGGATCTACCGCTTCCAGTAAAGGGAGAGAATGTCCTATGCGATTCCATTAGTGACAACTTGAGAATCTCTGGCCAGAGTGAAATGATAATTAGAATGTGTTTCTAATTGACATTATATTGAGTTGTGAATCTATGAATCGAAATGCATATGATTAAATAAAATAAGACTTGACAGTAATTCCATGTCTTATATTTAATCGGGACATTGTGTGGTAGAAGGATTGAATTGTACGGTAATTATTCACTGAATAGGTTCTTTGTGATTAAACGTTGATTTCATATTATCCGGATAGTCATGATATCCTCATGATGTAGAATAAGTATAATTAATATAATTAATTATATTTAATAAATTAAAGTGTTTAATTCGTATAAATAAAATTAGAATAGTTCTAATTTAATTTATTTCTACAACCGGCTTAATATTGAACCTAAAGGGTCACACCATAAAAGGGAAATAATAAATTATGAAGATATTGGTAAATAATAATAATTAAGTAATTTAATTTATACCATGGTGGAATAAATTAAATGGCTTAATATTTATAATTTAGTATTTTAGAAATACTAATTATAAATAAATAAGAATTATTCTTATATTATTATTATTTAATAAATAATCCAATTCCTAAGTAGTCTAGGAATTAGATTAGAAAGTCGTGTTATTATTTAATAATAAAGAATCCAATTTCTAAATGGTTTAGGAATTAGATAATGGAGTTTTATTATTATTTAATAAATAACCAATTCCTAAATGGTTTAGGAATTAGTTTAGGGATTGTCTATATAAGGAGACTTATAATAGATTAAATCCCAACTGAAATAATAATTGGTAGCCTCCATAATATTTGTCACCAAAATATTGTGAAACAAATCCAATATTCTTCATAATCAAAATTCTCTGGTGGATCACCTTTAGAGTACTACACACTTGAGTAGTAAACGTTAGATCCAGTGGAACAATCAAGAACGTGGAATAAATTGCAAGACAGATCAAGGGGATCGACTGGAGGGTAAAGGATAAAGATTGCGGTGTTAATTCGTGCGTAGAGATTTTACATCAACGTCGTCGAATTTACAACGGTATAATTTTAATCCTTCCTCTATTAATAATATTGTATAAGGTGATTCCTGGGATTGCAGAAAAATTTTTAAATTGCTATTTTTATGCTTCCGCTTCGTTGTCTATAATTTTCTGCATTAACAGTGCTTACGTCATTGGCCATTCCCTTTGAAGTTGCACCATTTCTCACACCACATCTCCACTGCACCATATGGAAGCACCTTCTTCAATTGAAAAGGTATTGACCATCTTGATCTCAATTTTTGAGGAAAAAACTTGAGCCTTGAATTCAATAGAAGTACCAAATCTCCTTCCTTGAATTCGCGGCACACAATCCTCTTATCATGCATCGCTTTATGCATTCCTTGTAGAGTTTGGCATTCTTGCTAGCTCGTTCAATTGTAGAAGTCTCTACTCCCCTGCAGCCTTCATGTCGAAATTCAAAGTCTTGATTGCCCAATAGGCTTGGTGTTCCAACTACAAATGTAGATGACAAGCCCTTCCATATACCAATCTAAATGGTGTAGTGCCAATAAGAGTTTTATAAGCAGTCCTATAAGCCCATAGTGCATTGTCAAGCTTCAATGACCAATCCTTGCGAGATTTGTTTACTGTTTTCTTAAGAATCGCCTTGATCTCGGGATTAGAAATTTTAACTTGGCCACTACTTTGAGAGGGATACACAAGTGCAACCTTGTGAGTGACTCCAAACTTTTTCAGAAAAGCTTTAAGCTGTCTTTTTGTTTAATGCTTTCCCCCCCCCCCCCCCCCCCAATCAATTATCACTGTTCTTGGAACACCGAATCTTGGGAAGATGATCTTCTTGAAGAGCTTGACTACCACTTTAGAATCATTAGTTGGAGATGTCATTGCTTACACCCACTTGGAAACGTAGTTGACCACTACAAGAATGTATCATGAGGATGAAACTGGCCTCATAAAGTCAATTCCCTAAACATCAAAGACTTCTACCACCAAGATAGAATTTTGTGACATCTCACTCCTTTGGGAGATATTTATAGTGCGTTAACATTGATCACAAGATACCACAAAATTCTTCACATCTTTGAATAGATAAGGCCAATAAAACCCAGCTTGGAGAATCGTTGAAGTGGTCTTGTTGGTGCTTGCATTTCCTCCATAGGGGGAAGAGTGACAATGATAAATAACATTATAAATCTCTTCATCTGGAAAGAACCTCCTCATAATTCCATCTACGCATATCTTGAATAAGAGTGGCTCATGCCAACGGTAGTATTTGGCGTCAGATAGGAATTTCTTCCTTTGTTGGTAGCTTAGATCAAGTGGCAATGTTCAACAAGCAAGATAGTTGGCAATCTCAGTGTATCAAGGGGCTTTCGTAGTGGCTATAACAAAGAGATTTTCATCTGAGAACAAATCATCTATAGGAAGCTCCTCTTTTCCTTCACCATTCTCTTGTTGAAGTCTAGAAGGAGATCAACTACCAAGTTCTCAATAGCCTTCTTGTCTTGAATCTCCAAGTCAAACTCTTGCAAAAGAAGAATCAATCTGATTAATCTTGGCTTGGCATCCTTTTTGGTGAGAAGGTACTTGATGGCACTATGATCGGTATAGAGAATCACTTTAGATTCCACAAAGTATAACCGAAACTTGTCCATGGAAAAACCTATGGCAAGCAACTTTTTCTCTGTAGTAGCATAGGTCAACTGAGTTTTATCAAGAGTGTGAATGGCATAGTAAATGACATGAAGCTTCCTATCCTTTCTTTTCCCCAACACAGCTCCTACGACATAATCACTGGCATCACACATGAGCTCGAATGGCAGAATCCAGTCAGGAGGTTGGATGATGAGTGCAGTAATCAAAGCTTCCTTTAACCTGTTAAAAGCATCTAGACATGCAGAATCAAATTCAAAAGGAACATATTTGACTAGTAAATTGATTAGCAGCTTAGCAATCATAGAAAAATCTTTAATAAAACACCTATAAAAGGCCGCATGACCCAAAAAACTTCGTACACCCCTAAGAGAAGATGCTGGAACCATCTTTTCCACCATCTCAACCTTAGCATGATCTACTTTTATTCCCCTTTTAGAAACCATGTGTCCTAACACAATTCATTCCCTTACCATGAAGTGACACTTCTCCTAATTCAAGATAAGGTTGACTTCTACGCAATGCTGCAATACTTTAGAAATGTTAGCAAAACAATGATAAAAAATAGTGTCATAAACAGAGAATTTATCCATGAATACTTCTATTATATTTTCAATGAATTCAAAGAAGATTTCCATCATGCAACATTGAAAGATTGTCGAAGCATTACATAGACCAAAAGGCATGCACCTATAGACAAAGGTGCCATAAGGACATCTGAAAGTTCTCTTCTCTTGATCGCTTGGATGTATAACAATTTGAAAGAACCCAAAAAATTCATCCAAGTAACAAAAGTATGAATGTTTCCCCAATCTTTCAAGCAATTGATCCATAAAGGGAAGAGGGAAGTGATGTTTACAAGTGACTTTACTCAATTTATGATAATCTATAATTTATGATGCAACATGTGACCAACCTTGTTGGAATTAGCTCATTAGCCTCAATGACTACCACAGTGAAACCTCCCTTCTTAGGGACAACATGGACATGACTAACACACTAAATATCAGAAATAGGAAAAATTATACCAACATCTAACAATTTAATGATTTCCTTTTTCACTACCTCTTGCATATTTGGGTTAAGTCTTCTTTGGTGTTCCCTAGAAGGTTTAGCATCATCTCCTAACAAAATTTTGTGCATGGAAAGGGAAGAATTTATTCTTTTTATGTCATCAATGGTATATCCAATAATGTTTCTATACTTCCTAAGCAAATCAAGCAATTCTTGAGTTTCATCACCCTTCAAGGAAGCATTAATAATTATAGGATACGTAGAATTAGGCCTAAGGAATTCATTATACCTGAGATTTGAAGGAAGAGGTTTAAGTTCTACCTTTGGAGCTTTTTTGACTTATGGTTCGTTGGATGCTTCCAAGTTTAAAACTTTCACCTCTTTGGGTAGGAGGCATGGGGTATCAGCCATGAATTTAGCAAATGTTTGCATTTCCGCATCATTTTTTGATACTTTGTCATTCTCTAAGCATAATTCAAGAGGGTCTCTTGAACTAAAGTTAGGAATTTTTTTTCCTCATCATCCTGCAAATCATATATCTTGAAGCAATAATTCTCAAGAGAGGCAAATTTCATGGTGATAGGCAAATTAAACTCAACTTTCTCATCTCCTACCCTTAGGACAAGCTTACCATCTTTGACATCGATTAGAGCACCTGTAGTCCGTAAGAATGGTCTCCCAAGAATAATAGGAATTTGAGAATCTTCCTCTATCTCAAGAACAACAAAATCAACCAGAATATAAAACTTACCTACCTTAATAGGCATGTCTTCAAGAACAACCACCGATGATTTCACAGAACCACAATCAACCAATTGCAAAGTAATGTTAGTGGGTTTTAATTCACCCACCTCTAGGTTATCAAATATAGAAAATGGTATCAAGGTCACACTTGCACCAAGATCACATAAAGCACGTTTAACGTTTAAATTACCAATAGTGCAAACTATAGAAAAACTATCATGATATTTAAATTTAGGAGGTAATTTGTTTTGAATAGCATCACTACACTCCTGAGTTAACACTATAGTCTCATGATCTTCTACTTTCCTTTTCTTACATAGATTTTCTTTCATGAATTTAGCATATGAAGGCATATCAGACAAAGCATCTGTGAACGGAATGTTAATATAGAGCTTTTTAAGAACCTTAAGAAATTTCCCAAACTGCTTATCTAGCTTAATTTTAGCCTATCTTTGGGGAAAGGGTAAATGTGTCTTATAAGGTGTATGGAAAACAACTTTAGGATCTTTTTCAGGTTCATTCTCCCTATCATAGACTCTTTTTGAGCCACAACTTCTTGCTATTTCTCTTTCTCATTAGTTCTAGAATCAAGAATTGTTTTCGGATTCTGTAATTCTTTTCCACTCCTTAAGGTCACAGCTTTACATTTTTCTTTAGGATTAATTTCAGGGTGACCAGGGAGTGTTCCAGAACTGCATCCAAACATTTTCGCTTGTTAAGCCAATTGTTTTTTTAGCAATTTTGTATGAGTTTCAATGTTATCCATTCTAGAAACCACATTGTCAACCTTCGATGATATTTGTTGCATGGAATTTGAAAACAATTCATTTGTCTTTTCTTGACTCATCATAAATTTTTCAAGCATAGATTCTAGATTTAACTTGGGGGGGGGGGGACCAGGAGGTTGTGGCTTCTAAGCATTTTGAGGTACATGATTAGGAGGAGCGTTGCTTCTACATGAAAAATTTGGATGATTCCTCCAACCAGGGTTATAAGTTTGAGAAAAAAGATTTTGATTCCCCTGATTGAAGTTATTCTCATAATTGGCATCTTCACATGAAGAATTTGTATGAGGACATTTATATAAAGAGTGACCAACTATTCCAAAAATTTTGCAAGAAACATTACTTCTATTATTAGCAGTAACATCCACAGAATTAACATGCAAATTATCAAACTTCTTAGCCAGAGTAGAGGTAACTGAACTCAAACAATCTAACTTTGCAACAAGAGAAGAAATAGAATCAAGTTCAAACTTACTTTTTGTCCGCTTTGGAGGTTCTCTCTCGTTTGTCCACTGATAGTGGTTTTGAGCTTTTCCTTCTATCGATTGATATGTTTCACCCCCATTCCAGTTGTTATGCTTCATCCACATTCTTTTTCATGAGAGCTCCACCTGAAGTTGCATCCAAGGTCATCCTTGTGTTATAGAGAAGTTCATTGTAAAAAGTATGAACAATTAACCACTTCTCTAAGCAATGACGTGGACACATTTGTAGTAGCTCCTTGAATCTCTCCTAAGAATCATAAAGTGATTCACCATCTTTTTGGACAAAAGCATTTAGCAAGAAATACAGTTGGGTTGTTTTGACAGGAGGAAACTATTTAGCAAGAAATACTTTAGCGAGTTGATCCCAAGTGGTAATAGAGTCTTTAGGTAAGGAGTAGATCCATCTCTTGGCACCATTCTTTAAAGATAAGGGAAAGGCTCTCAATTGCTATGCGTCCTCCGAAACATCTTGTTGCTTGGAAGTATTACAATACTCCAGTAAGATAGAGAGATGAAGTATAATATCTTCAATTGGACTCCCTCCGAATTGGTGTTGTTGAAGCATACAAAGCTCATAGTTCTGATGTGACGACCCAAAAATCCCTTATCAGACCAGGGCTTCGTTAATAGAAGGAAAAGATAACTTCACATCCATTCATAGCATAAATACTAAAAAAATGGAAATAGTAGAGAGTTATTACAACCCAAAGTATATTACATTCACAGCAGAAGCTATTTTATCTCTATATTATAATACATAACATTACAACGTCAAAACATCTTCCTTCATTCCTTCCTTATCGGCACTCAAAAGGGTTAGCAAAATTCAATAGTCGATCATCTTTGCTTTCCCCTTATCAGAGGGTTTAACCTTTGGATCATGCCCTGCAAGACATTAAGTTCAACAAGAATGACCGATTTACACCCAACAAGTATATAATCAAATCAGAGGAACAAATTTGGAATCTTGATGGAAATTCATATCTGTTTATGAGGCTCAGTGAAACAATACTAATGTCTCATAAATCTTTGAAGAACCTTGATGATCACTGATGATAAACAACATGTGATCTTCCTTAAAGAAAGACATGTATCCACCTGTGTATAACTTTTTCAAGATAATATCCATCGGGAGCTAAACCCGTTGGATATGCTAACCATACAGTATACAGTTGGCCTAACTGTGACCTCATAATCCCTCCTTGTGTGAAAGTGTAGTCACTTATAATTCCTCTAGGTCAGGTGAAGAACAAATCAGCACCTTTCCTTTATTCTAGCCAACCATGTGGCATAACCCATTTAAGGGACATATCATTCTCATTCATTAGCAAAGATATAAAATTGAAAAATAACTAATAAATCAAAGCTCCGTTATATACATGCACTTTCATTCATATCATACTAGCGGAAATTAAAGCATAGCATTCTGATTCACAAGGAAATTTAAACATAAAAGTCATAACCTTGTATGCATGTCGAACCAATTGATCATGCGCTTAACTGAAATAAGCATAAAAGTGAGAATATACTTGTCTCGGTCCTTTGCAACAAAAATCAAATTCAATTTACTTATGAGTGAAAGACTCTTTAAAATGTGCATATCACAAGATAAATTTAATACCTTGGTTAAAAATATAAGAGAAAATGCATATGTGATGTCCTTAAACTTTTAATGTTTCAAATCTGACAAAAGAACCGTTGAGGTTAAAGGAATAACATCATCAAATAATTTAAGAAAATAATTTTTTATAGCTTTGAAGACAGACTATGCATCAGGGGATAAACATTGAAGCATAACAGTGGTCAACAAGGTTTAAGAATGACCAACGGAAGATAATATAACCGTCAGTGCATACGGAATAATAAATCATCAGGGGATAATTACCCGTCAGGGGATGATTGGTCATCAGTGGGTAGATTACCCATCAGGGGATGTCTCGCCCATCAGGGGATGGTCTTCGGTCATCAGGGGATGATCTCTCGGCCATCAGGGTATCATTCACTCGTCAGGGGATGACTTACCCATCACGGGATAATTTGTTCATCGCCAAACTCGTCGGGTGACAACTTGTTCAGCGCCGAACTCAGTTGGCTATCGCCAAACTTCTCGGGGACTAATATCTTTAGCCATCAAAGACTAAGGAATTTGTTCATCGGAGACTACGGATGACATCATTAAGGACTAAACTTAGCCTGTCGGAGACTAAGGATGACGTTATTAGAGACTAATGATTTCCTCATCAGAGACTAGCAACATTTCCTTCATCGGAGACTAACATAGAATCTCCCAGGGACTATTTTATACGGTCAAAGACTAACTCCAACCCGTCGGAGACTAAGTGAAGACTTGTGTCAGATACAGTGGTGTCTTCCTCACTCCTCCGTGGTGACGTTCTCAACCATAACCATGCTTAGGTCAAATCTCATCATCCTCTCAGTGATACATAACATTTCCTATGGTTTGTAAGCCTTCCTAGACACGGTTTAGGGTTCAAAACTCAGGTTGAAGAATACTCACGCATGGTGTTGTAACTACTGACAAAAAGAATTGTTTGGTAATTAAAGGTTTGTCTACCAGGTGGTTGTCAACATTTTTACACTCATCTTGGATAGCTTTTAAAATAAAAAGGCATTAACTTCAGGTGTTGAAAGCATGCATTAAATTGTACTTCTGGAAACGAATGAACGAGGTAATTAAACATGACATGCATAATAGAACAAAAGTGTAGGAAACAAAGCAGGACTTTAATGTAATGCTCTTACCTCTTTGGCTGCAAAGAAGAAGTTAAAAGCCTTGGGTTGCTCTTCCAAAAAAATAGTTGCTTTGAAAGTGAACTTGGATTTGGTGGTATACTGTATAGAAAATTTATGAGAGTGGGGCTAGGATTGTACCCAAACGATATATATATATATCTCTCTTGCCGAACAACAAGAGATGTTAGATTGTTTGAGATTTGATTTCAGTCGTTGTTTGGAAAAAGGCAGCAACGGGCTTTAGAAAGAAGTGATTAGTGAGAAAGGATGGATCCAACGGCGGCTAACGTCAATCGGTCATCTATCATAGCCCACTCTAGTATATTGTTGGAGATGATATGCATTAATTGCCTCTTGTCTCACAGTAGTCTTTGGTTCAAAAACAGGTACTTTAGCCTAAACCCATTCACACCCATGGGCTTTCATCCACTTGAAAACATGCACATACACTTGAATAAAATAATCTTTTAAATACTTGTGCTAAAAATACATTTAAAACCTTTTGGACATCACATTTCCATTGAACTTTCATTTAAAAAAAATATATGAATTCATCATTCATACCAAAAAGAGAAATTAAACCTTCGTGCATAAAATAAATTAATCACAAAATAAATTAATCATATAACAAAAATCATTTAAAATTTTTGAGTTCTCACTGTGAGAACCCTTGGAGACTGCTTAATATTCTCTCAAAAGGATAGTGAGACTAAAAGGAAAAAGCACATCTCTAGGTACAACCTTTCAAAAGCCTGTATCTATTGAAAATAGTTCACCTCTAAGGACACAGGTATTTGAGTCTACAATGATCACATCTTTATTAAATACTTTTTAGAGAAAGAAGAAGAAACAGGTTTTGATCAATGATAACTTGTCACTAAATGCACACACAGGGTCTCACATTGATGCTTTTCTTTTCTATATTCAAAAGAAGCAACCAACATTCAAATTCTACCCTTATTTTTTCTTCTTCTCTCTTTGATATTTCTTTAGAAGCAACAGAAATGTCATAATTTCATTGGTTTCAGATTCTCTGATAGTTCAATCATCAGAGAAGCCAACTCTTGAAATTAAAACATAAATAGCAATTCTCAACTCATTAGTGGATAATACAATTGTACTTTATCAAACATCCACTGATACAGAACACTTACTTCTTATATTTCCTACACCACTACAGGTCATCCACAATTGAAAAGTTTAAATATTTCTAGTGAGCCTAAAAGAATACAATATGAGAGTCAGACCTTGTGTCTGGAAAAAGGTGAGGAAAAATAGATTAAAACAAAAATGTACAGACAGTGAGTGTGAGAGGCTGACTTGTAAGAGTCAAAAAAAAGTAGAGGGTGTGAGCAAGGATGAGATCCTTGAAGAAAAGAATAAAGAGAAACTGTTCACACACTACCTTTTAAGCTCATGTATTCTTTGATCACCATTCTCATTAGACATTAGGGGATACTAAGAAAAGAATTAATTCAGGAGATGCAGAACAATAATTGCTAACTGACATGTCTAATAAGGACATTATCAAGACCACTGTTAGATCTCACAAACTGCAGATGAACTTGAAGAAGAAATTGTGGATGCTTGGTTGGATGCAAGTAACACAAGCAGTATTGGATGATACAACAACACATCTCATACCAGAAGATTTTATCACACAAGGATCAAGTGCAACTGTACTCATAGGTTTTTTGAAGCATTGATCAACACAGAAAAGAAAAACATAAAGCTCTAACACTTCATGATCAATGGTCTTCAAATTGAGCCCAAACATTTCTTCCTACTAAGTCAACCTCATCTATTCATTTCTTCCCTTCAACATTAAATGTTAATGTCAAAAAGGGGGAGAATGATAAGGTCATGGGGAGTATAGAGTAATTCTGATGATGACAAGGAGAGAATTGTTAAAGATGTTAGAAAATTGATGGTTGAGCTTGAAGAACTACAAAAAACCAACAAAGCTGTTAATGCAGTCATCACTGTTAGCAGAACTGCTAGAACTAGTACAATGGGGTTTACACATCTTTAATTTCAATTCTAAGTAAGTGGAGTTATAAGGTTGCGTTTTGACATCATCATCAAACCTTGATTTATGCTTATCATATTGATAATCTTAAATAGGGGAGATTGTTAGGAATTATAACATTTGATGTTGATGTATAATTCTTAGAATTGTTAGAACTTGGTAATGTACTAGAACCTACAGTAATATACTATCAGAGACTACCATCAGAGACTACCAGGAATGTATTGGTAGAGTTCAACAAAGTTGAAGTTAGTCAAGTAGTTTTGGCCTATCGGAGACTAGGATTTAGCCTATCAGAGACTAATATTTAGCCTATCGGAGACTAATATTCAGCCTATCGGAGACTAATATTCAGCCTATCAGAGACTAATATTCAGTCTATCGAAGACTAAGGTTGAGACTATCAAAGAATAAGGTTTAGACTATTGAAGACTAATATTTAGCCTATAGGAGACTAAGGTTTAGCCTATCGGAGACTAAGGATTAGCCTATCGGAGACTAAGGATTAGTCTATCGCAGACTAAGTTTTTGGCCTATCGGAGACTAAGGTTTATCCTATCGGAGACTAAGGTTTATCCTATCGGAGACTAAGCACTGGCATGTCGGAGACTAAAGATTGCACTATCAGAGATTATTGTTGAAGTTATTAGAGACTAAGGCAAAGACTCTCCATTGCATTGAAGCAATGAAGTTTGGTCAGGGGATAAGCTATAAGTGAACAAGTCATCAGGGGACAAGTCGTTAGGGGATAAATAACAAAGTCATCAAGGGCTAAATATCCACTGATGAACAAAGTCATCAAGGGATAAATATTCATTGATGAATAAAGTCATATCGAGGGATACACATCCACTGATGAGCAACGTCACATCAAAGGATAAATGGCTTGACACATCACACCTCTACCAGAGTTCCTCAATGAACTAGAAGCCTACCAAAGATCCACAACAAAGTTACATTTGGATTAACAAGGTTGGGAAGCTCATCTATGAAAGCTAATATATTTTGTAACAGTGATGTGACTTAACAGAGATGTTAGGTAACAGAGTTGTTACAACTACTGATAAAAAGAGAAACTGCTATAATTGATTAGAGTAGTTGTTAAAAAGCAGAAAAGATCAGAAAAGGAAGCTGTGTGGAAAGTATACATGTCAATATATACACAACACAGAGAATATAAAAAAAATAAGAAGAAAAGAGATTACACAAGAATACAAAAAAACAAAGAGAGACAATTCATACACTCTGTAATCTGACACAGCAAATTCAGAGAATTTGAGAAGCAAGTTTTTCATAACTTGAAAAGATAGAAATTCATTTCTAGATAGCAGTTGTTCAAACTTGAAAAGATTTCATAAGCTGATATCAATTTTGATAACCAGATTGTAATTTAAGATTCCAATATCAATAAAATACATTTTTTATTAATTGATATAATTTGTCTTGTTTATTAATTCTATAGTTAATTTACAAATTATATCTTAATCTTTACATTAGGAAAAAAAGCTGAAATTATATTCAACCCCCCTTCTACAATTATTCATCCAGGACTAACAATCATCATGCATTCCTTCAATCTTTTTATCATCAAAGGCTACATGTACTGATTCCATAAAAATATGGAGTCTAAGGTTATAAACTCTGTCAATGAATATTCTATAAAAATTGTCTCATCAGCTTTGACATCAAATTTTCTTAGGTTTTCTCCTTGATTCTTGAGAACAAAGCATCTGCAACCAAATACATGAAAAACTTAATGTGGGTTTTCTACTTGTCATGAGCTCATATGGAGTCATTTGATGAGCTTTTACAATCATTGATCTATTCTGAGTGAAGCAAGCAGTAGAGATAGCTTCAGCCCAGAGGTAGGTAGATAACTTAGCTGCTTCAAGCATGGTTATGTGCTAGCTTCTATTTCTTCATATTTATCAGTAGTGATGTGTTGTTCACCAACTGATATAACAATGGGTATATCTGAATATCCTAAACTAGCCTTTTGATTAGGATTTTGTGAGTTTAAAAGATCCTACACTTTGTGTGAGGATTCTGTCCATTGTTTTATCTTATTATGTTCAGTCTTGAGTTTTTTAACTAGATATTCTTCTCTTTTCAAGACATCATCAAGATGTCTCTTAGCATTAAGAGCTTCTATTTTGGCCTTTTATAGGATTAACAATTCAAATACTAAAAATGAGTTTCTTTTTGAAACATTATTAGTCTCAGTAATCCTACTGTTTTATTTAGTAAAAGATCTTAAACTAGTATGCTTGTCATAAATATCTTTGGCCATTTCTTGAATGGTAGTATTATATTCATTTTAAAAAATTGAAGAAATATTAAAGTTATGTACCTTAGTTAGTGATGAGTTCTGTGATTTAGCTTCTCCTTCAGATTTGCTTGAGGATTTAGTCACTAAAGCCAAATTTACAATCTCTTCCTCAACATCAGATTCATCTGAATCCACCCAATCCTTGCCTTCAGCTATATATGCCTTTCGCTTTTTTCTTGACAAGATCAAAGTACTTTTTTTTGTAGTCTACTTGATCATCCTTGAAGTTTTTCTTCTTCTCAGCTTTGGGCTTCTTACATTCACTTGCAAAGTGACCAAACTCAATTATAAAACCAGATTTTGGATTTGTCAATCATGGTTTATTGACTTGGCTTGACAGCAACATATGTTGATGATGATGAGCCTTTATAGGGAGGGAGGATGTAATACCGCAGACTTATGTAAATATTATAATAACATTAAGACTATTAATAAATAAATTTTAGTCAAATTTATTTACGAGCATGAGTAATTATTCCTTTATAAATACCAAAAGAAATAAATTTTAGTATAAGATCTTATCTGAATTAATTTATATAGTGGTAATATGAATTACTACTACTATAATTACGAGAGAGATTTACGAGAGGGATGGATGAGTAGTAATCCCTTATGATGAGTAAGCGTTTCAAAAGATGAGTCATTAGTAATGTGGTGTACTACCACTTAACACCTATTAGTAGTTCCTACTTACGTGTAAATGTAATGATCATGTAATTTTTAGCATATTTTAGTGATTTAGTAAATTTCAAGTCCGAAGTTAATCTAAAGTGAGAAATATCTCACATTAGATATTTTGATTTCTCCTAACTCTCTTATATATAGGAGGACCTTTGTCATACTACTCCTCCTCTTTAAAACACTCTCAAACTCAAAAAAATATCCTTACAGCGTGTACGACAGAAGAAAAAGCTTACAAGATAATTTTGAAAGCTTTAATGAAGTTATTTATTTTAACTATATAGTTATTTAACTTGAAGAAGAATCTGCATTAAACCTTGGTTAATCAAAACAGTAATTGTCTCATAGAGATAAACCACAAGGGAAATCTCTATCCTCTTAAGAAAGAACTCTCTACATATATTTAAACTTTACCTTTCTTTAGTTTTGAAAATTTTGTTATGTACCTTGATCTAGGAATTTTTATGATAACTTGTCTTTTGATAGCCACATTCTTCATAAGCAATTGCTTAGAAAGGTTAAAATGAATTATGGAACAAATATACAAAAAGAACTCGACTGTAAGCTATCGGAGAATAAATATCCACTGATGGGTTATGTTAGCTATTGGAGAATAAATATGTGACGACCCCATAATCCCATACCGGACTAGGGCATCATCATAAGAAGGTAAAGATAACCATTCATCCATTCATAACTAAATACTGAATAAAAACAGCATTTAAGAGTTATTACAACCCAAGAATTAAGTAATTACAGCGGAAGCTATTACATCATTTCTTAATAACAAAATAAATCTCATTAACTCTTCAAACGTCTTCCTTCTTTCCTTCCTTCATTCCTTTCTTTCCTTCATCAGTTCTATCAAAAGGATAAACACTTAGTAGCTTATCATCTTTGCTTTCCCCTTATCAGAGGGTTCAGCTTTAGCTTTCTGTCCTGTAAGACATTAACATTCAACATGGGTGAGCGTTTTACGCCCAGCAAGTATATACACATTGAGGAAAATATGATTAATTCAACGAATTTCATCTGGAATCAAAGGAGAGAAATTCAAATTCTGTTTGTGAGGCTTGGTGAAGCAATGCCAAGACCTCGGAAACTTTCAAATATCCTTGAGGATTCACCGATGATATACAACTTGTGATCCTCCCTTGAAGAAAGTCAGGTATACACCTGATCATAACTTTCTCATATATCCAACGGGGGCTACACCCGTGGATCTGCTAACCATACAGTAGACAGCTGGCCAGGCTGGACCGCATGATCCCTCTGAGTGACTACGTAGTCAAATATCATTTCCTCTTGGTCAGGTGAAGAACACATCAGCACCTTTCCTTTCCTCTTGCCAACCATGTGGCATAACCCCCCATAAGGGGCATCATTCACATTCTCATTGCACAGATATAAGATTGAAAACATAGCTGAAATTCAAAGCTCATTTATATCCATGCATCATCACTCATATCATGCTAGCAGAATCAAAAGCATAGCATGCTCATTCATCAGAACAATTAAAGTATAAATCCAAACTTCTACGCATATCGGAACAAATGATAATGCGTTAAACTGAAATAAGCATGAGATTGTGAATATACTTGCCTCAGTCCTTTGCTCACGACCAAAATTTAATTTACTCGTGAGTGGAAAATTCTGTAAGAATATACATATCACAAGATGAATTTAATATCTAGGTTAAAATATGAGGGAAAATGCACATGTGATGTCCTTAACTTTTAACGTCTCAATCTGATATAAAAACTATTGAGGTTAAGAAATCAATTTAAACATCTTAAAATAATTTAAGAAAATAACATTTTATAGTTTTAAAACAAACTGCGCATCAGGGAATTACTACGCTTTAATTCATCGGAGACTAATAACCCATCGGGGATTATCAACCCATCGGGGATTATCAACCCATCGGGGATTATCAACCCATCGGGGATTAATAACTCATCGGGGATTATCAACCCATCGGGGATTATCAACCCATTGGGGATTATCAACCCATCGGGGATTATCAACCCATCGGGGATTAATAACTCATCAGGGATTATCAACCCATCGGGGATTATCAACCCATCGGGGATTAATAACTCATCGGGGATTATTTTACAAGATCAGAGACTAATTCAAACCCGTCAGAGACTAGGTTAAGGTCTGTCTCAGATACAGGGTCGTCTTCCTCACTCCTCCATGTGTGGTGCCCTCAACCATAACCACACTTAGGTCAAAACTCATCATTCTCTCAGTGTTACGTAACATTTCCTATGGTCTACATGCCATCTTGAACACGGTTTAGGGTTAAAAATCAGGTTAAAGAATACTCAAGCATGGGGTTGCAACTACTGATAAAAGAATGTTTGGTAGTTAAAGGTTTGTCCACCAGGTGGTTGTCAACAACACTACACCCATTTTAGACAACTTGAAAAAAATGACATTAACTCCGATAGTTAGAATATGCATTAAGTCATACTTTTGAAAATAAATGAACATGGTATTAAATGTGGTAGGTAGAGCAGAGATGCAAGAAATATAGCAAGACTTAAATGAGATGCTCTTACCACCTTACTGTAGGAAGGAAATAAATGCTCCGGTTTATCCTTCAAGAAGAACTGCTGTCTCGAAAATTAAATTTAAGTTTGATGGAAGTTTAGAAAGGTAGAATCAGGGTTATAACAGCGTGATGTGTATATATATCACTTGATTGAACAACAAGGACCGTCGAATCAACTTGATCTCAGCCGTTGGCTATGAAAAGAAAGGAAATGACTGAAGAAGGAAAGAGTGGTTGAAACGGCTGCTGTGTCCATCGATCATCTTTCATAGCTGACTCTAGGGTAATGATAGGGATGATGAGCATTTAATGTTGCTGTTTCCCCCCCCCCCCCCCCCAGCAGTGGAGTATTTAAAAAGAGGACGGGTACTGTAGCTACCCGAGGCATTCCTACGAAACACTCCTTTAAGGGTAGAACAACTCATAACCTCATGAGCTTTACAAAATCATTTTAAAAATCTTTTGGACATCACATTGCAGATAAATTTTTCATAAGAAAATATAATTTCAATATTCACAACTTATAAGAAAATAATTTTCATGAAGAAAAAATAAGCTAAAATAATTAAATTTCATAACGGAATTTATTTACAAATCCGGGTCTTCACAAAATATCCACCTAGGAGTTTGGCACTGAATTATTGAGTTCAGCGCTGAACAACGTATTCCCCGATAAGTTTGGCTCTAAATAACTTATCCGCTGATGAGTTTGGCGGTTGTCAAATAGATTACCGACATGTTTGGTGATGAATAAAGTCACCCCTTGATGGCTGAGAGTCACCCCCTGATGGTCAAGAATCACCCTTTGATGACCGAGAGTCATTCCTTGATGACTGAAAGTTATCCCATGATGGGTAAATATCCACTGATGAGTAAATTATTCCCCGACGGGTAATTTATCCCTTGACGGGTAGTTATCCACTAATGAGTAAATTTTTCCCAACAGGTAATTTATCCCCTGACGGGTAGTTATCCCCTAATGAGTAAATTATCCCCCGACGGGTAGTTATTCCGTGATGGCTATCCCCTGATAGCCTAAAGCTTATCCCCCTGACAAGTATAATTCAACCCTTGATGCAGACTCAACATGACCTAAATATTATAACAAGAACTTTATTACCTAAACATAACTATAGTTTTAATTTTTTTTTAATCATTTATGAACCATAAAATAGGTCTCGCAAGAACACATAAACTTGTCATACATTGTCACTCCGATCAAGGCAAGTAATATATTTTTTTTTCTTCCAACGTGAAACTTAGTTATTCCGTTATACGTGATTTTCTTGCAAATAATATGCTTACTATTCTTCAACATATAAGAGCTGTTTATGCAGGCATACATGTTTTATGATGCTTATTGCAATTTAACGTTTGATCCATTGACTCGATCAGTGTTAAGACATGTTATGCATATACTCGAACCTTTTTCTTACGTATACATGGTTGTTTCGTGTACATACTGATAGAGAATAAAAGTTACTTGTTCAAGTTGAGCTGAAACTTATTGTTAAATGCTTGATTACTTGTATCCAGTTCACAAACATCTTATCTGATCCATGTCAACATATGACATAATGCATCATTCAATCCAATTTAACTTATCTATTGCTTCTACAAGGTTAGCTATGTGAATTCCTTGTGACCCTCATTGAAAATTACAAGGTTAGCTGTGTGAATACCTTGGTAATCTTCACTGAGGCGTCAAGATTTATTCACTTAATAAGCAAGAGAAGGGAACCAACCTGGATGTGAGAATGAGTTACTCTATTCTGTCGGGCCCTAGAGATTGTAGATGTAATTAAATCTACTAAATGTCTTACGTAAGTACATAGCAGACCACATTGAGATAACCTTGGCCTGCTATTGTCCAGTGGTAAGAGATACTCTCAGTAGGCCCTAGTGCTAAACAGAGTTAAGGCGATCATGTAAGTCATAGTACTGAAAGACGTCAAGAGAGCTTATGTGGATTATAATCTTTATTCAAAAGCTTGAATTTTCTAATCTCTTTTCTATTTGAGAATATAGATTCTTCCCTCCTACAATGGATTCCAGTAGATTGAATTTGTAATGTTAATTTACCTTGATTATTGTATCTCAAAACTAGTTTCAACTTCTCTTTCCTTTCAACTAACCTATATTATATTACTTGTTGAGCTTTTATCGCTCATACTTGCTTGATTCTCTTTCAGTTAAAAGGGAGACAAGAGAAGGCCAAGGGTAAGGAAAGGTTGTGTCAGTACCAGTACTACTGGTTGTTTTGGGCTCATAAATATGATTTTTGGTTTGGTTTGATCTTGTTTTTTTATGAAAAAGTTATATTATTCCGCTGCTAAAATCTTTCGAAACAATGTTTGTAATAATCATTGAGTATACTCTGTTTTAATTATTATTATGAAGGAAAAAGGTTACTTGTGTGATAGCTCTTTTGTACCCCTTTTGACAGCCCAAATTCCTGTTGAAGGACTGAGTTATGACAGTTAATATTAAACTCACGACTCTGGCCTATGGCGGGGGAAATTACGCCTGTCACATTCTCCCTCTTTGAAAATCCCAGGTTTTTAAATTTCCTAGCAATGTAGGCCAAGCTTTTATCAATTTCATCTAGGTCCTCAAGTGTATAACTCTTAACTTCATTCTCTTCAGTCTCACTTTTTTCTATTTCCTCATCATTAGAATCTTCTTTCTTAATGGAAACCTTCATGTGTCCATCAAGCTTCTTTTTCTTTAGCCCTGCAATCAATGCAATAGATTTTTCTTTGGAATGTTGCGTAGTCCATTTCTAGATTTCCAACTCATAAGTTTTCAAGTTTTCATATATCTCATCCAATGTTAGAAGACCTAGATCTTTGTTGGATTCTCTAATTGCAATAGTCTTTGGATCACAATGCCTGGGAAGAGCTCTCAGAAATCTGTGATTCACTTGAAACACATAATACTCCTGGCCATAAGTAGATAAATCATTAATCAATTGGATGAATCTCTTACATAAATCATCAACAGATTCACCATCATTGGCAGTAAACAACTCATATTTTTGAATTAGCAGGAGTTGCTTGTTTAACTTGACTTGGTCATTCCCCTCACATAGGACAGTGAGCTTGTCCCACATCTCCTTTGATGTTTTGCACTTCATAACTTTGTATAGCATGATGTTATCAAGTGTTGGGATAAGGATATCTTTGATTTTCTTATCCTTAGCAGCCTCTTTCTATTCTGATTGAGTGTATTCTTTTGGAGTTTTTTCCTCATATATGTCTGGTGCAGTAAATCCCTCAGAGCTAATGCTAGGAACAAGTTTCTTTATTTCTGGAGGACCTTTTTCAATAATCTTCAAGTATTGATCATCTTTTGCATCAAGATAACTCAAGATCCTTTATTTCCAGAATGAGTATTCACCCTTTTTGAGTTGTGAAACTCTAGTGTTGTCCTTCGAATTACTCATGATTACTAGATTAAAATAATCTAGAACTGCTCTGATACCAATTGTTTGTCCTGTGGGTAATTGTAGAAAGGAAGGGGGAGGGGGAGGTTGAATACAATTACTAACTTTTCCTTAACTCTAACTGTTATAAACAATTTAATTTTCAAGAATAGTTATAACACTTTACTGAAATGATAAAAATAATAGTAGTAGTAAAGCAAAATTGCAAGATATAAATGACAATCAACAATAAAGAATGTTGTTATCAATTAAATTGAATCTTTATAATTTTTTCTGGAAAAAAAAAAACAACTTCCCTTTTTTTGTAAATTGATCACATCTTCTCAAACTGTAATAACTTGCTTCTTTTTCTGTAAATCAATTACAACTGCTATCTGAGATAATATGTGTTTTGAGATGTATGATTTTAAGAGATGTGTATTCTCAGATTTTCAGTTAATTCCTAATCTCAGAACTGTTTTACTTAAGCTGCTCTGTGTTTATTTATAGACACAATTTCCATGTTCTCCAAGCTTCTATTTTGAATTGTTAATAAAAATATCTCTACTGTTTATTAGTACTTTGCAGTTCTG
Organism: Centella asiatica; assembly: GCA_014636745.2. Lineage (NCBI taxonomy): Eukaryota > Viridiplantae > Streptophyta > Magnoliopsida > Apiales > Apiaceae > Centella > Centella asiatica. The sequence goes on along the minus strand of CM025787.1, from coordinate 17,528,105 downwards.
TCACACAACTTTCTTCTTTGTATAGCCTCCCTTGCATGTCAGTATGTTATGTGACTTTTTTGGTGTATATTCACTATACCAGCTCCCTATTTTCTTCTTGGAGTTTCCAAGATAAGTTATCAGCAATATATAACTTATCTTTGTGGGCTTCTCTAGACTTTATAGGTCCAGCTTCAATGAATTTTGTTTATCAAGTTTCCATAAGTTATTTTTGCAGTTTTTTCCACTTGCGGCTTGTAGGTTTTGTACTTGCAATTTTATATGCATGCTTGTATGTATAACTTATTTCCTTAAAGGTTCTTTGATAACCAATCTCTTCTTATTTGTCAACCATTCTTATTTTAATTTCACTGCCTTACCCATATGTCATCCCTTATGTCATTTTTAGTCTCTGATCATTTATCCCCTGATGGACAGTCTCTGGTGCTGAGAAACCCATTTCCTGATGACGAGAAATCTATCATCTAATGTCGAGACACCTATCCCCTAACGCCGAGATTATCCCCTGATGCCCAGACTTTGGTGCTATTGTATTACCCGACGACTTTGGCGATAATCATTTTGAGTTTGACGTTGAGTAATGTTGAGTTTGGCGCTAGCCATATGACTTTGACGACAGTCAAATATTTTCAAGGCTACTTCAATGCAATAGAGAGTCTTTGTCTTAGTCTCTGGTAGTTTTAACATCAGTCTCTGATAGTACAAATCTTAGTCTCTGACAAGTTAAAATTTTAGTCTCCGACAGACCAAATTTTTGTATCTGATAGGTTACTTTCCTTAGTGTCTAACATACTAATTCTTAGTATTGGATAGGCTAAATTTTAGTCTTCGATAGGCAAAAACTTAGTTTCCGATAGACTAATTATGCTCGACTAACTTCAACTTTTGTGAAACTGTCCAAATGCATTTTTGTAGTCTCTCATACTTTCCTGCAGTCTCTGATATTAGTCTTTGATAGAGCACTACTACAACTACTTATACAATTACAAAATTTAACAATTCTAAGTTTATATATCATCATCAAATGTTATAATTCCTAATAATTTTGTTTCAGAATTTAAGAATATTCTAAATTAAATTTTAGAAATTAAATTGTGACAATTGTGGACCGTTAGTATTATTGTGAGAACCCGAAAAATTTTAAATATATTTTACGATAAGAAATAATTTTATTTTGTGTTATTATATTTTTGCATGGAGGTTAGCTTTTTTTTAAAAAAAAATGAATGATGAATTCATATCTACAATGAAAATTTTTATAATAATGTGATATCCATGATTATGAGGTTAAGTTCCTTAAAAAGGTATTAAAAAGGGGACTAGCAAATCCCATATAAGATTATATTGATCAGCTTGGAAGAGGGTGAGAGAATTACGTAAGTGTTATACTTACGTGTTGATCAAAGAGTTGTTTAAGTGGCAGTAGTCGATCAAGGCATTGTGCATGTAGGACAACAGTTGTTAGTAAAGACATTATTAACCCTCTCCTGGGATACCATTGGTAAAGACATTATTGCTGCAGTTTTGGCTTTCTTTAATAAGGGCTACCCCCTTGGAAATTTCAATAATACATCTATCACTTTGGTTCCTAAGCTTGCTCACCCGTCCTCTATGCATGATTTTAGACCTATTTCCTGCTGCACAGTTATTTACAAGATTATTTCAAAAATTTTGGCCACGCGGCTGAAAAAGGTGCTTCCTGCCATTATTTCTCCATCACAAGCTGCTTTTGTTCCTAATAGAAATATTGGCGATAACATCCTCATTGCTCAGGACATTGTGAGAAATTACCATCTGGATAAAGGCCCTCCTAGGTGTGCTCTGAAAATTGATCTCCAAAAAGCATTTGACTCGCTCAATTGGAATTTTATCTTGGCTGCTCTAAGGCACTTAAAGTTCCCTCCAAAATTCTGCTATTGGATTAGAGAGTGTATATCCACTGTTTCCTACTCGGTTAAAATTAATGGCTCTCTTTGTGGACAGTTCAAGGGTACTAGGGGTATAAGACAGGGTGACCCCATTTCTCCGCTTCTTTTTGTAGTGGCTATGGAGTTTCTCACTTCTATTATCAATTTGGAGATTGAGAAGTCCTGTGAATTTTCATTTCATTGGAAAGCCGCGGACATTAATTTAACGCACCTTTGTTTTGCAGATGATCTCTTTATGTTTTCTAAAGGGGACATACCTTCAGTCTGCACTCTCAAGCGAGCTCTGGATAATTTCTCTCAATTTTCTGGATTAAGCATTAACTCCTCAAAGAGTCTTTGCTTCCTCTCAGGGGTTGATGACCACAGTAAGGTTCAGATTCTTCAGATCCTAGGTTTTCCTCAGGGTGTTCTCCCTGTAAAGTTTCTTGGAGTTCCACTAATCTCTTCTAGGCTGCGGGCAAGAGACTGTGATACATTAGTGGACAGAATTACAAACAGGATTGCTTCATGGACCTCGAAATTTCTATCATATGCGGGTAGAATGCAGCTTATCAAGGTGGTTCTGTTTTCAATTCAATCTTATTGGACTCAACATTTCTTATTGCCCAGCTACATTCACAAGAAACTCCAAAGTATCTTCACCAGTTTTTTATGGAAAGGTCCTACTCTTGGCAGACACGGGGCCAAAGTTGCCTGGACAAAGATTTGTTCTCCCAGGGACGAGGGTGGTTTAGACTTGAAATGTTCGAGGGATTGGAACCGTGCCCATTTACTGTTAAGAATTTGGCAACTATTAAATCCTCAGTTTCAATCTTTATGGGTTGAATGGATTCGCAATACTGTTATTAAAAAATCCAATTTCTGGATTGTTAAGGTTACTGCTCAGTCCTCTTGGACTTGGAGGAAAATCCTCGCCCTTAGATCCACTGCTAAGCAGTTCATCTTTTATTCTATTGGTGATGGAGCAAGCGTGAGCCTATGGTTTGATCCTTGGCACAACTCACAACCTATTGCCAAATCTGTTGATGACCCTATCATTCTTGAATCTGGTCTTGGGAGGGAAGCTGTGGTTGCTGACATCATTCTCAATGACTCTTGGAGACTCCCAATTTCCAATCACCATATTATCATCAATTGGAGGAGCACTTTTAATTACCTTACACCTTTAAACTCCTTGAATCAGGATTGTGTGCACTGGGGTAATATTCCTATTTCTTTATCAAAAGTCAAATGTATTTGGTCGGATATTCGCACCAGGAATCAGAAAATTGCTTGGAATCGAGTAATTTGGAATAAACTTACCGTTCCTCGCTACTCCTTCATTAATTGGTTGTGCTGTCATAAAAGTCTGTGGACTATGGACAAACTGATCAATTTTGGCTTGAATATCACAAATCTCTGTGTGTTGTGTAACTCTGGACCTGAATCGTTTGATCACTTATTTTTCCAATGCTCATACTCTCTTAAAATAGCTTATGCCATTCTCCGAAAAGCTGGTTGGTTTGGTTCCAATTTTAACTGGTCTGATCTCCTACACAATATTAGTTCTTTAAACTCAAATTCCTTCAGGAATCAGCTGATTTGGTTCAGTTTCAACAATATTGTATACCACATTTGGTCCGAAAGAAATGGCAGGATGCATGGTAAAGCGGGTAGAAACCCGTTGGCCCTTATCGCTGAAATACTCTTTATTATCAAAAGTAGGCTGGTCTCTCATGTAAAATTTAGGAGAAGTTTGTAAGCTTGTTAGTTGTATGCTACAATACTGCTAGTTGCTCTTGAATGCTGTTGTTGGTTTGCTGGTTATATGCTGTTGTTGTATGCAGCAGTTCTTTGTTGCTGTTATATGCTGCTGTATTCTGCTGCTATGGGCTGGTTGTATGCTTCTTGTGGGTTGTTGCATACCATCAGGGGAATGATAGTTTGGGCGAGTTGGCCAGTGCAGTCATTTCAAGGGCTGATGTCAGTGCAGTTTCATCAGGGGCTGCTGTCAGTGCAGTTTCCATCAGGGGATGTTGGACAGTGCAGGTCCTCAGGGGAATGACAACTCCATCAGTGCAGTTCCATCAGTGGAATGACAGTTCAGTTCCATCAGGGGCTGCTGGGTTCGGTGCAGTTCAGGTCCTTCAGGGGTTGCCGGCCTGTGGTTCGGTCTGTTTGCTTTAGGGGATCTGCTGCTTTGCTCATTCAAGCATCTGCTGACTTCACTACTTTGTGTTATGGTTTGCTTTATGCTCATTGTTTTGGGTTGTATCCCTAGCTAGCGAGATGTGCTAGTAGGTCGAGGGGGATGCCTCTCGTTAATTTTGTATCTTTTTTTCCTTTTATATAATTTCGCAATTTAGCAAAAAAAAAAAAAAAAAAAAAAACAGTTGTTAGTTGTTAAAGAGTAATGATAAGCAGCCGTTTTACCGTCCAAATTAACCAATCAGCTTATCTTAAAGCTTAACCTTAGCTTACTGCTCTTGAACTCTATAAATACTTCATTTGAGATGAAATTTTAATTCTTTTACCAAAATTTCTCTTTTAAAAGTTTCGTTTAAACTTATCATCTCCATAAATTTCCAAGTTCTTCTTTCGGAAAATTATTCTCAGACAAGCTTTGATTTCACCCTTAAGAACGAAGAGGTAAGAACCTGGTACTCAACTTAGTTTCTTTCGTGCATAGCATCAAAGATTTATGTTAAGTTGCATTTTCACGAGACATCCTAGGCTGAGTTTGTTCATGATAAGCCTTCCATGGTAGCAAAAGCAAGCTTTAATATTAGACTCTGACGAGATAATTTTAGTCACTGATGAGATGTTCTTTAGTCTCTGATGCTTTAAAAATTTTAGTCTCGGATGACGTCAGCCTTAGTCTCCGATGAGTTAAGATGATGTCATCAGTCTCTGATGAGTTATTTAGTCTAGGATGACGTCAGCCTTAGTCTCTGATGAGTTAAGATGACGTCATTAGTCTCTGATGAGTTATTTAGTCTCGGATGACGTCAGCCTTAGTCTCCGACAGGCTAAAGTTTAGTCCCCGATGACGTCATCCATAGTCTCTAACAGGCAAAAATTTCTTAGTCTCCGATGAAAAAATTCTTAGTCTCTGATGGAGGAATTTTCTAGTCTCTGATGGGAAAAATATGTTAGCCTTCGATAGCTAAGGATATCAGTCGCTGACGAGTTTGGTAATGAGAAAATTATTCCCCGATGCACAGTTTGTCATCAAGACTATAAAACATTATTTTCTTAAAATTATTTCATGATGTTATTATGCCAGATTTAAGACATTCTAAGGACATCACATACACATTTTATTTCATAAATTCTTATTAAGGTATTAAAATATTACTTGCATAATTTACAGAATCTTTCACTCACCAGTAAGTTGAATTTGAATCTTTGTTGCAAAGGACCGAGGCAAGTATATTCTTACTCTTATGCTTATTGCAGTTAAGCGCATGATCAATTGATTCGACATGCATACAAAATTATGACATTTATATTTAAATTTTCTTGTGAAACAAAATGCTATGCTTTAATTTCCGCTAGCATGATATGAATGAAAGTGCATGGATATAAAGAAGCTTTGCTCTATCAGCTATTTTTCAATATTATATCTGTGCAATTAAGGAGAATGCTATGTCCCTTAAATGAGTTATGTCACATGGATGGCTAGAGGAAAAGAAAGGTGCTGATTTGTTCTTCACCTGACCTAGAGGAATTTTATGTGACTACGTACGTTCACACAAGGAGGGATCATGCGGACACAGTTAGGCCAACTGTATACCGTATGGTTAGCAGATCCAACGGGTTTAGCCCCCGATGGATATTTTTTTTTACTTCAAAAAAGTTATGTTTTGTTTTAAGAAGGATTACACAATTGTTTATCATCAGTAATCCTAAAGATCTTTTAAAGATTTCTGAGGCATTAGTATTGTTCCATCAAGCCTCTCAACAGAATTGAATCCTTTGAAACATTCCAGATTTGCTTTCCCAAATTGTTTATATACTTGTTGGGCGTAGATCGCTTATTTTTGTTGAATTTTAATGTTTTGCAGGGCAGAATATAAAGGCTGGACCCTCTGACAAAGGGAAGGAAAAGATGATCGGTTATTAAGTTTGGCTAACCCTTTGTAGTACCGATAAGGAAAAAAGGAAGGAAGATGATCTGAAAAATGATGTTTTGTATTATAATATAGAGATATAATAGTTTCTGTTGAAAATGTAATATTTTGGGTTGTAATAACTCTTTAATTTATTTTTTTTTAGTATTTATAATATGAATGGATGTGTGGTTATTTTTTCCTTCTTTTGACGAAACCCTGATCCAGTGAAAGATTTTGGGGTCGTCACAATTATACTCAAAAAAGGCATTTTAAATAAATAAATAGAAAAGTATACAAAACACAACTAAATGTATGATTGATTGACCTCTTAGTCTTATTCTTATATCATGTAATATAAACCCAACGAAACGGAATCGAACGTAAGACTAATTAACCTATTGGCTTATAGAAGTGTATCTATATATATATATATATATATATATATAAGTATATATATATATATAAGTATAGATATACGCGTTTATACCATTAAATTATTGGACATCGTAATAAATTATGGCAATAGTATCACAACAAAATATTATCACCATTAAATTTTTTTAAGATTAATTATTATTAAATCTTGAGATATTAATTATGATTAATTTTTATGGTATATAGCACCAAAAAAAGATAATAAAAGAATTAATAAAAATGCATGGTCCCCGACTTGACTCCTCTTCATTATTTTGTTTCTCAACTTTCTTCAATACACTCTATAACTTTTAATATAATTAATCTTACGTAATGTTAACCGTACTGATAGATAAAACATGAAATTATACTAATTTATATGATTAAAATTACGTAAAATAAATTATATTATAAATTATAAAATATATTGAGAAATATAATAGAAATGCAATAAATAATAACGAAGAGAAGCCAAGTTCGGTGAAGGGCTCAAGGCACGACAAGTATTGATTATATAAATTTAATTTAAAATTCAATGACTGGGTCAAGTTGCAAAAGACCAACCAAAAATAATACAGGTCAAGAAATAAAGTCATGGCCGTTTCAACTTATTTCTTTGCAGAGTTTTCTATTTTAGGTTGGATGTATCTGTTACATCAATGTACGTTTATGATTATAGTTGGGCGTTGTTAATGATTAAATGTTGGATTGTATTCTTCCATTTTTTGCAAGTTTTATAATATGGCGTTCGATGCACTTAACACTAGTTGGACTGGCAATTTATGAAAGAAAATAAATGATCTAATCCAATACATTATCTAAATCTATAGGATGTTGTCAAGGGTCATATTATTGGAAGAAACTGAAATAAATTGATAGCAATGTTAGATAATACTAGCTACGGAGACGGAGACGGAGACGTGAATAACGCAAACATATTTTATTAATATTTTGATTTTGACTTTTGTATTTTTTTTAAGAAATTTTTAATATAGTTTTAGATGTTATATAGTATTTTAGAGTAATTTTTTTAAATTATCCTTTTTTTAAGTTTATCGATAATATATTTTAGAGTTGAGTTTTTTTTTTTTTTTTTGTGTGTGCATGTGAGGTATTTTTAAACTTATGAATTTTTTTTGGTTATATGATTTTATAAGTTTTCTTTATTGTTGTATAATTTTAAATTATTAATTTTTAGGGCTAGCTTTAAGGTGTTTTTTGTACGAAACTTTTTTTTGTTTTGCGCATTTTTTTGACGAGTTTTTAGTTTGAATTTTTATAATACTTTCCCAACTAATCAACCATGCATAACTCTCATTTGGTATTTTACTCATTTATTATATAGGTATAAACTTTCATTCCAAAAATAGTATTGAAAGGACAACATATAGTAGTTTAAAAATCACATCCATCTTCATATCATATTATTTCTAATAGAGGTATATGATAAACGAAACTATTTAAAATTCGATCGTATGTTTCGTATTTGGTTGTGAACAGGTATGAGTATATATGCATATTTATATTTGTAATATTTTTTATTAAGATTGTTGTACATACTGATTTATGGTCAAAATGTACTTGAGGGAGAGCCTGAGTGAGCAGGGGAGAGAACATATTTGTTCAAGAAATTATGGAATCTGAGAACCGAGGAAATCATATGTAAACAAAAATAAAAAATATCAGTTTTTTTCCGTTGAGTAAAGTGTTGGAAGCATAGTTACTATAATCAGACCGGATATTGAACTAGTCGAGGCACTGATTTAATAGTTCAGTGGTTTAACTGGTTAAACCGTTTGAATACACTTTCTATTATTATTATTATTGTTATTATTATTGTTGTTATTATTATTGTTATTATTATTATTGTTATTATTATTATTTTTATTATTATTATTGTTATTGTTATTATTGTTATTATTATTTTTATTATTATTGTTATTATTCTTGTTGTTGTTGTTGTTATTGTTGTTGTTGTTAAATAATTTTATGTACTTCGAAGTTTATTTTATTCTACCTAAATTCAAGAAATTCAGGTAGAATAATAATAATAATAATTACTATTATTAAATAATTTTATGTACTTCAAAGGTTATTATATTCTACCTGAATTCAAGAATAACTATGTTTTACATAAAAGACAGGTGACCTAACAACTTATTCTAATTATTTATCACTCTAAATAAATTAATTCAATAATTAATAAGATAAAATAAATTTTTTATTCTAATTTGCTCACTTAATTATTGTATTGGATTATAATTAAGTTAATAAAAGCTTACAAATTATAACTATATCAAAAAACTTAATATTATTGGATTGTAATATTTATTAGTTAAAAGTGACTATTTCAACGAAAGTATGAAACATGATGATATAGTAATATAAATAAATTTTATATTTAACATTAAGTCAAGTTAATTAAAATTAATTTATATTTTGAATGAAATGACTATACTGTATAATATAATAATAATTTATTTTGAGATTGCCAAATAAGTATATAGGGAGTATGGGGCATGTAGAACAATGTATAATATACTACTCCCTTTGTTTCTTATTAGTTGGGTTTTTTAGAGTTTGGTTTTCTCTTTTTTTATTTATTTTTCTCACATTTTAAGACAAAAACAATTATTTATCCTATAATGCCCTTTATATATTTCAAAGACAAAAACAATTATTTATCCTATAATGCCCTTTATATATTTCAAAAACAAAATGAGTATCTCAATTTTTTATACAAATTACAAAAGAGCAAGCAAAATATAACAATAATAAATTTAATGTAGTTATGCTTATTAATCACTTACCTTGTAATTTGAACTAAAAAAAACTATTAATAAAATTAGAGGGAGTATAATAATGTTAAAGTGTCATAGGGACAATAAATGCAGGGAAGTGATAGTACTAAAATTGTATAGTTTATACAACCGTCTGCTCCTCTTAAAGTTTCTAGTTATTAGAATCGGACTGGATATCGAGCTGAAATATTAATTTAATGATTTAGTAGTTCAATTGATTGAGCGGTTAGTTGAATTGTTTAAACCAAATTTTTATTATTATCTATAGGAAAATAATTCTATAAGTGCAAAGCCAAAGTTTTTTTCAAACTCATCTTGTAAGCACCAAGCCCAAGTCAATAGGTTGGGCGGGCTTTTTATATTTTAAATATTAAATAACAAAAAAAACTTACAACATTTAAATTTTAAATAGATTGAGTACTATCTTATATTACCACATAAACTACTGAAAATATACACAAAATAATACAAACTACTTTTTAATTTTTACCAATCAAATTTATCAAAACCAAATAAAAATAAAATATCCCACAAATAATTTTCAAAACATTCATAATTTCAACACATAATTATAAAATACTCCAAATTTGTTGCCAAAAAAAACATAATAAAGTTAATTAAATCATTGTGAACGTCTTTCTTAGCATCAATTCACCTAACAAAAAGTTGAGATATACAAATTAAATTTTTTGAATATAATCTTGACATAAGTTTTAAATTAAATATATAATAAATAACTTACACAATGGGCTGGGCTTCAACGGGTTTGACTAAAATGAGTTGGGCTAAAAAAGCTCAATTTTTTTGAGAGCCCAAATTAAGACCCAAAATACTTAAAATTTATGGGTGGCCTGGGCCACGCATGGTCTTGGGTCTTGTTCTGCCAGGTCGTATGCATATTGACAACAATAAGCATGTGGAATTGAGATAAAAAGAATTGTTGGAAAAAAATTTTAAGAAAAACATTTGGAATAAAGGTGATATTAATATAATATATTTTTTTTAAGTGATACCTATATTTGTCCATAAGTTTTTTAGTAGACTTCCTTGTCCACATAATTTAAATTTGGTATCGTAATTTTATTAACCATGATAATGGTATACATTAAATGGTTATTCACAACCCATTTATGACCTCACTAGTTACTCACTTGACAAAACTCTTATCTATGCACACAAATAAATTTATAAGAGAAACTCACAAATTAATGAAAATGTGACATGTAAACACTTTTTTACTCTCTTTCTTCATTTGTTCAATAAAGTCCATCAATTTTCTTTATTTTTATTCACTTTTGTGAGATTTCATTATGAATTCGCTTGTGTACAGAGGTTTATTCCTCATCTTTTGTTTGGGTCCATCAAACAAAAGATTTATTCCTCATCTTTTATTTGTGAACAGAGATTTCCTCATCTTTCTTCATTTATTCAATTGGGTCAATCAATTTTCTTTGTCTTTATTTTTATTTTATTTTTGTGATTTTTAATTATGATTTTGTTTGTGTGCATAGTTTCTTTTTTGAACGTTATAAAATTTTAGTTAAATCTATAAATTTTATTATAAACCCTCTTTGAAGTGTAATTTATCTTGACTCTAATTTGAATCCTAACATGAGAGCCTGAACCCAAAGTTTTCATAATATGAACCAAATTTTACATTTTAAATGTAAAAATTTTCCTCTTCTTTCCATGTTCCTTCACTTCCCCACATCCAAACATTACATGAGGAACGACAATTTAAAATGCAATGGTTAAAAATAATTTTTAATTAACTGTTATTTAATTAATTAGTTACAGAATTGGCGATTAAGTTAGTGTAATTTTGAATATTGAAAATATACTACAATACATTACATGCAAATTAAATTTTCAATATTTAGTACAAATCAAATAAGGAAAGCTCAAAGAAAGAGAGAGAAAGACGAAAATACTCATCTTTTGTTGGGTTTCATTTTCTAAGGTTGGAAAATTAGTTTACCATAATTGGAACCCTAGACGGAGAGTCTGAACCAAAAGTTTTCATAATATGAACCAATTTTTTTCTTTCTTTTTTTAATTAACTCTGTGAGGTCATACGTGTTGGGAAAAATTGCCACAACGAAATAATAATTTTTCGTAAACTTGTAAATCTTTAAAAAAACAATTAAGTAGAGAAAGAATAAAATAATAAATTATAAAATACAAGCCACAATACATCAAGAATTATACGTGGATAACCCCTCAAAGACGAGAAGTAAAAACCATGGCACCGTAGTTCACCCAAAAATTCTACTATCACAAATAATTGGGTAAAACACCAAGTATTCCTTAGTTAAACTAGAAGTTTACAAATTCATAATATATCGTCACACTTCTTGGAATAAACGTCAAGAAGTATGGAATAAAAACAAAGACAAAATCAGAAAATATCACCTAAAATAGGTAGTCTGTTTGTACCCCAAAAATCACACTCTAGATCCCCAAAATCGATCTTCACCGTTCAGAATCAAGAACCGGATGTTGCGAAGTCGCTGTCCAAAAATCAGAACGATCTGACCGTCCAAACTCTGGGAAACACAAAAGTAAGATCGTTGTATCATGTTGATGGAAGGTTACGAATTTTGATCTTTATTCTGTTTTATGATCATTGCTAAGAGAAACCATGAACCAGAATAGAAGAGCTTGCCCCACCCATGAGTAAATATTTCATAGCTCTCTCCATTTCTCTCAAAATATCTAATTTTTTTTGTGTATCTACAAACCTACAAATTACCCTTATTTATAGGCAAAACTATTCATCCTTAGACGGATCTAATTTAAGATTTCTATTTTCTATCTCCTTGTGGAATCCAAAATCAAAGGCTAACCATTGAGTATTTCCAATTCCAAATAGGAAAGAAAAGTCCCAACAAATCTCCCCTTTTCTGACTATTTGAAACGAGGGTTCGCCATCCCGGCGATCGAACAACAAATCTTGAACTTCTCCCTTGCTAATGCCTTTGTCAACATAACAAAACCATTATCATCAGTGTGAACTTTGTCAAGTTCAAGTTGCCCATCTTTCAGAGCGTCTGTAATCCAATGATACCTCACATTGATATGTTTCGATCTTGAGTGAAGAGTAGAATCCTTAGTAAGGTGAATTGCGATTTGGTTATCACACAAAACCACGTAGTGCTGCATCTTGAAACCAAGCTCCCGCACAAATCTCTTCAACCACAATAACTCTTTACACACTTTTGTTGTTGTGATATACTTAACTTCCGTTGCAGAAAGTGCAACACATTTTTACAACCTTGATTGCTATGAGACCACTCCCCCTGCAAAGGTCATCAAATAACCAAAAGTAAATTTCATATTGTCTTTATTTCGTGTCATATCAGCATCTGTGTACCCAACAAGCACTTTCTTCCCATTTCCAAATGTAAGTCCCAATTTGGAAGTACCCCATAGATATCTCATAATTCACTTAAAAGCATCCCAATGCCTTCTGAAAGTAATATGCCTTCAAGCCAATCACGTTAGACGTGATGGAGCATTTATTTTGTAATCTTATTCATTTATTAATAAAAGAATTATTTATTCAAAGGCGTTTATTTATATGTTTAAGTTGTTAAATATATTAACCCATAGTATAGAGTTATATTTTAGGATCATGATGAGATCATACTAATGAGATCTAAAATATGTTAACTCGAAACTAAAAATATTCCTAATCGTAGGATCACTAATAAGGGTGTTAGTGAATCCGGAAAGATTAGTACATACTGTGCTTGCTCTTAACAAGAGGATGATTGATCTCATAATCATTTGTGTGACGACATTAAAGCAAGTATGTAGGTGCTTATTAGAGAATAAGTTCACTGAACGTGACTCGCTTAAATAAACACCTAATGGAGTTTTACCTGCTTGTCAATAGGAGTTCATCTAGTGATAGTTGTACAAGTGATCCTTAGACTTGAGATCGTTGCGGTTATCTTGTGTACACTAAATTATACTTTGTCATATATCTTAACTCAAGCAGTGTATATAAATGTATGTTCGGGTATAATAAAGTGTACATGGAGATAAGTGAATGATCAACAAAGGATCTACCGCTTCCAGTAAAAGGAGAGAATGTCCTATGCGATTCCATTAGTGACAACTCGGGAATCTCTGGCCAGAGTGAAATGATAATTAGAATGTGTTTCTAATTGACATTATATTGAGTTGTGAATCTATGAATCGGAATGCATATGATTAAATAAAATAAGACTTGACAGTAATTCCATGTCTTATATTTAATCGGGACATTGTGTGGTAGAAGGATTGAATTGTACGGTAACTATTCACTGAATAGGTTCTTTGTGATTAAACGTTGATTTCATATTATCCGAATAGTCATGATATGCTGAGAGGTATCCCTCATGATGTAGAATAAGTATAATTAATATAATTAATTATATTTAATGAATTAAAGTGTTTAATTCATATAAATAAAATTAGAATAGTTCTAATTTAATTTATTTCTACAACCGGCTTAATAGTGAACCTAAAGGGTTACACCATAAAAGGGAAATAATAAATTATGAAGATATTAGGAAATAATAGTAATTAAGTAATTTAATTTATACCATGGTGGAATAAATTAAATGGCTTAATATTTATAATTTAGTATTTTAGAAATACTAATTATAAATAAATAAGAATTATTCTTATATTATTATTATTTAATAAATAATCCAATTCCTAAGTAGTCTAGGAATTAGATTAGAAAGTCGTGTTATTATTTAATAATAAAGAATCTAATTTCTAAATGGTTTAGGAATTAGATAATGGAGTTTTATTATTATTTAATAAATAACCAATTCCTAAATGGTTTAGGAATTAGTTTAGGGGTTGTCTATATAAGGAGACTTATAATAGATTAAACCCCAACTGAAATAATAATTGGTAGCCTCCATAATATTTGTCACCAAAATATTGTGAGAAAAATCTAATAATCTTCATAATCAAAATTCTCTGGTGGATCACCTTTAGAGTACTACACACTTGAGTAGTAAACGTTGGATCCAGTGGAACAATCAAGAACGTGGAATAAATTGCAAGACGGATCAAGGTGATCGATTGGAGCGTGAAGGATAAAGATTGCGGTGTTAATTCGTGCATAAAGATTCTACATCAACGTCGTCGAATTTACAACGGTATGATTTTAATCCTTCCTCAATTAATAATATTGTATAAGGTGATTCCTAGGATTACAGAAAAATTTTAAATTGCTATTTTTATGCTTTCGCTTCGTTGTCTATAATTTTCTGCACTAACACCTTCGACCCGGGTTTGACAGAAAATGACTAACAACATCTACTGCATGAGCTATATTCGGGCTTCTACACATCATGACATACATCAAACTTATTACTACTAAGGCATATAGAACTCTATCCATATCTTCCTTCTCTTTCTTCATAGAAGGGAAATCTTTATCAATTAGCCTAAAGTTGGTAGTAAGAGGAGAACTAATATACTGCTTCTATGACATGTGCAATGTACTTCTCCTTTCCAATATAGTTTACCCTTATCCATATTGTTTTTCCCTGGATGAGTATTGTAGAAGGGGGATTGAATACAATACTTTTTAACTTTTCAGAATTTTTGCAAACAATGAACAAAATAGATGACCAAGTATTGTATTCTACTGTAGCTTCTGTGTGTTAAAATGATGTAACAGTAAACTCAAAACAACATAGAAATTTCAAGACTAATAGAGTTTATTAATCTCAAAGTTTTTGCTACTATCTGATTTTTTTTAATTAGCTTTCTTTTCTGGAAAAGAAGTTCCAACTTCTATTTTCTAGAGAGAGACAAAGCTTTTTCTTGTTCAGCAATCTCTCCTTAGATAAAAGTATATATAAAATACATAAACAGGAGCTGGTACAGTAAATATATGAAAAGATTATTTTCTGTCCATTCCTGCTTTTCCGTAAACTGAGCTTACCTTTTTTTCTCTTCTTCTTTTTATTCTCACTCCATATTAGGTTAAAACTTTTACATTCTCTCTCTTTCTTTTTATTGTAGACTTGTCGGGATCAGAAAAGTAGATGCAAAAGTCTAACCACTTTTCTTCCTTGTTAGTGTTGCTCTAACTTGTTTGTGTGGTCAGCTTTTCTTAAACTTTGGTGCATGAAATCTGTGGACTTTGATGATGGTCAATTACAAAACTTTAGCATTGAGTTCATTAATCACTGATGGTACTTACTTTGACACTGAGTTCTTTAACCACTGATAAAGCACAGTTTAGCGCTGAGCTTTTTATCCATTGATGACATACTTTGGCATTGAGTTATTTATCCACTGATAGTGCAAACTTTGGTGCTGAGTTGCTTATCCACTGGTGAAGTATACTCTAGCGCATCACAACTTTGTTTTGGACTTTGGTGCTCATCAAGATTTCCCAACAACTTTGTCGATGAATAAACTTGGCTCCATCTGGCTTCAGAGATTAAGAGACTTTGGCGATATTGTTCAGAGTTAAGCGTTGAAGTATTTAGTGTCGACTTTGGCAATAGTCAAATGATTTTGGCACTATTCATTTAAGTTTAGCACTTTGCAAAATTCATACTTTGACATTGGTTTCTTAAGTTAGGTGTTGAACAACCTTGATTCCATTCTTCAGTGTAAAATGCCTTAAGAAATATTTTCACCATTTATTTGTTTGCTAAGGCATGAACATTTTAATGAACTTCTCTCACACAACTTTATTCCCATGATGAACCTGTATCTCCCTTGACTTTTTACTTTGGTGTTGTTGTCCCAAGTTTGGTACTGATCACGACTTTGATTGAGAGAACAACTTCACAACAATTACATAGTTGTGCTTCTAAATTTGTCAAGACCAAATTAGTTAAGTTATCTATTCTTAAAATACAAATAGGCAATCACCAAACCCATCAATCTCCCCCCTGTTTGTTTTTATGAACATAAATACAAATTCTATAAATGATAACTTAACTACCTAATGAAGACAAATCATTACAAAGCTTTAGACTTGTACAAATTTACTATATTGAACAAAATAATACATTGTTCAGTAGATCTTCTTTGAAAATTACAAGTAATTTGCTCCTTTCGACTGAGCTGATAATCTTGATCTTACTTTGATGTCTAACCCTGCTGAGCTAATTCTTTCATGATGATTTTTTCTTTCAAGACTTTCAGCATATTCTCTTCACGTGAATTTTGAGTATTTCTAAGGAAGTCTATAAAGTTTCTAAGAGAACTCGACCATGCAGTGCTAAGTTAGGAAATCTAAAAGACAAGATGTCTATTCCTCTGGTCATAAAATTAAGCCTAGTTGGATTGAATTATATCTTTTTCCTGTCCTTCTCTAGCTCTCTTCTAATTTCATAAAACTTCTAAAGAGCCTCAACAACTGAAGCTGAATACATTGATGCTGGGAGTTGCTGTGGTCAAATCTTATGGATAAAAAATCTACTAATCGACTACGGTATGATGTGTAATCAAAATCCTATTTATTGTGACAACACTAATGTCATTTCCATTACAGAG
Organism: Centella asiatica; assembly: GCA_014636745.2. Taxonomy (NCBI): domain Eukaryota; kingdom Viridiplantae; phylum Streptophyta; class Magnoliopsida; order Apiales; family Apiaceae; genus Centella; species Centella asiatica. The sequence goes on along the minus strand of CM025787.1, from coordinate 17,511,341 downwards.
AATCCTGTGCAACACTCTAGAACAAAGCACATAGACATCAGGTACCATTTCAACAGAGAACATATGATAAATGGTACAATGGAACTTCATTTTGTTCCAACTGAGAAGCAGCTTGCAGACATTTTCACCAAACCTTTGGAATAAGCCACCTTCAACAGGTTGGTAAGTGAGCTAGGAATGCTCAATTTTGGTGAATAAATTCTTTGAAAATTTTGTGCAAGGCTGATAAATAGTAGCAGTAGTTATTTATTTTCTCATGACTTAGTTACCAGAGACTAATTAATAGCTGATTGAAGTAGCACAATTTATCCTTTGATGAAATTAATTGATTAATAGATAATCATATTGAGAATCATTAGTCAATAATTGTTCTTATTAAAAGATAATTATTAACTGATGATAATGCAGTAGTGGCTAATCATCCTCCAATAGTTTAACTGATAATGAATAATTAACCCCTAATTATATATATATAGTAGAGAAACTCTTATACTATGTAGGATTCCTTATGTTTGTGGTTCATCATCTATCTGAGGATCTTGTCATAGCTGATTCAGGTATTTTCTTAACTCTTTACTACTTTATTGTTTATTTCTTCTAATTCTGTTACAATGAAGGATGTTAGTAATGATCCAACTCCTTCTACCCAAGTAGCAAGACCTTCTAAACACAAGTCTTGATCCATAGGAGTCATTGAGTGCTAAATAAATGGATGCAACTTTGGGTGGGAGAATAAATCTTGCTTGGAAGGAAATATCCTTAGATTTATTTTTAGTTAATGCTTGTGCGGGACATTGGCTAGGAAACACTGGTTGTTCTGAAGTTACTTTGTTGGTGAACATGGGATTAAGTCATGTCGGGACTTAGCCGAGGAGTTGGGCGAAGTCTGGCGTTAGGGCATGTCAAGTAGCATCAAGGTGTGCCAAGAATTGACGTCAGGGGATGTTCCTGCACGCATCAGGGGTTGCCAAGGCTCGTCAGGGGATGTTCCTGTCAAGGGTTGCCGAGCCTCGCATCAGGATGTCTTAATGCGCGTCAGGGGATGCGAGTCGCATCAGGGGATGTCTTTGTGCGCGTCAGGGGAAAATTATCCACTGACGGGTACAGATATTTTTATTTTTTGTATATTTCATTATTTTTCATATTTGTTTGTATTTGTTTCCTATTCAAAATAGGTTTGATTTCTTTCCTTGTTGAATAAGAGTTTTTCGTGGACTTGCCTCGTTCTATACAAGATTTGTTCGGAGCTTCAATAGTGTGGTTGCACCCATTACTGAATGCATAAAGAAAGGAAAATTTGAGTGGACAAAAGCTGTTCAAATGGCATTTGAGAAAGTGAAGGAATTATTGTGTGATATGTCGGTCTTAGCTTTACCGGATTTCTCAAGTCCTTTCGAGGTAGAGTGTGATGCAAGTGGAGTAGGAATAGGAGTTGTACTAGTACAGAAGAAGAGTCCTATTGCTTATTTCAGTGAAAAGTTAAATGGGGCCAAGCTTAACTACTCTACATATGACAAAGAGTTTTATGCAATAGTGAGGGCATTGGACCACTGGAGTAACTATTTGCGTCCGAGCCATTTTATACTACATTCAGACCATGAAGCTTTGAAATACATTCACGGGCAACAGAAGCTTAACCCTCGTCATGCTAAGTGGGTTGAGTTCTTACAGTCTTTTAACTTCTCTTCGAAGCATAAACAAGGAAAAGACAATGTGATGGCTGATGCATTGTCAAGGAGATACTGTTGGGTTTTGACAAATAAAACGCAATGGAATAAATAAAAAAAAATGATTTAAAATAAAACGAAACCCTAACCCGAGGATCCATGCGAAACAATTTAATATAGATGGTTTAAGATTTTATTGATTAAGCCTGCCGGATCTGAAGCTTTGATGAGGGTGTTGAACGTCTCCGAATCTTTAACGCAATCCAACTGGACGGCGCCTCTAAGGTATCCACACGAACACCCCACGAATCGTCTCACGATCCGAAGCAAGGAGAATTGCAGTACTAGCTGCTGAATCTGTTTCTCTCTCTCTTTCTCTCTTAACTCTAGTCTCTCTCTGATGAGCGGCTAGGGTTTTTGAAAACGTATTTTTTTGAGATAACAACTGATATATCCTATATATAGCTATGTATAGAGTAATTCCAAACCCTAATCTGATTAGGAGAATAAAATCCGAATTTTATATTTATTATATATTTTAATCAAGTCTTAATTAATATATATGTCAAATAAATATATATTTGTATTTTCTTCCAAGGGACTCTAATATATTTATAGAGATTACATACATATAATTTAAAGTCATGATTTAAATAAAATCAATCTTATCAATATATTAAAATTACTGACATTTAAATTATATCTCCTTAATGAATGTTCTTAGTGTGCGACCCTGTAGGTTATTATTATGTTGGCAATAATTTTAAATCATATTATAAAATTATAAACAGTGAGTAACATCTAGTAATACATCACTGTTACCCAAGTAATAATAAAGTCGTTGATTCGACGCAACCTTTTCATGACCAATGTTTCAATGGAATTTAATCCTTTTAACCTTGATATCTAAGATTAAATTCAAGGCATGGATCTGTCATCCTCTTCACAATTTAATCTCAGTTTTCTTGATCAATGAGTAGACTACATGAAACAAATCTCTATTTGAGCACGGCCATGCATTTCATAATCTCACTCAATCAAGAGGCCTATAGATATCACCCCTAATTTATAGGAGAGTTAAATTCCATCTACATCATTCACATTTCTCACATAACACATGTTGTATCCAACAATCACCTTTATTGTCCACCTGGTTAAAGGTGACTTTTGGCAATGTCAAAACACATAACTCCTTATGTAGAAATGTCATGACTTCAGGTCAAAGGACCATTACATCATTGACACTATGAGAATTACTTATGACACATAGCATAATGCTCCATGTAGAATTCTCATGGTGGGTCTGTCCAGTACACTGTTCTCTAACATGGTACCTATGCATCAACTTAATATATCTCGTATATATTTATGACCAATGAGATGTGGCCATCAGTCAATCCACATACTTGTCTCAATGTATTATTGTTGTCTCACTAACAATAATACTCGACTAGGGACATTTAAGAATAATGATATGTATATATAACATACTTATACGATCTCATATTCAAGTCACATACTTGAATCCATATAATTAATATCATTTTTCTAAGGACATTTATTATGTTAACATTTATATAACGCAGTAAATAAAACATAATAAAATAAATTATCATTTAACCAAAACATAACATAAATATAGTGTCACAATCATTACATAATTGGCCACTAGGGCATACACTCCAACAGATACACGTTGTTAGGGGTATTGAGTTCAAAACTACTAGGTTTTGAATTGATCAAATAGTCACTACAAAGAAAATGGTCTTCAGTGACGATCACATTTTGGTCACCAAAAGGACTTTTGGTGACGGGACCTGGTCATTGCAAACCTTTAGTGACCAGTTAAAGGATCGTCACTCGTCGTCAGGAAAGCTCAGTCACTAAAGGCTTTGGTGACCACGATTTTGAAGGTGGACACTAAGTTGAGCTCGAGGGTAAGTTGGTCACTAAAATGTATTGGGTCAACAGTGGGTCAAATTCGGGTCAATTCTGGGTCAGACTGACCCGTCTTCTTCCTCCATAGGGTTTCTACAGCAGTGGCCGGTCGCCAACGCCGATTTCGGCCGGCCACAGCCTTTCATTCTCGATTCATGCACACACACACATACACAATGAAACGAGGTAGAGGCACCACCGTGACAATAACCATAGGCGATTACCCTGTTTCCCCTCACGTCGTCGCCTAAAAACCACTGGAACGGTAACTCGAAGCTTGCCGCCGGCAAGCTCGCCGCCGTTGGCAAGCACGCCATTAACGGCCGAGCTCCCAAACCACGATCCTTCACCATTTTTGACAAATAAAGTATGGATTTGATCCGGGGACTTGCAAAAACTCATTAATGCAATCAATTTCAAGTTTTAACAACTAAATCGCAAGAAAAATGGAAATCTTTCGTTCGGGTCTTTGAAGCTTTTGGCCGAACAAGATATCACACAATACTTTATAATTTTTCAAATTGTTTGAGGCAAAACAATCGTTACAAGTGCCGAAACAATTTGGTAAAATCAATTTGGACAAAAAACATGTAATCTGGCCGGAATTTGGATTAGATCAAGTTCGGGTTCTAAGGTTCTTCGAATTATTTCTTGAATTTTAATTTATTTTTTTTTTATTAAACTTTAAAAATCAATAACTCTCAAACCATAGATGCTATAAACATGTGCTATATATGAAAATGATATTAAAAATTATTATCTACACAATGGTATAAACATAAATGATAATAAATGTAAAAATAAAAGAGCAGTGTGTATACCTCTTTAAAACTTCAATGGAAAATAATAGTAAAAAAATATAAAGTAAAAAAAAAAAAAGAAATGATAATATAAAGTACAAATATAAAATTAAAACAGAAATGATAATAAATTGCTTAATATGGAGAGTTAGCTGCAGCTGCTGCTGATGATTTTTTCTACTGCTGCTGCCCTCCAAGTATAGTGTCTTCTATGCTAATCTTAGTGACTTCTCTGTTGCTGCAATGCTGCATGACTGCTTCTGTTTCTACAGTGAAGAAGCTTTTGTTCTGCTGATGCTTCCTTGTGGCATTGGTGTTCATTTTTTTTGCCCTTGCTGTAGTAGTGATGTCCTTCTGGATATTGTGTTGTATTCTTGTTAGGTTTTTTTTTCTTCTTGTCCTTCTGTTTGCTTTGTTTTCCTTGCTGGTTTCCCTGTGTTGGTTTATCTCCCTAGCTAGCGACCTGTGCTAGTAGGCCTAGGGGTATGCCCCTCGTTATTTATTTATTTTTTTTTGTTAAATTGGAAATGCTATAAAAGAAAAAGAAGAAACAGAACTAACGAGGGGCATACCCCCCGGCCTACTAGCACAGAACGCTAGCTAGGGAAACAAACCCAAAAAGGAAAGTAGCAACCTAAACAGAAACAGAGCAAGCTAAATCGCCACCTAAAAAACAAAAAGCCTGGAAAGGCAATCGCTGAAAACCACTACAGCTAGAACAACACTAAGCAAGATTTCAAAACCTATCATGATGTCATCACTATAGCATAGAGGCAACATCACTGCAGCAACAAGGAAACACAGAAACAACACCATTACCAATGCAGAGCAGCAAAACCAACAACATTACAGCAGCAGAAGAGACAGATGCAACACCACTGCAGCAACCAAAATGGAGCAGGAAATTGCGCAGATCGGACAGCAACACCTCCACAGCAACACCTCGTTATTTTTGTATCTTTCTTTTCTTTCTATTTTATTCTCAATTTAACAAAAAAAAAAAAAAATAGTGCCTTTTTTTTAATAAAAATGTTATCGATAATATGACACAACAAAAAAATAATATATCATAAAATTGTATGTTATTATAAAGTAAAAAAAAAATTACTATACGTTATTATATCATAAAATTATACAGAGTGAAAAGCATTTTTTCACCAAAAAATTTAGTGACCAACATCTCTATGGTTAAGAAGCTTAGTGACCAGGATCTCTAGTCAGTAAAGGATAATTTATTGACGATACCAAGACGTGGTCACCAAATTCGGTCACTAAAGGAAAATTTATTGACCACTTTCTTCTCTTGGTCACTAAATTTGTTTGTTCACCAAAATTTGGTGACAAAAAAAAAATTAAGTCACAAAAGGTTACTTTTGGTGACCAAAATTTTTTCATCACTAAAGGCCATTTTTTTTGTAGTGAGTACTATAAACTGGACATGGATTTCCAACCAATTATTGAATAATGCTCACGAAGATCTATCAGAAATTATGTGTTCCAAGATGGATTTCTGTTTAAAGGAAACTATTTGTGCATTCCATCTTGCTCTGTTGATGCAAGATAGGCTCAAGTGTTTGTAGAAGAGGGGGAGGGGGATGAATACAAACACTACAAACTTTTCGCCCTTTTTATCTTTTAAAAGGAGTTACCGAAAACAACTGCACAGATCAAAAAAACTTATGTAATATGAACACACAGATTCAAGTTAAAATAGTTATATTAAAACTTGGGGTTTTTCTGGAAATCTGTATAATCACAAATGTGATTTACAGCTATAAATTCTGTAAATTAAATTCACAGCTTTTCACACTCACTAGCTACGAAAACTTTTCTCTGAAAAATAAATCTCTCAAGAAATATATTACAGAGCTTCCTAGTGTTGTGTGCTTCTCTGTTTGTTTGATCTGTTGGATAGATTCAATATGTTTTTCTCCTTTTTTTTTTGTAATGAGAACTCTGTTGCTTATATGTTGATCAGTTGATGAAAACACGTGCTTGAGACGTGCTGCTTTTCTCAACTTAGCCGCAAGTATATCACATCATAGCCATATGTGTCAGACTGCTGCATGCTTTGGTGCTTCTTTTTCTTCCCCTGATCTGTGTGCATTTAATGCGCGAGAGTTCTCATTGGACCAAAAACAAACTTCAAGAAATATCTTTCCAGTTGATATTTCTTGCTTCTGTAACACGTTACGTTGATTTTCGTGTCAATACTGATGACGGGTGCATGCTGTCATAACGATCCACTGACTACCAGCCTTCATGGACTTTGATCAGTGCTTCTGAATCCCCTGATGCTTATTGACTGGATCAGGGCTTCAACTTTCACTTGAGTTTCACTCAGTGCTTCTTGATCCTAATGGTTATGATTTATGGTACACCCTGATGGCTTCCACTGATGTTATGTTGGCCATTTCCCTTAACGGGTTAGCCTTATGGGTTGGCCTGACACTTACATGTCCTAAAGTGTTTCCCTGATGGGTTGGTCTGCCTTCGTCATACCCTGACAGGTTTTGTTTTCCCAGTGAGATGACAAGAACTTGTAGAAGGGGGGTTGAATACAAGTTCTTTGAAAATTCTTCGATTACTTGTTCTTTAAGAAACTAAATTTTTCTTGCGGAATAAAAAGAACAAGAACACAAATCTATTTATAAACAATTGCTTTATTGATTTACAATTGAATACAAATCCTAACAATCACAATAATGTAATCGTCAGCTTCTTTTCTATTATGTATAGGAAAAGATACAAAACTATGAAAAACCTATACAGCTTCTTAATTTACTCTCTGTAACTAATTACAGCTTCTATATCAACTGAATTACACTTAACTCAGTTCCTATTCTGAATAAAATTCAGCTTCCTTATTCGAATCAAATACAATCTTCCTTTTTGATTAGGTAAAGATATCTGGTGAGTTTCCTTACCAGCTACGTCTTCAATAATATTTTACTTTACGTGGAAGACATTCCTCTTTCAATTCGAACTCTGTATCTTTCAGAGATTAATTCACAATTAGTCTCTGATGCTTCTTTTAGTCTCCGACGACTTTAGTCCCTGACGTATCTTTTAGTCTCTATTACAATTAGTCCCTGATGACTCTTTTAGTCCCTGGTACGTTTAGTCCCTGATGACTTTTCCCTAATGACGTCAGCTTGTGTAGTCTCCGATAGTGTTATTTAGTCTCTGGCACGTTAAGGCTTAGTCTCCGATGACGTCACCTTAGTCTCTGATTCCTTTTTCTTTAATCTCTGATGACGTAAGCTTTTAGTCTCCGATAGAAAAACTAGTCTCTGACAGTTAAAACATTTTAGTCTCTGACCAGTTCTTCTAGTCTCCGATAAGTCTTTTTGCAAACTCTAACAGATCAAATACACAACTTGACTTCTTAACGCTTCGATACTCCATTCCAGCAGTTAATTACAAATAAAAATAATCGTATCTCTTTACAAAGAATAAATGAATTACAAACAAAGAGATAACTACTGGCTACAAAACTTCAGTGTTACTAATTAACACCTTCTATACATTTGTATGCTAAGTAATCTAAAGACAATCATCATCAAATGTTCTAAAACCTAACAATCTCCCCCTAATTATGAATATCAGAATGATAAGCATAATTTCAAGGTTGATGATGATGTCAAAACTCAATATTACAATTACTTAGAAAAAGAATAAAGAATTATTAACTACAAATGTATTCTGAACTAAGATCTTTGATCTTTTGTTCAGCTTCCACCAAGACTCAGGTTTAAATCCTATAAGTCTGACTTCAAAAATAAAAAATACAGCTTATTTCAACAAACATACCTTCCAACACAACCTTTTATTTTTTCTTTAGCAATTCCAGCCTTTCTTTCCTATTTCTCTTCAGCAACTCCAGTCTATCTATCAACAACTTTTTCAATATCAATTCAACTTCTTCTTTAGCATCCTTGAGTAGACTAATAAAGCCTTCAATGTGTCTCTCACTGACACTGTTAATGTCTCTGTTGTAGTTGAAGAAAACTTTCTCGCCATGGAAAGTCTCATACCATAATCCTAAAGGTTTAGGATTAGCTTCCGACACTGTATCCACCTTATGCTTCACCTTCATTACCTTTTGAATCTGGCTTCGAAGATCCATGTTGAGATCAGAAGTCTCAAGCACAACAGTCAGCAACCACTCCAGATTTTCTTTAGTTTGTCCCTCCAAGGCTGGCTTCTCAAATTTCAAAGACTCTCCATCTTTCAAAAAGACATGGAGAACATCTTTGTTATTTTTACCCTGTATTAGATCAATCCTCTTTATGGTTTTCTTCAAGGCTTTGATGATTTCTTATGTACTAGCCATTTCAACTTTGTAAGACTTCTTTGATGAAACTGTTTGTGGCTTTGTTGGTCCACTCACAGCCACCAAAGCAGTCTCAGTTGACCTTGGAGGATCTTGAGAAGTAGGCTTTTTGATAGTTGCCTTGATCACAGGTTTCTTTGCAGATTCCTGGACCAAAGGTTTCCTTCTTGATTTCTTCTCAGCCTCTTCCATCTCTTTATTCTTCTTCTTGGTTATGGCTGCTTTCTGTGCACTTGATCTCCTTGTAAAGATTTTCTTTTTCTTTGCCTCCTCCTCCTCCCTAGCTGCTGCCATATCCTCCTCTTCTTGAAGTTTTTGAGCTAGTAGTGCATTAGATTCTATCAGTTTCTGTTCTTGAGGATAGACCAACTCCACTTTCCCATCCACTATTAGTTCAACCGGAGTAGGAAAGTGAGCTGTCTTCATGGCATCCCCCAGTAGCTTAGGCTGTCCTGGTTGAGTAGGAGTTTTCTTCTTTGAATCTTCAACCATGACACCTTTGCCTTTGTCTTTTATTGTTGAAGCTTGTGTAGTGGAAGAAGGAGATGCAGTTGTTGCTACTGTTGCTGTTGTTGTTGTTGGAAGTTGTGTTGTTGTTGCTTTTGTTGCTGCTTTTGTTGCTGCTTCAAGATCCGAATGTTTCTTTAGGATCCTGTCCAACATTGCTTGCAATTCTGCATCAAGGACAGGACCATACTTTTGCTTTTGTACAGGAACATTGGATGGACCACTCTCCCCCTTTTTGACATCAGCATCTTTGGGTTAAGAAGAGGTGGCCAAATTTGGAATTGTCTGCATCAGTAGTTGTTCCATTCGGTCTTGTTTCTGGATCAGAAGTTGAATATTTGCTTCAAGGGCTTGAAGTCGACTGTCAGTTTTGGACTTGTCTTTGATAAGAGTGTCAATTGCAGTGATAGTCCTCCTTGGCAAGTGTCCTTCATAGCACCTTCTGATTTTCTCTGTCTCCAATTCCATCCTTTCCTCCATTTTCTTCACTGCACCATTGATGCCAGTAACCAAGAAGTGGTGAAACTTGGTGTGTTTCTTATCCACCTTGGTTACTTCTTCTAATATATCTTTAACTGATGGTGCAGAAGCAGTTGACCCTATGTTGGTCACATAATCCTGCGTCAATTGGGCGGCTGCATCCTCTAGTGTGTTGGAATAGGTTGCATCCAACCATTCATCAACATTTGTTTCTGGAGATTCTTCATGCACAGGTTCATCTGCAAGCCTTGTCTTTAATGCAGAAAGGTGGTCTTTTCTTTGTTGCAGACGTTATAAAACTTCAAAGTCGGCATTAGACATTTCAGATATCATATTTAATATTGCATCCCCTGTGCTTGAGATGTTCTCAGTTTCTTCTGTTTGAATATTTGTGGAGGGAGTAGAAAAAACATGAGCTTTTTGTGAGCTTGTATCAACAGGTTGTAAAAATATACCTGCTAAGAATTTCTCTCTTTTATTTTGTTCAAGGATCTCATCCTTGCTCACACCCTCTCCTTTTGCCTGGGGTTGGGCACCCAGCTTCTTATGCTCTCCTTTTTCCAAGCTTTCTAAAGCTTGACTCTCTTTTATGTGTATGTGCTCTCCTTTTTCCAGGTCAGGAACCTGACTCTCACTATTTATTCTCACAACCTCACTCATTTGGATGGTGTCACTCTTTCCTACAGAAGTGGGGGTTTGAGAAGTGTTGGTGACAGCATGGATAGGGGGTTCCCTTTCTGTATTTTGGGCTAGGGAGCTATCCATGGAAATTGTATGAGAACTTGTCTCGAGTATTGGCTCCTCTTGGGAAAAATCAAGAGAATCAATTATATTTACATCAAAAGAATCAAGAATGGGAGAAAAAGGAGAAAAATGTACAGTGGGGAGTGTTGGCTGTTCCTCAGAGATTAAAAATTGAGGAACATCAATAGATGATTCTGCGTGTGCATTCCTTGTGTCACTCTTTTGTTTTATTAACTCTCTTATGGGTTCCTCTTGGTTGTGACCAAGAGTTTGTGCTGACTCTGTACAGTATATTCCTGGTTGGGAACTTTCTTCAATGTCAACATCCTTTTGGGAGGATGGTGACAGTTCACTGTTTGTCCTTATAGCCTCCAATGCTTTTTGAGAAGCACTGGATTGAGCTTGGCTAAGGGTTAAAATTCTCTTTTTCCTCTGAAGTGGAACTTCAGCTTCTGGTTCTCCCTCGTCCTCACTTGCTCCCTTAATTATTTTTCTCTTAATTGGGAGTTTTGTGATTGTCTTGGTTTTTACAACCACAGTCTTTTGGGAGACTGTGAAGGGGGCTATCGATTGTTGTGGTGAAGTTGTTGGAGGATTTACAGGGTTTTGGATTTTATTATCCTCAAAAAATTGCAAAGAGTAAAGATTGGGAAGCCTATCAATCAGAGTAGATCTCATGATAGGAGGGAAAAATAAAGGAACAGTTACCTTTGCAGAGTTCTTCACATCTTTGACTATTCTTTTACTCTGCAAAACAGTTGGTACAACTTGCATTCCAGTAATATTTAGGTTAGGGATTAGATGATAAGCAATCATCATCAAAAACCTAGCATAATAAATTTTAGTTTTACTGGTTTTAAGTTTTGGCAACAAGTTTTGCAGAATTAAAAGCCCAATGTTTAGATGTCTACCATACAACACACTAAAAGCAATTTGTTGTGTGAGTGTAGTGATAGCATCATATCCACTGCATTTTGTTGTAAAAGCTTTAGTAATTATGTCAAAGAACAGTGACCACTCTTGCCTTAGATGGGGTCGTGTAATAGACCCAACAGACCCAATTTCAGCAGAATAATTTAAGTTATTCAACATAGAAATTATTTCTTCATCAGAGGTAGGGGAGTCAAAGTTTTCATAAACTGGTAAATGTAAAGCATTATTTACAACGGTATGATCTATAACATAAGTAGTGTTTGCATACCTGAAACTTACCAAAGGTGAGTCAGTTTTTGCACCTTGTATGGTAGCAGTGGACCAAATAGTCGTGATGACCTCAGCGGCTTGGACGGGAGTTTCATAAATGGCGTAAGTTAGTGTGGAGTTTTGAAGAAAATCCACGAAGGGGTGGTACTGAGCTTCAAAGACATTTTTATCAGCCACCCCTGCATGGTTGGTCTTAATGAAATCAAAGTCTCCAAACTTGAAAGCAACTGTTTTAGCGGCCATTGCAAGAGATCTGTGAACTTTGGAAGAAACTTAAAAGAGGGTTAAATTGCAGAGTATTATCAGAGAGAAAATAATTTCAGAGCTTTGAGTGATTGTGATTGCAAAGATGTTTGAAATTTGTTTTATCAATTTGTTAGAAACGTTTGCAATTCCTACGGATGGGTAACTAATATTTTACCCTCGATCGGAGATTGTTCTAATCTCTGATCTGTTAACTCGTAAGAGACTAGAAGAAGATTAGTCTTCGATAGGGTTTACCACCAGGGACTAAGGTAGTCTCCGATAGGATTTACTATCGGGAACTAGTTAGTCTCTGATAGTATTAACTATCGGGGACTAAGATAGTCTCTGAATGTATTAACTATCAGGGACTAAGATAGTCTCTGATAATATTAACTATCCGGGACTAAGATAGTCTCTGATAGTATTAACTATTGGGGACTAAGATAGTCTCTGATAGTATTAACTATCGGGGACTAAGATAGTCTCGAATAGTTTAATTTTTTAAATTAGTCGGGGACTAATTAAAAACAACTATCGGGGACTAGTTAGTCTCTTACTCACTCTAGCTCATATTATTCAATAATCAGACATTTGATTATTCATTTTATCAACTTTTTCCAGAAATAAAATTCTAGCTCCTGAAATTCTGCTTTAATAAAACAGCTTATTTCCAGAAAATTAATTCTAGCTGCATACAACTAAACAACTTGTTTTTAAAAAAAATAATCAATTTTTAGAGGCATAATTCAACATTCCTAATTCAGAAACTAATCTAGAAAAGGTAGATTCATCTAAAGGTTTTGTGAAAATGTCTGCAAGTTGTTTATCAGGTGTTACCCAGTGTAATTCGATATTACCTTCACTTACATGTTCTCTTATGACGTGATATCTAATATCTATGTGTTTTGTTCTTGAATGTTGCACTGGATTTTCTGTTATTGCTATGGCACTAGTATTATCACAATAAATAGGAATCTTGGATAATGACATACCATAGTCTAGGAGTTGATTCTTGATCCATAGGATTTGAGCACAACAACTCCCAGCTGCGATGTATTCAGCTTCTACTGTTGAAGTAGAAACTGAATTTTGTTTCTTGCTGAACCAAGAAACAAGTCTGCCTCCAAGAAGTTGGCAGCTTCCACTTGTGCTTTTCCTGTCAAGCTTACACCCTGCATAATCAGCATCTGAATAACCAATTAGTTTAAAATCAGATTCTTTGGGATACCATAATCCAAGGTTTGGGGTACCCTTTAGATATCTGAGTATTCTTTTTACAGCAATCAAATGTGACTCTCTAGGGTCAGCTTGAAATCTAGCACACAGGCATGTAGCAAACATTATATCAGGTCTACTTGCAGTTAGATATAAAAGAGAGCCTATCATTCCTCTATAACTAGTGATATCAACTTTCTTTCCTTTTAAATCTTTATCTAGTTTAGTGGAAGTAGGCATGGGTGTTTTTGCAGGTGCACAATCAATCAAATCATATTTTCTCAGTAAGTCTTTGATGTATTTTGACTGACTGATAAATATTCCATCAAGTGATTGTTTAATCTGCAATCCTAAGAAGAATGTTAATTCTCCCATCATACTCATTTCATATCTAGACTGCATAAGTTTTGAGAATTTTTTACAAAGATTTTCATTTGTAGACCCAAATCTACATATATCTACACCAATATAATATCAGAGCCTTGTTTTCTATAAAATAATGTTTTATCTATGATACCTTTAACAAATTTGTTTTCAATTAAAAATTGAGATAGAGTATCATACCAGGCTCTTGGTGCTTGTTTTAAGCCATAAAGTGCTTTGTCTAACCTATAGACATGATTTGGAAATTTGGAGTCTACAAAACTTGGGGGTTGGCAAACATAGACTTCCTCTTCCAATTTTCCATTTAAGAAAGCACTTTTGACATTCATCTGGAACACCTTGAAGTCCTTGTAGGCTGCATATGCCAAAAAGATTCGTATTTGATCCATTGGAGTTGTTGACGAGTGAAAGAATAAATCTCGTTTTAAAAGAATTATCCTTAGATTTATTTTCTGTCGATATTAATGGAGGTTCTTGGTTAGGGGGTGTTAAACAACCCGTGGTTACTTTGCTTAGGCATCAGAGAAGTGGCGGGCTTCAACAGACATCGGGGATTACGGAAGGCATCAGGGATTACGAAAACACATCGGGGATTACGGAAGGCATCGGGGACTAAGCCGTGTGCTAGACGCGCCAGGGATTAAGACACGTATCGGGGACTAACGTTCCGCGTCGGGGACTGAGACGTGTGCTAGACGCGCCAGGGATTAAGACACGTATCGGGGACTAACGTTCCGCGTCGGGGACTAGTGGCGTCATCGGAGATTATTGACGTCATCAGAGGCTATAGTCTCCGATAGTTATTATTCCTCGGTTTTGTTTTGGAGATTGTTTTCAATTTAAATTGGAATGTTTATTTTCCTTGTTAGATTAGATATCTTTCCATAATGGAATTCTTTCCATTGTAAATTCTTTCTAATTAGAACTAGGGTTTATTGATTATTCAACTTATAAATAGCTGTTCATAATGTATAGAAAGACAGACTTTGATTAATAAAATTGTGTGAGTTTTTACTTACGGTTATCCGAAAGTTGGTGGTTAATTCCTTTAGACTTTCACAACCAGATTTGTTTAGTTTGTGGGTGATTAATTTCTTTAAGCAAACTATTCCAATCGATCCTTTAGAATTGATTCTTGGTGATTAAATTCTTTATAGAATCAACCTAAAGTTATTTTCTGCACTTGAACAAACAAAGCTTC
>CM025787.1:17484100-17496520 GCA_014636745.2 Centella asiatica | reverse complement strand
TGCACCGAACCCAGCAGCCCCTGATGGAACTGAACTGTCATTCCACTGATGGAACTGCACTGATGGAGTTGTCATTCCCCTAAGGACCTGCACTGTCCAACATCCCCTGATGGAAACTTCACTGACAGCAGCCCCTGATGAAACTGCACTGACATCAGCCCTTGAAATGACTGCACTGGCCAACTCGCCCAAACTATCATTCCCCTGATGGTATGCAACAACCCACAAGAAGCATACAACCAGCCCATAGCAGCAGAATACAGCAGCATATAACAGCAACAAAGAACTGCTGCATACAACAACAGCATATAACCAGCAAACCAACAACAGCATTCAAGAGCAACTAGCAGCATTGTAGCATACAACTAACAAGCTTACAAACTTCTCCTAAATTTTACATGAGAGACCAGCCTACTTTTGATAATAAAGAGTATTTCAGCGATAAGGGCCAACGGGTTTCTACCCGCTTTACCATGCATCCTGCCATTTCTTTCGGACCAAATGTGGTATACAATATTGTTGAAACTGAACCAAATCAGCTGATTCCTGAAGGAATTTGAGTTTAAAGAACTAATATTGTGTAGGAGATCAGACCAGTTAAAATTGGAACCAAACCAACCAGCTTTTCGGAGAATGGCATAAGCTATTTTAAGAGAGTATGAGCATTGGAAAAATAAGTGATCAAACGATTCAGGTCCAGAGTTACACAACACACAGAGATTTGTGATATTCAAGCCAAAATTGATCAGTTTGTCCATAGTCCACAGACTTTTATGACAGCACAACCAATTAATGAAGGAGTAGCGAGGAACGGTAAGTTTGTTCCAAATTACTCGATTCCAAGCAATTTTCTGATTCCTGGTGCGAATATCCGACCAAATACATTTGACTTTTGATAAAGAAATAGGAATATTACCCCAGTGCATATAGTTTTTCTTAGAATGTATATTTCGGGGCTGATTAGGATTTTGGCTTGTAATGTATAAGATATGTTTTGTATAATAGGTTGTGTTTATGTTGTTTAGAAGTGTCTAATATTTCAGATCGTATTTGTTGAATTTAATAACTTGTTGAATATGGTATTTGAAATGTAATTGTTGTTTATTTGTTATTCGAGTTGAGTCTTTACAATTTTGGTATCAGAGCGGGGATATGGTCCAGAAAGGGCATTCATTCATGCATAAAATTTGTATTTGATTAGTATGAAGGTATTTGACATTTCATTTTTACATATAGAATCATGGTACGAGGTGCAACACGTAGGAGAGAGAGATCGCCTGATCGCCCTGTTGATGCACCACATCCACAGCATGATATAAATAGAGATGAACATGCATTGCATCCAAATATTGAACAGCAGGTGGTTATTCCTCCGCCAGTACAAAGGGAGCGTCGATTTGAAAAGTTGAGAAAACTTGGAGCTATGCCATTTCCAGGAACTACTGATCCTGCGGTAGCCGAAGCTTGGTTAGAAAGCACAGAGAGGGTATTCAATCTGATGCAATGTACTTCAGATGAGAAGTTTGATTATGCGGTCTTTTTACTTCAGGGTGATGCTTATAGTTGGTGGAAGACAATTCCGCGCTCATTGATTCAGCCACCAGTGTTGCATTGGGGTGACTTTTTACTTCAGTTCCATGATAGATACATGCCACCAGTTTTTAAGAATGAAAAAAGGAAAGAGTTTATTGAGTTGAAGCAAAAGAATATGTCAGTTGCTGAATATGGGTTGAAATTCACACAATTGTCGGCATATGCAGCAAATCTGATTTCTACGGAGGAAGAGAAGTGCCACAAAATTGAAGAAGGCTTGTCCTATGATATTTGTAACAAACTGACTCCGTATGATCTAGAAACATTTTCCAGATTAATGGCAGCTGCAGTTAGAGCAGAGAAATTACATAATGAAATGAAGGGTTTTCAATCTGATTTTGGTGAATCCAGCGGTAAAGGTGTGAAGCGCAAGGAGTATTCAGCACAACTACAACCTTTTAGAGGAGGCAATAATAAGGGTGGATTTTCTGGTTTGAAAAGAGGATGGATGGGATCTTCCTATTCAGGTCGTGGTCAGAATTCGGGTAACACAAATCAAAAGCCTTTTTGCATCACTTGCAAAAGACATCATTTTGGTGAGTGTCGAATGCTTATTGGGGGCTGTTACTATTGTGGAGATAAGGAGCACTATTTTCGTGATTGTCCAAAACGTTCAGAGGGAAGCAAATCAGAATCATCAGTTCAACAATCACGGATGTCGGGGGTTACATTTGGTAGAGGTAGAGGCCGAGGTAAACCATTTTCTGCTGGGCGTAATAGAGGTGAGACATCGTCAGCTCAAAACACACAATCACAGGGTTCAGCCCGTGTGTTTGCATTATCGCGAAATGAGGCAGTTGTTGCACCGGAGGTTGTATCAGGTAAACTATTTGTTTTCCATCACGAGGCATATGCATTGATAGACCCAGGTTCTACACACTCATTTATTTCACAAGGTTTTGCATCTCATTTACATACATTGCTTGAACCATTGGGATATGAGCTGAATGTTAGTACTCCTCTAGGGAAAGTTATTATTGTGAATAGCATATATCGGAATTGTGACATTCGAGTAGAAACAGAAAATCTGGTTGCTGATTTGTTATTAATGCCATTCCGTGACTTTGATGTTATTTTGGGGATGGATTGGTTGAGCAGACACCATGCCATTGTTAATTGTTTCACCAAAGAGGTTGTATTTGAATTACATGATTGGCAAAGTATTGTATTTCATGGCGAAAGGAAGATTATTCCTACATGTTTGATATCTGCTACTCATGCATTTAGAATGATAAAGTGTGGTTGCCAAGCATTTTTAGCTCATGTTTTAGACACAACAAAGTCAGAGTTGAAACTTGAAGATATCCCAATTGTAAATGAGTTTCAAGATGTTTTTCCAGCTGATTTACCTGGTTTACCTCCAGATCGAGATACGGAGTTTAGCATTGAGCTTTTACCCGGTACTGCTCCTATTTCTATCACACCATACAGAATGGCACCTTTGGAACTTAAAGAGTTAAAAATTCAGTTGCAAGAATTGTTGAAAAAGGGATTCATTCAACCTAGCGTATCTCCTTGGGGTGCACCAGTTTTGTTTGTTAAAAAGAAAGATGGTACACTCCAGTTATGTATTGATTATAGACAGCTGAATAGAGTCACGGTGAAGAACAAATATCCATTGCCACGGGTAGATGATTTGTTTGATCAATTACAAGGTGCAAAAGTGTTTAGTAAGATTGATTTGCGATCTGGTTATCATCAACTCAAAATAGCAGAATCGGATATTCCTAAATCAGCATTCAGAACGCGATATGGCCATTACGAGTTTTTGGTCATGCCATTTGGGTTGACGAATGCGCCGGCTGTGTTTATGGCTTTGATGAATAAAGTATTCCAGTCTTATCTTGATAAGTTTGTTATTGTATTTATTGATGATATTCTGGTGTACTCGAAAGATAAATCAGAGCATGAGCAGCATTTATGCATTGTGTTGCAAACATTGCGAGAGAAACAACTATATGCGAAGTTCAGCAAATGTGAGTTTTGGCTTGATCAGGTTGTTTTCCTTGGTCACATTGTATCAGCAGAGGGAGTAAAGGTAGATCCTAAAAAGATTGAAGCAGTTGTTAAATGGGAGTCTCCGAAGAATGTTACTGAAATTCGAAGCTTTTTAGGCATGGCGGGTTACTACCGTCGATTTGTTGAAGGTTTCTCTATTATTGCAGAACCTTTAACAAAGCTACTTCGGAAACATACTGAATTTAAGTGGACAACGGCGTGCCAAGAAAGTTTTGATGAGTTGAAAGCACGATTGACATCAGCTCCGGTACTTTCTAATCCTTGTGGTAGTGGTGGATTTGTGATTTATAGCGATACATCTTATCAAGGTTTGGGCTGTGTTTTAATGCAATATGGTAAAGTAATTGCATATGCATCCAGGCAGTTAAGGCCATATGAGGTTTCATATCCTACTCATGATCTAGAGCTTGCAGCAGTTGTATTTGCATTAAAGGTTTGGCGTCATTATTTGTATGGAGAGACATTTCAGATTTTCACTGATCATAAAAGCTTGAAATATTTGATGACTCAAAAAGAGTTGAATATGAGACAAAGAAGATGGCTGGAATTGCTAAAAGACTATGATTGCACAATAGAGTATCATCCGGGAAAGGCGAATGTTGTGGCAGATGCTTTGAGCCGTAAATCTTCGGGTAGCAGTGTTGCATCTTTAAAGGTAAACATATTACCTTATTTGTTGGATTTGAGAGCTATGCACACTGAATTCGATATGAATGCTAGTGGCTCTTTATTTGCAACTTTGAAGATCAGACCTGTACTAGGTGAAAGAATTAGAGAATTTCAAGCTCAAGATACTTTATTTGCTGAAATAATGGAGAAAGTTAAATGTGGCAAGAGTACTGATTTTATTATTCATAGTGATGGTACCTTGATGATTGGGGATAGAATTTGTGTTCCGGATGTTAAAAATTTACGTAGAGAAATTTTGGAAGAAGCTCATTGTGCACCTTATGCTATGCATCCCGGATCAACAAAAATGTACCTTACATTAAAGACTTTGTATTGGTGGCCAAAAATGAAGAAAGACATTGCTGATTTTGTTGCAAAATGTCTTATTTGTCAACAAGTGAAGACTGAACATCAAGCATCAGCAGGAATGTTGCATCCATTACCGATTCTAGAGTGGAAATGGGAAAGAATTACGATGGATTTTGTTATTGGCCTACCAAAAACGCAAAAGAAGAATGATGCTATTTGGGTAATTGTGGACAGATTAACAAAGTCAGCTCATTTCTTACCAATTAGATGGGGTTGTTCATTAGAACAATTGGCAAAGAAATACATCACTGAAATTGTTAGACTACATGGTGTACCTATATCCATTGTTTCAGATCGTGATCCACGTTTTACTTCTCGATTTTGGGAAAGCCTCCAGCGAGCATTGGGTACTAAACTTCATTTCAGCACCGCATTTCATCCACAAACAGATGGACAATCAGAGAGAACAATCCAAACGCTAGAGGGTATGCTTCGGGCTTGTGTACTTGAATTTCATGGTAGTTGGGATGATTACATTGCATTGATGGAATTTGCCTACAATAATCATTATCATAGCAGTATCGGAATGCCACCATATGAAGCTTTATATGGCAGAAAATGTAGATGTCCATTGTATTGGGATGAAGAAGGTATGCGAGCACTAGAAGGGCTTGAATTAATACAACAAACTGTCGACAAGGTGAAGATTGTGAAAGATCGACTTAAAGCTGCCCAAGATAGACAAAAGAGTTACACAGATCAGCATCGAAGAGAAATGACGTTTGAAGTCGGTGACAAAGTGTTTCTGCGAGTTTCACCGTGGAAAGGGGTAATCAGATTTGGCAAAAAGGGGAAATTGAGTCCGCGATATATTGGTCCATATGAGGTACTTGAATGCATTGGCCCAGTTGCATATCGCTTAGCATTGCCACCAGACTTATCGGGTATTCATGACGTTTTCCATGTTGGTATGCTTCGCCGATATCGATCAGATCCTTCTCATGTGATTCAGAATGAACCAATAGAAATCAAGCAGAATTTAAGCTACATTGAAGAACCAATACAGATACTCGACTACAAAGTTAAACAACTTCGGAATCAGGACATCCTCTTAGTTAAAGTATTGTGGAGGAATCATAGTGTCGAGGAAGCGACATGGGAAACTGAGAAAAGCATGAAAAGATCTTATCCTCATCTATTTCCAAAGTCAGGTATTGAATTTCGAGGACGAAATTCTTTTAAAGGAGGGGAAAAATTGTCACATCCGTGTCCCAAATCGTATATTCGTGAACATGCATTCCATTTGATATTTGACATTTGCATTGTTTTTATTGCATAAACAATAATATATCAATCCATATAGATTAAGAATACATCATTTAGAAAGCAAGCATAATTAGAACGCTTTTAAAAGGAGAGTTAGGATGTCAAAAATGCAGATTTCGTTTAAGGGGGTAATTAGCGGTTATTATGAAGCTTTTGTGCCATTTTGCAATTTCATATTAGTTGAGACCCTTAGTAGAAAAAGTAGAAATCTGCACCTACTTTTGGCTGCATTAGGCTGCTGTCTTCAAGTCAAAAAAGGAAAAAAAAAAGGGGTGGGCAGCCTTGTTTGACCAAACCAAGCACCTTGCCACCTCATGCTTGGTTTGGACTAAACAAGAAGCCACTAGAACATGAGGGACAGCCCATTTTCGGCTGGAGAACACTTAAAGAGACAGAAATCAGTAGGAACAAGAGAGAACAGGGGAGAACAAGCTGAACAGATTTTCTAGCATAGCAGATTTTCTAAGTTGTGCAGTTTTGCAGCTGATCAAGTGAGTTCTTCCCTTCCTTTCTTTTGTGTTTAATAACCTTTCTTTTGGCTAAAAGAAAATAGTTTCTGCAGCTGAAATTAGCTTTCTGCTGCACATAGAATCTGCTGCACTTAGCTTGCTGCTGTAATTACGTTTTCTGCTGCAGCTAGCCTAAGTCATGCATCATAGCAATGTTTCATGCATATAATTAGTACTTATGCATGGTGAATGAGTTTTAAACATGCCAATATGTGTTATAGGAGAAGAGAACTTCGGGGGCAGCGAGAGGGAAGGTCAACAGCGTTAGTTTCGCTGAATTTGTGAGTAAACCCATGGTATACTTATGTGTTATACTTGTGTATCTTGGATAATATATGATTGTTTGCTTATTGTATCATGTCTATATGGGATTACTTGCTGTGTTTGATGAGTTAAATGTGTAATTGACTGTTTGGTGTACAAGCTGAAAATATGTGCTATTGGTAATTGTAGTGATCCGAACTATATTTGGAATGTTATCAATATGAGGAATTATGTATATGAGCTATTGGTACTGAATTGAAATGAGAACTATATGTATATTGTGCATTTGATTTCATATGACTTAAAGGAAATGGTATGGCTGATGTGTTCAGGTATTTGCAAATATATTGGTTACATGAGAACATAGGTGGACTAAGTGCTGTACGAGGTGAAAACCCGTATGAGCCACCTCTGGGATCCATCCTATTACACTGGCTGGCCAGCAATTTATTTGATTAAACCTACGGGTTCATACTGTTGGTTATTGGAAAGATCTTTGTGATCTGTATACAGGAATTCCCGGGGCAATACTCTGACATATCGAGCCATTACCGGAAAAAGAAAAGAATATAGCATTGCATATTTGATATATCTGGACTGATTTGAGTTATATGAATTATATATGTAAATTGTATGATATGGTTGGGGTTTACTCATTGAGTTGCGACTCATATAAAGCGCTAAATGTTTCAGGTTGTGCAGTATAGCTTTTGAGCTGTTTTGCAGCTTTGTGCATACTTCGACGCAACAGAGGTCGGGAAGCCGTGATCACACTCTCTCTCTCCAGTCCATTTGTGCATATAGTTTTTCTTAGAATGTATATTTCGGGGCTGATTAGGATTTTGGCTTGTAATGTATAAGATATGTTTTGTATAATAGGTTGTGTTTATGTTGTTTAGAAGTGTCTAATATTTCAGATCGTATTTGTTGAATTTAATGACTTGTTGAATATGGTATTTGAAATGTAATTGTTGTTTATTTGTTATTCGAGTTGAGTCTTTACACAAGTACATCAGGGACTTACTAAGGAAATATGATCTAGTTGATTGTGCATCTGCAAAAACACTCATGGCTACAACCACTAAGTTAGATAAAGATACTAAAGGAATGAAAATTGATATAAGTAGCTATAGAAGCATAATAGGCTCACTTTTATATTTATTGGAAGTATACATGATATAATGTTTGCTACATGCTTATATGCAAGATTTCAAGCTGACCCTAAAGAGTCACATTTAATTGTTGGTAAAAGAATATTCAGATATCTAAAGGGTACCCCAAACCTTGGGTTATGGTATCCTAAAGAATCTGATTTTAAACTAATTGGCTATTCAGATGTTGACTATGCAGGATGTAAGCTTGATAGAAAAAGCACAAGTGGAAGCTGCCAATTTCTTGGGGACACACTTGTTTCTTGGTTTAGCAAGAAACAAAATTCAGTGTCAACCTTAACGGCTGAAGCTGAATATAATGCAGCTGGGAGTTGCTGTGCTCAGATCCTGTGGATCAAAAATCAACTCCTAGACTATGGTATGTCTCTATCCAAGATTCCTATTTATTGTGATAACACAAGTGCCATAACAATAACTGAAAATCCAATACAACATTCAAGAGCAAAACATATAGATATAAGATATCACTTCATTAGAGAACATGTTAGTGAAGGAACCATTGAATTGCATTGGGTTACAACTGATAAACAACTTGCTGACATATTCATAAAGCCTTTAGATGAACCTACATTCACTAGGTTAGTCTATGAATTAGGTATGTTAAATAATGTTTCTAAAAATTGAGTAAAACATTAGAAAGCAAGTTTTAAAGTAGTAAGAAGCTAGAAGTTAATTTCTAGATAGAAGCTGTTCTTGATAGACAGAATTTTAGAAGCTAGAATTTAATTTCTAGAATGCAGTTGTTATGAATGAACATAACTTAAGTAGCTAATAATCATTATATTGATTGTTGGATGACAATGAAAATAAGATTGAAGCAAAGACTAGTTTAACTTAGTCTCTGAAGAAATTAGAGTGGGAGACTAGTTAATATTAGTCCCTGATAGTTGTTTTTAATTAGTCTCTGACTAGTTAAAAATAACCTATCGGAGACTAGCTAATATTAGTCCCTGATAGTTGTTTTTAATTAGTCTCTAACTAGTTGAAAATAACCTATCAGAGACTAGTTAATGTTAGTCCCTAATAATTGTTTTTAATTAGTCTCTGACTAGTTAAAAATAACCTATCGGAGACTCGTTAGTATTAGTCCCTGATAGTTGTTTTTAATTAGTCTCTGACTAGTTAAAAATAACCTATCGGAGACTAGTTAATGTTAGTTCTTGATAATTGTTTTTAATTAGTCTTTGACTAAGTTAAAAATCACCTATCGGAGACTAGTTAATATTAGTCCCTGATAATTGTTTTTAATTAGTCTCTGACTAGTTAAAAATAACCTATCGGAGACTCGTTAATTTTAGTCTCTAATGAGTGAACGTGATAGAGATTAGGGCAGTCTCTGAAAAAGGGTAAATTGGTAGTTACTCATATACCCATGATCGAAAACCGTTCACTATCTTTGGAATTGCAAACGTTTCTTATACTTTGTTCAAACAAAAATCAAACAACTGCAATTTCATTCACTCAAAGAACTTTCTCCTCATATCTATGTGATTTAAACAATGGCAACCAAGACTGTGTGCTTCAAGTTCGGCGACTTCGACTTTATCAAGACAAATCATGCTGGAGTCTCCGACAAGAATGAGTTTGAAATGCAATACCATCCATTCGTGGATTTTCTTCAAGCTTCACCTCTATCCCATGCCATTTACGAAGCTCCCATTCAGGCCGCGGACATCATTACTGTCATGTGGTCCATTGCTCTTATTCTGGATGAGAGTGCAGACTCTTCAGTGGAAACCTTTAGTTTTGATAATGTCTCCTACAACATTCATAATGAAGTAATTAACAAAGCTTTAAATTTGCCTATCCATGATACATTTGATCCTCCTGCCTCTGATGAGGAAATTTTTGCCATATTTAAAAACTTGCATTATGATGAAGAAATTGCATCCGTTGGTTCAATTACTAGACCTCATCTCAAACAAGAATGGTCTTTGTTCTTTGACATTATCACCAAAGCTTTCACCTCTAAATGTAGTGGTTATGATGCCATCACTACACTCTCCCAACAGATTGCATTTAGTGTGTTGTATGATAAGCACATAAATTTAGGGTTGTTGATCATGCATAACTTATTGGCTAAACTTAAAACTAGTGGTAGAAACAAAATTTATTATGCTAGGTTTTTGATGATGATTGCAAATCATTTAATTCCTAACCTAAATATCACTAGTATGCAAGTTGTGCCTACAGTTATGCAGAGTAAACGTATCTTTACTGATGTTAAGAACAAAGCAGCAAAGGTAAAAGTTCCTCTTTCCTTTCCTCCTATCATGAGATCAACTCTCATAGATAGGTTTCCAAACCTTTATACTTCTTCTTATTTTGAGGATCTTGAGTAACAAACTAGAAACCCTGTTGATCCTCCAACACCTTCTTCACAACAACAATCTGCAGCCCCTTCCACAGTCTCTCAAAAGACTGTGGTTGTAAAAACAAAGAAAGCCGCCAAGTTACCCATTAAAAGAAAAACAACAAAGGGTGACAGTGAGGCTGAGGGAGACAAGGAAACTGAGGTGGCTCCTCAGAGAAAGAAGAGATTGATAACCTTAAGCCAAAAGTAATCCATTGCCTCTCAAAAGGCATTGGAGGTTAAAAGGAAAAGCAACACTCTGTTACCATCCTCCCAAAGGGATGCTAACATTGAAGAAAGTTCTCAACCAGGAACAACAGGTACAGAGTCTGCACAATCCCCTGTACATACAAAAGGGCAAGCCCAAAGAGAGAGAAGATCAAAAAGAAATAGTGACACAAGGAGTACGCACACAGCATCTAGTCAACTTCATGCTCCTCCAATTTATATTCTTGCGGAGCAGCCAACACTCCAATCTGTACATTCACCTATCTCTTTTCCTATTCTTGATTCTTTAGAACTTAAAAGTTCAAATTTTCTTGATTTTTTCCAAGAAGAGCCAACACTCCCGGTGGATCAAGCTAAAACATTAGAGACTAGTTCTCACATGGACTAGTCGGAGACTAGTCAACCACCAGAGACTAGTTCTCCACCAGAGACTAATGCTTGTATCCCACCAGAGTCTGACACACAAGAACCACTTGTTCAAAGTACAAGTGCAGTCAGTTCTCCAACCCCTTCCTTGGAGAGATTCCTAACCACTGATATACAAAGGGAACCCCCTTTCTATGGCATCACAACTTTTTCTTCTTTACCTCATCTTTCTGTAAGACAGAGTGACACTATCCAAATGAGTGAGGCCGAGAGAATAATTAGTCAGAGTCAAGCTCCTAACCTGGAAAAAGGAGAGATCACACACACACACTTGAGAGTCAAGCTTTAGACAGCTTGGAAAAAGGAGAGATCGAGTAGTTGGATGTCCAACTCCAAGAAAAAGGTGAGGGAGTGAGCAAGGATGAGATCCTTGAACAAAACAACCAAGAGAAAAATATATTCTCAGCAGGTGATTTTCTCAAACCTGTTGAGCCCTCTACCTTCAATGAAGCTCCAATTTCCTCCACTCCAACAAACATCTTCCCCAATAAAGGAACTTGGGGGAAGCTCAAAACCAGGGGATGCAGCTTTACAACTACTTACAGAAATGTCCAATGCTGATTTTGAAATCTTATATGGTCTTCAACAACAACAAGATCAAATATCAACATTGAAGACAAGAGTTGCAGATGACCTTGAGCCTGTTGAGATTAAAGAAGAGAATGTGGATGCTTGGTTGGATGCAAGCTACACAAACTCCTTGGATGAAGCAACTGCCCAATTAAGACAAGATTATTTGACCAATATAGGGTCTGGTGCTACTGAGTTTACTTCTGGTGCAGTCTCTGAGGAATTGATCAAGATTGACAAGAAACATATGAAGTTCCAGCACTTCATGATCACTGGTCTCAAGGCTGCATTCCAAAATGTTGAGAATAAGATGGATCTGGAAACTGAAAAACTAAGAAGTTGCTATGAAGGACACCTTCCCAAGAGGATGCTTAATTGTTAAGGTTAAACACTGATGATGATGGTTTAGTAATAAGTTGTGCAAATTGTATATACTTGAGGTGTTGTATAAACCTTGAGATAAGCACAAGTTTTGCATTCGCTGATGATAATAATATCCATCAGTGGATGATTTAGTTCTTCACAAGACAAGTCAGAAAATGGAACATTTGAAGGGCTTGGCTTCGTGGAGAAGAATGTCTGATGTTACTTAAACAGTCAAAGTATTCCGCACATCAGATATTCTAAAAAAGAGTTACGTTGATTTCATACCATCAAGGGAACCCATCAGGGTGAACCCGTTAGGGGGAACCCGTCAGGGGAACCAGCCAAGGGGAACCCGTAAGGGAGAGCTCGTCAGGGGAACCAGTCAAGCCTATCAGGGGATGACTGATCCATTGGAGTTGTTGACGAGTGAAAGAATAAATCTCGTTTTAAAAGAATTATCCTTAGATTTATTTTCTGTCGATATTAATGGAGGTTCTTGGTTAGGGGGTGTTAAACAACCCGTGGTTACTTTGCTTAGGCATCAGAGAAGTGGCGGGCTTCAACAGTCGTCGGGGATTACGGAAGGCATCAGGGATTGCGAAGACACATCGGGGAT
>CM025787.1:17380498-17463740 GCA_014636745.2 Centella asiatica | reverse complement strand
TTAAATCTTCAACCATGACACCTTTGACTTTGTCTTTTATTGTTGGGGCTTGTGCAGTAGAAGAAGGAGAAGCTTTTGTTGTTGTTGTTGTTGTTGTTGTTGTTGTTGTTGTTGTTGTCGTTGTTGTCGTTGTTGCTGTTGTTGCTGTTGTTGTTGTTGTTGTTGTTGTTGTTGCTGTTGTTGTTGTTGTTGTTGCTGTTGTTGTTGGTGTTGGAAGTTGTGTTGTAGCTGCTGCAAGATCAGCATGTTTCTTTAAGATCCTGTCCATCATTGCTTGCAATTCTGCATCAAGGACAGGACCAGACTTGTGCGTTTGTACAGGAACATTTGATTTCCTTTATTTGCTGCACTGCACCATTGATGCCAGTAACCAAGAAGTGGTGAAACTTTGTGTGTTTCTTATCCACTTTAGTTACTTCTTCCATAATGGCTTGAATTGATGGTGCAGATGTCGTTGACCCTATATTAGTCACATAGTCCTGCCTTAATTGGGTGGCGGCTTCCTCCAGAGTGTTGGCATAAGAGGCATCAAGCCATTCATCAACATTATGCTCTGGAGCTTCTTCAGGCACAGGTTCATCTGCAAGCCTTGTCTTTAATGCAGAGATATGATCTTGAGACTGTTGTAGACCATAAAGAGTTTCAAAATCTGCATTGGACATCTCAGAGATAATATGTAATGCTGCATCCCCTATGCTTGGACTTTTCTCTGATTCTTCTGTTTGGATATTGATGGAGGGAGCAGAAGAAACCGGAGCTTCTTGTGAGCTGGTTTCAACAGGTTGTAGAAATAACCGTGCTGAAAATTTCTCTCTTTTCTTTTGTTCAAGGATCTCATCCTTGCTCACACCCTCTCCTTTTACCTGGGGTTGGGCACCCAGCTTCTCTATCTCTCCTTTTTCCAAGCTATCTAAAGTTTGACTCTCTTGTATGTGTATGGTCTCTCCTTTTTCCAGGTCAGGAGCCTGACTCTCACTAATTATTCTCACAAACTCACTCATATGGATGGTGTCACTCTGTCCTACAGAAGTGGGGGTTTGAGAAGTGCTTGTGACAGCATAGATAGGGGGTTACCTTTGTTTATCTTGGGCTAGGGATCTATCCATGGAATCTGTTTGAGAGCTTGTCTCGACTATTGGCTCCTCTTGGGAAAAATCAAGAGAATCAATCATATTTATATCAAAAGAATCAAGAGTGGGAGAAAAAGGAGAAGAATGTACAGTTTGGAGTGTTGGTTGTTCCTCAGACATTGAAAATTGAGGAACATCAAAAGATGACTCTATGTGTGCACTCCTTGTGTCACTCTTATCTTTTATTGTCTCTCTTTGGGTTTCCTCTTGTTGATGAACAAGAGGTTGTGCAGACTCTGTACAGTATCTCCTTGGTTGGGAACTTTCTTCAATGTCAACATCCTTTTGGGAGGATGGTGACAGTTCACTGCTTGTCCTTATAACCTCCATTGCTTTTTGTGAAGCAATGGATTGCTTTTGGCTAAGGGTTATAGCTCTCTTCTTCCTCTGAAGTGGAACTTCAGCTTCCTACTCTCCCTCATCCTCACTTACTCCCTCAATTATTTTTGTTTTAATTGGGAGTTTTGTGATTGTCTTTGGTTTTACAACCACAATCTGTTGAGAGACTGTGGAGGGGGCTATGGACAGTTGATGTGAAGTGGTTGGAGGATTAATGGGGGTTTGGCTTTCAATATCCTCAAAAAATTTCAAAGAATAAAGATTTGGAAGCCTGTCAATGAGAATAGATCTCATGACAAGAGGAAAAAATAAAGGGACTCTTACCTTTGCAGATTTATGCTTCACATCTGTAAATATTCTTTTACTCTGAAACTTACCACAGGGGAGTCAGTTTTCTCACCCTGGATGGTAGCAGTGGACCAGACAGCCGTGATAACCTCAGCAGCTTGGATGGGGGCTTCGTAAATGGTATATGAAAGATTGGAGTGTTGAAGGAAATCCATAAAGGGGTGGTACTGGGCTTCAAAGACATGCTTATCAGCCACCCCTGCATGGTTTGTCTTGATGATATCAAAGTCTCCAAACTTGAACATAACAGTTTTAGCGGCCATTTTCAGAGATCTGTGAACTTTAGAAGAAAACTTGAAAAAGGGTTAAATTGCAAAGTATTTGCAGAGAGAAATTAATTTCAGAGCTTGAGTGTTTGTAATTGCAAAGATGTTTGAATTTTGTTTTATCAAATTGTTTGAAACGTTTGCAATTCTTAAGGGTAGTGAACTGTTTTTTATCGTGGGAGAGATAACTACCATATTACCCTCGATCAGAGATTGCCCTAATCTCTGATAAGTTCACTTGTAAGAGACTAGAAGAAGATTAGTCTCTGATAGTGTTGACTATCGGGGACTAATGTAGTCTCTGATAATATTAACTATCGGGGACTAGTTAGTCTCTGATAGTGTTGACTATCGGGGACTAAGGTAGTCTCTGATAGTGTTGACTATCGGGGACTAAGGTAGTCTCTGATAGTGTTGACTATCGGGGACTAAGGTAGTCTCTGATAGTATTAACTATCGGGGACTAAGATAGTCTCTGATAGTATTAACTATCGGGGACTAGTTAGTCTCTGATAGTATTAACTATCTGGGACTAGTTAGTCTCGGATAGTATTAACTATCGGGGACTAAGGTAGTCTCTGATAGTATTAACTATCGGGAATTAGTTAGTCTCTTACTCACTCTAGCTCATATTATTCAATAATCAACTTTTTGAGTATTCATTTCATCATATTTTTCCAGAATTAAAATTCTAGCTCCTAATATTCTGTTTTAATAAAATAGAACAGCTTTTATCCAGAAAATTAATTCTAGCTTCTAATATTCTGTTTTAAAAAACAGCTACTTTCCAGAAATTAAATTCTAGCTTTATACAACTAAACAACTTGTTTTCAAAAATTAATCAATTTTTAGAGGCATAATTCAATATTCCTAATTCAGAAACTAATCTAGAAAAGGTAGATTCATCTAAAGGTTTTGTGAATATGTCTACAAGTTGTTTATCAGTTGTTACCCAGTGTAATTCGATATTACCTTCACTTACATGTTCTCTTATAAAGTGATATCGAATATCTATGTGTTTTGTTCTTGAATGTTGCACTAGATTTTCTGTTATTGCTATGGCACTAGTATTATCATAATAAATAGGAATTTTGGATAATGACATACCATAGTGTAGGAGTTGATTCTTGATCCATAGGATTTGAGCACAGCAACTCCCATCTGCGATGTATTCAGCTTCTGCTGTTGAAGTAGAAACTGAATTTTGTTTCTTGTTGAACCAAGAAACAAGTCTGCCTCCAAGAAGTTGGCAGCTTCCACTTGTGCTTTTCCTATCAAGCTTGCAACCTGCATAGTCAGCATCTGAATAACCGATTAGTTTAAAATCAGATTCTTTGGGATACCATAAACCAAGGTTTGGGGTACCCTTTAGATATTTGAGAATTCTTTTTACAGCAATCAAATGTGACTCTCTAGGGTCAGCTTGAAATCTAGCACATAAACATGTAGCAAACATTATATCTGGTCTACTTGCAGTTAGATATAAAAGAGAGCCTATCATGCCTCTATAGCTAGTAATATCAATTTTTTTTCCTTTTAAATCTTTATCTAGCTTAGTGGCAGTAGGCATGGGTGTTTTTGCAGATGCACAATCAACCAAATCATATTTTCTCAATAAGTCTTTGATATACTTGGACTGACTGATAAATATTCCATCTGTTGATTGTTTTATTTGCAAACCTAAGAAAAATGTTAATTCTCCCATCATACTCATTTCATATCTAGACTGCATAAGTTTTGAAAATTTTTCACAAAGTTTTTCATTTGTAGATCCAAATATAATATCATCTACATATATTTGCACCAATATTATGTCTGAGCCTTGCTTTCTATAAAATAAGGTTTTATCTATGATACCTCTAACAAATTTATTTTCAAGCAAAAATTGAGATAGAGTATCATACCAGGCTCTTGGTGCTTGTTTTAAGCCATAAAGTGCTTTGTCTAACCTGTAGACATGATTTGGAAATTTAGAGTCCACAAAACCTGGGGGTTGGCAAACATAGACTTCCTCTTCCAATTTTCCATTCAAGAAAGCACTTTTGACATCCATCTGGTTCACCTTGAAGTTCTTGTAGTTTGCATATGCCAAGAAGATTCTTATCGCTTCAAGTCTTGCTACTGGTGCAAAAGTCTCATCATAGTCTATTCCTTCTTCTTGAGAATATCCTTTTGCAACCAATCTTGCTTTGTTCCTTGTAATTGTACCAGCTTCATCCAATTTATTTTTGAAGACCCACTTGGCACCAATTATTGATCTATTCCTTGGTTTGGGTACCAGTCTCTAGACTTTATTTCGAGTGAATTGGTTTAATTCTTCTTGCATGGCAATTATCCAGTCAGGATCTTGAAGTGCTTCCTCAATTTTCTTTGGCTCAATCTTTGAAAGAAAACTGAGATATAAACATTCATTTTGAGTTGCACTTCTAGTCTTGACTCCATCCTCTAAACTTCCAATTATCAAATCTGGCGTGTGGTCTCTCAACCATGGAATTGCACATGGCAGATTTGACCTTGAAGTTGAGGCTTCATTTTCTAGATTGGTGTTATCCATTCTAGCTTCATGATCAGAGACTGCTCCCCCTAAATCATTGATTCCTGCATTATCAGTTCCCCCTGAGCTGTTTATTTCTATTGTCTCTGGTGTCAATGTAGTTTCAGATTGTGCATCGGTGACTCTAGTCTCTGGTGAAACATTAGTCTCCGAAGGATTACTAATGTCACCAGTCTCTTGAGTTTCATCTAATAATCTATTCTTTGATAAATTATTAGACCTTGGCACTTCATGCACAACCGTTAGCTCCCCCTTAACTAAGTAGGGATCATTACTATCTTGGGGTTGTTCAGTAGTCTCTAATGGATATTCCCATTCATCCAATTCATTCTCAAAACTGAGAGGTTCAAGCAATCCTTGTCCAATCATTCCTGGAATCTTTTTATCATCAAACAAGACTTGTACTGATTCCACAATGACTTTTGTTCTTAGATTATATACTCTGTATGCTTTACTTGACAGAGAATAACCTAAGAAGATTGCTTCATCAGATTTATTGTCAAACTTTCCTCTTGACTCTGATGAATCTCTCAGTACAAAGCATTTACAACCAAACACATGTAAGAACTTGAGAGTTGGTTTTCTCCCAGTCATTAACTCGTAAGGTGTTTTGTTGTATGCTTTGTTTATCAAAGATCTATTCTGTGTAAAGCAAGCAGTGCTTATAGCTTCCTCCCAAAAATATGTGGGAAGCTT
This sequence comes from Centella asiatica, assembly GCA_014636745.2. Classification (NCBI taxonomy): domain Eukaryota; kingdom Viridiplantae; phylum Streptophyta; class Magnoliopsida; order Apiales; family Apiaceae; genus Centella; species Centella asiatica. The sequence goes on along the minus strand of CM025787.1, from coordinate 17,458,407 downwards.
AGCCTCTTGTAACATAGTCCTTGCTGCTTCAATAAGGGTTCTATTTTTCCTCTCAACAACTCCATTTTGTTGAGGGGTTCTTGGAGCTGAGAATTGATGTGTTATTCCTTTTTCAGTGTAGAATTCAAGTACTTCGGAATTCTTGAATTCTGTTCCTCTATCGCTCCTTATAACCCTTACTGTTTTTCCTAACTCAGTTTCTATCTTCTTGATATGATCAATTATTAACTGAGCAGTTTCATTTTTTGTAAAGAGGTATTTTACCCAAGTATACCTCGTGTGATCATCCACAATAACTAGTGCATATCTATTTCTTAAGATAGACATCACATTCACTTGACCAAATAAATCCATATGTAACAATTGAAGCGGGTCAGTGATAGATGTTGCTGGTTTACTCTTGAATGATACACTCTTTTGTTTCCCTTTCTGGCATGCATCACATAAGCCTTCTTGTGTAAATTCTAATTGTGGAATGCCAGCTACCAAATCCTTTCTCACAAGCTTGTTGATATTCTTAAAATTCAAGTGAGAAAGCTTCTTATGCCAAAGTCAACTTTCGTCTGTTGAATCTTTGCTATACAAACATGTGATTTGATCAGTAAAAGAAATAAGATTTGCAACATACAAATTTCCTTTTCTTTTTCCTGTCAATATCACATTTTCAGATTCCTTGTCACACACCTGGCATAGATCTTCTTTAAAGGTGACATGGAATCCTTTCTCACATAGTTGACTCACACTAAGTAAATTGTGCTTTAAGCCGTCAACCAGTGCTACTTCTGTGAAGATGACATCTCCATGCTTAACATTACCATATCCCCTTGTATGGCCTTTGCTGTCATCTCCAAAAGTGACTTTTAAGCCACTTTTCTCTTCAAACTGTTTTAGCAGGGTCTTATCTCCGGTCATGTGCCTTGAACAACCACTGTCCAAGTACCATGATTTCTTCTTTTTGCCCTGCACAGTAGAGAGTAACTAGTTTGAGATTTTTGGGACCCAGATTTTCTTGGGTCCTTTCTCACTAGTTGTAGCGTCAAGACTTGACTCAGATTGAGTTGATTGTCTTTTAACAGTTTTAACTTTAATAGAACAATCCTTAGTCTTGCTACTTGTTTGTGAGAGACTACCAAGCTAAGAATTTTCAGTTTTAATGCAAAGATGTTCTAACCTTTTTACTGGTGATTTATCTTTTATTCTCTTTGAAGGTGCAGTCTCAATTATATGAATTTTATTTTTGCTCCTACAGTTTACATCTATGTGATTAGGGTTACCACATACATGACATGACTTTCTAGGAGCATCAGGCATTCTAGCATAGTTTGTATGTTTATTAATGCCTATCTTTCCATTCCTATTTTTCTTCTTTCTGCTTAACTCCACCAATTTTTCAGCCTTTTTGTCTGGAAGATTCTCCAGTTTTTTATTTAGTTGTGTCTTTGTCATGAACCCAATATTTAATCTTTTTGTTTCACTCTTATCAACAACATTCACTATCTTTTGATCACTTTCTGTTTTTGCAGTGAATTGTTGATCTTGAGTGTTAATGAATTTAGGTTCAATAACAGGAGAGACAAAATTAATTCTTCTAAAATTTGGCTTACTAATTGAGGGGTTCGTAGCTTCGATTAGATCATTTAAATCTGAACTTTTGTCTAGATTTTCATCATAACCTAGTCCAGATTTTTGACCTATTGTTTGACACTCTACCAAGTCTGTTAACTTTTTAGAGGAAGTGTTCCACTATTTAATCTTAGCTTGAGCAATTTCAAGTTGCTCTACTAAGTAATATTCCCTCTTTTTCAAAGCATCAATCATGTGATGAGCTTTGTTTAACTCAGACTTGATAGTGTCAAATTGTGCCAATCTTTCTTCAAGAAACTTGTTTCTTTTCAAGAGATTGTCACGTGATTCTTTTACATTGGTATGTTCAATAGTTAAAGACCTAAAACTGACATGCAAATCAGACATATCTTTTTGTATGCTTTCAATGCTAGATGTATCAAGTAATCAAGCACATTAAAATTCTGATTTGCATCACATACCTTTGTAGAATCATTTGACTCGTCACTACGAGCCATTAAGGCAAAGTTGACAACTTCTTCGTCAGAGTCGCTGTCAATCCAATATTTTCCCTTAGTTATCAAGGCTTTGTTCTTAGATTTAGCTTTCTTGTCAGCAAAGTCTTTCCTTGATTTTTCATCCTTTGATCTATCACTAGATCTAGGCTTCCTGCACGCATTGGCAAAGTGCCCTAACCCATCACAGTTGTAGCATCTTATCTTTTTTAAGTCGAAGGTGACTTTTTGACCTTCACGTTTTGGGTTAGGCTTCCTTGACGATTTTCTTCCTTTCCTGCTTGCTCTAAATTTCTTTCTTGAACTATTTGACCATAAACGCCATGAATTCCTCCATATTATCATCAGAATCTAGTTCATCTTCCTGATTAGTCGAGCTAGCACTGGAAGATTCATCATCAAGCTTCTCTTGAGACTTGCTTGTCTCAACCATCAACGCAGCTCCTCTATCCTTGCCATACATGCGTTGTCGTTGCTCTACTTCAAGTTCATAAGTCTTTAAATTCCCGTAGAGCCTGTCCAGTGTGAGGATATCCAAGTCATGAGCCTCTCTTATTGTCGTTGTCTTTGGATCCCAACTTAGTGGGAGAGATCTCATGAACTTGGTGTTTATATCCTCATTATCATAAGACTTTCCAAGTATTTTCAAATCATTGAGCAAAGTGTTGAACCTGTCATATACTGACGTTATTGGTTCACCAGGCTTTGCTTGAAAGAACTCATATTGTTGTGTCAACAATGATCTTTTGTTCTTTCGGACTTGGTCAATCCCTTCACACAGGACTTTGATGGTGTCCCAGATTTGCTTTGATGTAGTGCAATTTATGATGCTTGTGAACATATTTTTATCAATTCCATTATAAAGTATGTTCATCACCTTAGCATCCTTTAACACTTGCAACTTGTCTTCGTTTGTATAATCACATTCTGAAGCAAATTCAAAGTGTTCTGCAACAACAGATCCATCGACAGTTTTAGCAGGAATAAATTTCCTGGGTAGATAGGGACCCTTCTCAATCTTATCAATATAATCTGGATCTGTTGCTCTCAAGTGCATGTACATCTTTTGCTTCCACATTGGATATTCTTCTCGTTTAAGAATAGGGATTCTAGTACCACCATCACGACTTCCTGCATACGCCATTATGCTAGAGCTGCTTGCTTCATCATTGGCCATCTCTTGGAACGTATTAATTGACTAAATCCAATTACAGGCTCTGATACCAATTGTTTTCCCAGTGAGATGCCGAGAACTTGTAGAGGGGGGGGGGGGTGTTGAATACAAGTTTTTTGAAATCTTTTCAAATTACTTGTTCTTTAAGAAATTAACTTTTCTTGCGGAATATAAAGAACAAGAACACGAATCAATTTATAAACAATTGCTTTATTGATTTACAATTTAATACAAATCCTAACAATTACAAAAATGTAATCGTCAGCTTCTTTTCTATTCTGTATAGGAAAAGATACACAACTATGAAAAACCTATACAGCTTCAAAGTTACAATTCTCTGTAAAATACTAATTACAGCTTTTCTAACAACTGAATTACTATTGACTCAGTTCCTATTCTGAATAAAATTTAGCTTCCTTATTCGAATCAAATACAATCTTTCCTTCTTTTTTGATAGGAACAGATTTCTGGTTAGTTTCCTTACCAGCTACGTCTTCAATAAAATCTTGCTTTACGTGGAAGACATTCCTTTTTAATTCGAACTCTGTATCTTTCAGGAAATAATTCACGATTAGTCCCTGATGCTTCATCTTTAGTCTCTGGTGACGTCATTATTAGTCCCTGATGCATTTAGTCCCTGATGACGACAGCTTGTGTAGTCTCCGATAGAATTATTTAATCTCTGACGCGTTAAGGCTTAATCTCTGATGACGTCAGCTTAGTCTCCGATACTTTTAACTTTAGTCCCCTATGACGTAAGCTTTAGTCTACGACTCCTTTAGACTTAATCTCTGATGACTTAAGTCTTAGTCTCCGATAGGAAAAACTAGTCTCCGACAGATAAAATCTTTTTAGTCCCTGACCAATTTTCCTAGTCTCTGATAAGCCTTTTTGCAAATTCTAACAGATCAAATACACATCTTGACTTTCTGAAGCTTCGATACACCATTCCAGCAGTTACTTACAAACAAGGAATATTTATATCTCTTTACAAAGAATGAATGAATTACAAACAAAGAGATAACTGCTAGCTACAAAACTTTAGTGTTACTAATTAACACTTTCTATACATTTGTACTCTAAGTAATCTAAAGACAATCATCATCAAATGTTCTAAAACCTAACACCCGACGAGTTTGGCGGTGAGCAAATTATCCCCTGATGGGTAAGTCATCCCCTGATGAATGAATGATACCCTGATGGTCGAGAGATATCCCCAGACGGGTAGTTTACCTACTGATGTCCAGTTATCCCCTGACGACTAGTTATTCCCCGATGACAAATGATCCCCTGACGTGGAAGATTTTCCCCTGATGCACAGTTTGTCTTTGAAACTATAAAAACATTATTTTCTTAAATTATTTTATGATGTTTCAATGATTTATTTAACCTCAACGATCCTTATGTCAGATTTGAAACATTAAAAGTTTAAGGACATCACATATGCATTTTTTTCATAATTCTTATTAAGGTATTAAATTTATCATGTTATATGCATGTTTTATAGAATCTTTCACTCACAAGTAAATTGAATTTGATTGTGTGCCAAGGGACTGAGGCAAGTATATTCTCACTCTTATGCTTATTTCTGTTAAGCTTATGATCAATTGATTCGACATGCGTACAAGGTTATGACTTTTATGTTTAAATTTTCTTGTGAATCAGAATACTATGCTTTAATTTTCGCTAGCATGATATGAATGAAAGTGCATGGATATAACGGAGCTTTGATTTATTAGTTATTTTTTCAATTTTATATCTGTGCTAATGAATGAGGATGATATGTCCCTTAAATGGGTTATGCCACATGGTTGGCTAGAGGAAAGGAAAGGTGTTGATTTGTTCTTCACCTGACCTAGAGGAATTATAAGTGACTACGTACGTTCACATAAGGATGGATCATACAGTCACAGTTAGGCCAACTGTATACCGTATGGTTAGCAGACCCATTGGGTTTAGCCCCCGATGGATATTTTTGAGAAAGGTTATACACAGGTGAATACCTGCCTTTCTTCAAAGAGGATTACACATTGTTTATCATCAGTGATCCTCAAGGTTCTTCAAAGATTTTTGAGGCATCAGTATTGTGTCACTGAGCCTCATAAACAAAATTGAACTTCCATAAATATTCCAAATTTATTTCTCTGTTTTGTTTATATACTTGTTGCGCGTAAATTGCTCATTCTTGTTAAACTTAATGTCTTGCAGGGCATGGTCCAAAGGCTGAACCCTCTGACAAGGGGAAAGCAAAGATGATCGGCTACTGAGTTTGGCTAACCCTTTTGAGTGTCGATAAGGAAGGAAGAAACGAAGATGTCGAGAAGAGTCATGTTTTGTATTATAATATAGAGATAGAATAGTTTTCGCTGAGAATGTAATATTTTGGGTTGTAATAACTATTTACTAATTCCTTTTATTAGTATTTATGCTATGAATGGATGTGAAGTTATCTTTCCTTCTTTTGATGAAGCCCTGGTCCAGTAAGGGATTTTGGGGTCGTCACAGGATCCATGAAAACTCCCCTGAGTTGCTGCGTATCTCAACTACTGAATTTTCAATCAAATTGTTTCCATCACTTTCTGAAGATGCATTGGATGAAGATGAATTATCATTGCTAGGTTGAGTGATGTTTTCTTTTAGCTCCTTTGCAGCAACAACAGGCTCTTGTTCATCATACTCTGAATTTCCTGAATAGTTTTCATTTTCAAATCTCAAAGGCTCAGTTTCATCATAATCATGTAGTCCTGGAAATTCAGAATCATCAAAGTTGACATTTACCCTTTCCACAACTTTCTGCAATCTTATGATGTAAATTTTGTATGCTTTGCTTGTGAATGAGTACCCCAAAAAAATTCCTTCATCTGCCTTATCCTCAAATTTTCCAAGGTGCTCACTATCTCTAAGCACAAAGCACTTGCTTCCAAAGACATGCAAGAACTTTAAAGTAGGTTTTCGTTCTGACAACAATTCATATGGAGTTTTTCCTTGTTACTTGTTGATCACAAATCTATTCTGAGTGAAGCATGCAATGTTGATTGCTTTAGCCCAAAAATAAGTAGGCAGATGTGCAACTTCTAACATAGTTCTTGTTGCCCCTATAAGAATCCTGTTTTTCCTCTCAACCACTCCATTTTGATCTTAAGTTCCTGGGGCTGTGAACTAGTGCGTAATTCCTTTATTAGCATAGAAGTCTCTCAGTTCTGTATTTCTGAATTGTGTTCCATTGTCACTTCTAAGAGCTCTCACTTCTTGGTTGGACTTTTTTTCAATTTTCTTGATGAAGTCCATGATTATTTAAGGGTTCTTATCTTTTCTATGTAGAAACCTCGCCCACGTTGTTATTCCCAAATGAGTATTTTAGAAGAGGGGTTAAATACAATACATGGCAAACAATGAACAAAATAGATGAACAAGTATTGTATTCTGATGTAGCTTTTGTGCGTTAAAATGATGTAATAGTAAACTTAAAACAACACAGAAATTTCAAGACTAATAAAGTTTATAAATCCCAAAGTTTTTGCTACAACTTGATTTCTCAATCAACTTCCTTCTCTGAAACAAGAGTTTTAGCTTCTATTTCCTAGAGAGAGAGATATATATCTTTTTCTAATATGTTCTACTTTTTATATGAGAGAGAGGCTACCAATTGTGTTTCTTGTTCATCACTTTTTCTTTTACATGAAAGCGTATAAAATTATGTAAATAGGAGTTGTTACAGTAAAGATATGAAAAGATTATTTATTGTCCATTCCTACTTTTCTGTAGACTGAGCTTACCTCCTTTTTCTTCTTCTTTTTGGTCTCACTCCAGATTAGGTAAAGTCTTTCCATTTCTCTCTCTTGCTTTTTGTTGTAAACTTGCCAGGATCAAAAAAGTAGACACAAAAGTCTAATCCCTTTTCTTTCCTATTACTGTTTCTTTGACTTGTCTGTGTGGTCACATTTCCTTAAACTTTGGTGCATGAAATCTGTGGACTTTGGTAATGGTCAAAAACTTTGGTGCTGAGTTCATTATTCACTAATGGTAATTTGGCATTAACTTCTTAAACCACTGATAGGGCACACTTTGGCACTGAGCTTTTTATCCACTGAAACACACTTTGGCGTTGAGTGGCATATCCACTGATGACACACTTTGATGTTTCACAACTCTGTTTTGCACTTTGGCGCTCATTAATATTTTCTCGACAAATTTGGCAATGAATGAACTAGGCTCTATATGACTTCAGCGATTGGGAGACTTTGGTGCTATTGTTCAGAGTTCGGCGTTGAGCATTTGGCACCGACTTTGGCAATAGTTAAATAACTTCGATGCTGTTCATTTATGTTTGGTGCTTTCCAAAACTCATTTTTGGCACTGACTTCTTGAATTACGTGTTGAACAACCTTGATTCCATTCTTTAGTGTAAAATGCCTTAGAAATATTCTCACCATTTATTTGTTTGCTGAGGCATGAACATCTTAATGAACTTCTCTCGCACAACTTCATTCCATGATTAACTTGTATCTCCCTTGACTTTTGACTTTGGTATTGTTGTCACATGTTTGGTGTTGAACAGGACTTTGGTGTAGTTCAACTTAAAGCACTCTAAAGAATTCTAACCTTTTTTTAGCCTGGTCTCTAATTACATTATCAGAACAACATCACAGCAGTCACATAGTTGTGCTTCTAAATTTGACAAGACTAAATTAGTTAAGTTATCTATTCCTAAAATATAATTAGGCAATCATTAGACACAACAATTTCCCCATATTTATTTTTATGGACATAAATATAAATTTTATGAATGATAACTTAACTATCTAATGAAGACAAATCATTACAAAGCTTTACACTTGTACAAATTTACAATACTTTACAGAATAATACATTTTTCAGTAGATTTTCTTTTGATAATCACAAGTAATTTGCCCCTCTAGACTGAGCTGATAATCTTGATCTTACTTTGATGTCTGACCTTGCTGAACTGATTCTTTCATGATGAGTGTTTCTTTCAAGACTTTCAACACATTCTCTTCATGTGAATCTTGAGGATTTCTAAAGAACTCTATAAAGTTTCTGGGAGAACTCGGTCGTGCAGTGCTAAGATGGGAAAGCTCAAAGACAAAATGTCTATTCCTCCGGTCATTAAAGTTAAGCTTGGTTGGATTGAATAGTATTATTTTCATGTCCTTCTCTTGTTCTCTTTTAATTTCAAAAATCTTCTGAAGAGCCTCCATAGCTTGTTGATATTTCCATGTCCTTCTCTAGTTCTTTTTTCATGTCCTTCATTGAAACAGTTTTTGTTACTCCATCATTGTAGATGAGCTGAGCTACCTTGATCGTCCTTGTTCCTTCCCATACAAACTTTATGTCAATGACCCTCTCAACATCTTCTTTGTTGAATGTGTCTTTATCAGGTTTTTTAGATGTGATGAGGTTAATAAAGAGTGTAGGTTGAGCAATTTGTTTCTTACTGCTGCTATATGGCTTTTGTCCAGCAGCCTGTTTGAAGTTAAATTTCTTTACTCCTACCCTTCTTTTAATCCTGTTGGATTGTTGTGCTTTTTGAGCTTCTTCTTTCTCTTTTGCCACCTTATCTCTCCTACCTTTATCCTTTTGCAGCTTGATGTTTGATGCTATATTTGTGGCTACATCTATAGATGTTCCCTCATACATGGCATCATGAGAGGAAGCATCATCAATGAAATTAGGAGAGATATCCTCCCTTTGTGAAGGTGTCCCCTAAATTTGGATGCCAGATCATTTGAGGAAGATGCCTTGGAAGTACTCCCCCTTATCCTTCCAACATCTTGATGAGGCACATAAAGGTGTAGGATACTTGGCAAAGAGTGTCATGGCTTCACTCTCTCAGTGTGTTTTTGACTGATTTCATCAGCCCTTCTCTCACTAATGTTTATTGCCCCTAAAGGCACACTCTCACTCATTGAAGGGGAATGCTCAACCCTCTCATCTTTTTCCATGCTCAAGGCATGACTCTCTGTGTTAATTTCTAATTCTTCTCTCTCTCTTATTCTTCTCTTTTCCTCACTTATCCTAACATGATCTTCTTGAGCAATAGAAGAACCAAGTAACTCCCTAGAAGGAGTCTCCTCATACATAATCTCAATATCATCAGAAGATACAGGGGTAGGAGAAAATCTAGTGGAAGTATGGAGGACTGATGTTGAAGTATGAACTTCGGGCCTAGCATCAGCCTCGATGCTGGGAAAGTTAAACAGAGTCTCAACAACCTTTACTTCCACATTATTTAGTGGGACCTGAGATATGGTATCTACTACACTAGGTGCAACAGGTTCCTATGGACCGCTCAGTATTGGCTCAGCCAAAAGGCAATCTAGCTGATCAGAACCAAATGAAGCTTGAGATTGCTCCATTAGTGAAGAAGAAATATGTGGAGATATGGAAGGAATAGTGGAGGACAAAAACTCCATGAAGGAGTTGAGTGTTGGTTGTTCCCCCTAAGTAAAGGAGGGAACATCAAAGGAAGACTCAGAGTGCTCTCCACTCAGGTGTGTGGGCGCATGTGATGGTACAAACTCTGTATAGGTTGTCCTTGGAGGAGGACTTTGTTCAATAGATACATTTTGTTGAGAAGATGCATTTGGGGATGTGTGTTGTACCATATCATCCTCTATATCCTTTTGGGAGGATACATGGTGGCTTATAGCAGCTGCCTTCTTACTCTTCTTCCTAGGTATAAGTGGAAGAACAGTTGTTGAAGGTTCCCTAGCCTCACTTCCCTCTTGTATTGCCTCACTAGTCTCTATGTTATGTGTTGTGGTTTTTCTTTTCTTTAAGCCCTGGTTGTTGAGAACTAGAGAGCCTTGGATCAGTAGCAGTATATTCAGAGTGTGGAGGTGGAATGGGTTGGTCAGCCTGGGCTAGAGGATGGGGAATTGCATCCTCTTGGCCAACATTTTGAGAAAAAGAGGAAGGCGGTTGGACAAATGGAGTAGAAGAAATTATACCTGCCATGTGCTCTGTCAGGGCAAGTCTAACCTCCTCATTCTTCTTCTTTGTGAGAAGAGAAGCAATGATGTTGCTAAGCATTTGGGATGGCTCCTCCTCTTCACTATCAGCAAATGGAGTAAGGTCTACCTCTAAATGTAGAATAATCATCAAGAGAAATCTTGGATAGTAGCACTTAACATTTGCACTAGTTGCCAGATTCCTGCTAGCCAATCTTTCCATTTTGTTGATCATTTCAATAAGTAGTAGTTTGTCGATGTTGATCCTATAGTTGGTGGCGATAGTAAATCCTAGTGTTTGCACCATGCCGGTAACCCATTCCAACCACTGATTTTTGGTGCAAACACTTTGAAGATGGTTTCGAAGAAGAAATTCTACTCCATTCTTAAGTACTGCTTCTCTATTTTGCTTAAATTTAGCTCACCAACATAGTTGATGTGTCTGAAGAAGTTGATTAAATCTTGGGAAGAAGGATCATTAGCATATTTCTCCACAAGAAGGTGTAGAGCTTCATTTACAGTTCTGTCAGTGATTGTATACTCAACATCGTTGAAGGTGACCTTAATGGTGAGAGTAGTCTTATGTGGAAGATGTTTGAGCGATTATCCACAAATGTTGAAGAGCTCCCCTTTTTAATTTTTGACCATTGAGCAGAGCATAACTCACAAACGAATTGTTGAGAAACTGTACTACGGCTAAAAGAGTTTGTTAGGTCCCAAAGAGAAAAATACTAGAAGGGGGTAGAATAGTGTTTTTCAAAATTTAAGTCTTGCTTATAAACTTTGTAGTTTTAAAACACTTCTTATATTTTGAAAAGAGTTAGCAGTGAAATTTGTAGCAAAGAACCCCTTAATTTTTAGTACAATGGCTTAAGGGAGAAATGTCGGTAAGTCTTTGCTAAATGAGTTTAGTAGAGACTGAGCAAAGCAAGGATAAAGGAAATGAGCAATATAAAAGATAAGCAGTAAAGTAAAGTAAGCAGGAGAATTTTTATAATGGTTAGGTCTAAGCCTACTCCACTATTATTCTCTTTACTTGAGAAGACACTCACTAAAATGTTCACACAGAACAATAAGCAGCAGGACACTTAGTCCAAAAATACAATGGGTCACTTAGACCAGATAGTCACACAGACTAATAGCAGATGAAGTATCTTGCTTGCTATCTCTAAGCAATAAGCTCCTTGTTGAGCAGATTAGATAGAACTTGTTCAGGCTTGAATTTGTGTCTTGCTGAGTTCTTTGAGTGTCAGATTGTCAAAACAATTTCTTGGTTGTTCAGATTTCATAAATAAAATTTATGACTCATATTTATACTACTCCAAAAATCTATCCGTTGAGAATTTAAAATAGATCTGTTAGGAGTTGTACTGCCTTGATAGTGACTTGTACTTTTCCAGCTTCTCCTTGCTTAGTTCAAAAAGATAGCCGTTATTTTGTTTTCTAGTGTTTTTTGAAAAAGTTCTCTAGGAGTTGACTAAGCAGGACAAAAGATAGTCTTTTTCTGACACTCTTAGTTGGCTCTTGCTTGGATCAAGGTAAGCGATCTTGCTATATCAGTCCTTGCTTATTTCCATTCTAGGCAAGACTATCCTTGAAATTTCCTTTACATCTCCAGCATCCTTCTTGATCAATAAGTAGAGTCTTCATTTGTGATCAAAATTCTTGCTTAACTAACATAATATATCCACCTAACAAATTAGATATGTTTTTATGTCCTTTTACATCATATAAGCATGGACTACATTACATCATCAATTCTTATATCAGTTAATATAATTCTTTAAGCAATAGTAATATAAGAAGGGGTGCATCAACAGAGTTCATGAACAGTCATCTGACAATGGATACTGCAGAAATTACTCTTTTGGATGACGACTTGGGAAGCCATTTTTGAATATGTTTGAAGCTTTGAAGTTTCCGAAGGTGTTTGAGAGTTTGAGAGAAATCGTGACTTGGGAATTTTTTAACTGTCAGTGTGAGAACCCGAAAATTTTAAATGTATTTTATGGTAAGAAATAATTTTATTTTGTGTTATTATATATTTTTTTATGGAGTTTGTGTGAAGACCCGGATTTGTAAATAAATTCCGTTATGAAATTTAATTATTTTAGCTTATTTTTCTTCATGAAAATTATTTTCTTATAAGTTGTGAATATTGAAATTATATTTTCTTATGAAAAATTTATCTGCAATGTGATGTCCAAAAGATTTTTAAATGATTTCGTAAAACTCATGAGGTTATGAGTTGTTCTACCCTTAAAGGAGTGTTTCGCGGGAATGCCTCGGGTAGCTACAGTACCCGTCTTCTTTTTAAATACTCCACTGCTGGGGGGAACAGCAGCATTAAATGCTCATCATCCCTATCATTACCCAAGAGTCAGCTATGAAAGATGACCGATGGACACAGCAGCCGTTTCAACCATTCTTTCCTTCTTCAGTTATTTCCTTTCTTTTCATAGCCAACGACTGAGATCAAGTTGATCCGACGGTCCTTGTTGTTCAATCAAGTGATATATATACACATCACGCTGTTGTAACCCTAATTCTACCTTTCTAAACTTCCATCAAACTTAAATTTAATTTTCGAGACAACAGTTCTTCTTGAAGGATAAACCGGAGCATTTATTTCCTTCCTACAGTAAGGAGGTAAGAGCATCTCATTTAAGTCTTGCTATATTTCTTGCATCTCTGCTCTACCTACCACATTTAATACCATGTTCATTTATTTTCAAAAGTATGACTTAATGCATATTCTAACGATCGGAGTTAATGTCATTTATTTCAAGTTGTCTAAGATGGGTGTAGTGTTGTTGACAACCACCTGGTGGACAAACCTTTAACTACCAAACATTCTTTTGTCAGTAGTTGCAACCCCATGCTTGAGTATTCTTTAACCTGATTTTTAACCCTAAACCGTGTTTAGGATGGCATGCAGACCATAGGAAATGTTACGTATCACTGAGAGAATGATGAGTTTTGACCTAAGTGTGGTTATGGTTGAGGGCACCACACATGGAGGAGTGAGGAAAACGACCCTGTATCTGAGACAGACCTTAACCTAGTCTCTGACGGGTTTGAATTAGTCTCTGATCTTGTAAAATAATCCCCGATGGGTTGATAATCCCCGATGGGTTGATAATCCCCGATGAGTTATTAATCCCCGATGGGTTGATAATCCCTGATGGGTTGATAATCCCCTATGGGTTATTAGTCTCCGATGAATTAAAGCGTAGTAATTCCCTGATGCGCAGTTTGTTTTAAAATTAGAAAATGTTATTTTCTTAAATTATTTTAAGATATTTAAATTGATTTCTTAACCTCAATAGTTTTTATATCAGATTGAGACGTTAAAAGTTAAGGACATCACATGTGCATTTTCCCTCATATTTTAATCCAGATATTAAATTCATCTTGTGATATGTATATTCTTACAGAATTTTCCACTCACGAGTAAATTAAATTTTGGTCGTGAGCAAAGGACTGAGGCAAGTATATTCACAATCTCATGCTTATTTCAGTTTAACGCACTATCATTTGTTCCGATATGCGTAGAAGGTTGGATTTATACTTTAATTGTTCTGATGAATGAGCATGCTATGCTTTTGATTCTGCTAGCATGATATGAATGATGATGCATGGATATAAATGAGCTTTGAATTTCAGCTATGTTTTCAATCTTATATCTGTGCAATGAGAATGTGAATGATGCCCCTTATGGGGGGTTATGCCACATGGTTGGCAAGAGGAAAGGAAAGGTGCTGATGTGTTCTTCACCTGACCAAGAGGAAATGTTATTTGACTACGTAGTCACTCAGAGGGATCATGCGGTCAAGCCTGGCCAGCTGTGTACTGTATGGTTAGCAGATCCACGGGTGTAGCCCCCGTTGGATATTTGAGAAAGTTATGATTAGGTGTATACCTGACTTTCTTCAAGGGAGGATCACAAGTTGTATATCATCAGTGAATCCTCAAGGATATTTGAAGGTTTCCGAGGTCTTTGCATTGCTTCACCAAGCCTCACAAACAGAATTTGAATTTCTCTCCTTTGATTCCAGATGAAATTCGTTGAATTATTCATATTTTCCTCAATGTGTATATACTTGCTGGGCGTAAAACGCTCACCCATGTTGAATGTTAATGTCTTGCAGGACAAAAAGCTAAAGCTGAACCCTCTGATAAGGGGAAAGCAAAGATGATAAGCTACTAAGTGTTTATCCTTTTGATAGAACTGATGAAGGAAAGAAAGGAATGAAGGAAGGAAAGAAGGAAGACGTTTGAAGAGTTAATGAGATTTATTTTGTTATTAAGAAATTATGTAATAGCTTCCGCTGTAATTACTTAATTCTTGGGTTGTAATAACTCTTAAATGCTGTTTTTATTCAGTATTTATTTATGAATGGATGAATGGTTATCTTTACCTTCTTATGATGATGCCCTAGTCCGGTATGGGATTATGGGGTCGTCACAGTTTGCCTTTTTAAATATGAATGATAAATTCATATCTACAATGAAAATTTTGATGATGATGTGATATCCATGATGATGAGGTAAAGTTCCTTAAAAAGGTATCAAAAAGGGGATTAGCAAACCCCATATAAGATTATATTGAACAGCATGGAGGAAGAGGAGAGGGTTACGTAGCATTTGTGATTACGTGTTTGATTAGAAACTGTTTAGGTGGCTAAGTTTTCATGCATGTAGGACAGTAGCTGTTTGTTGTCAAGAAGTCATGATGAACAGCCGTTTTACCATCCAAATTAACCAATCGTTTTATTCCAATGCGTAACCTTAGTTTACTGCTCTTGAACTCTATAAATACCTCATTCGAGATGAAATTTTAACTCTTTCACCAAAATTTCTCTTTTAAAGAGTTTCGTTTAAACATATCATCTCCATAAATTTCCAAGCTCTTTTTTCGGAAAATTATTTTCAGACCAGCTTTGATTTCACCCTTGAGAACAAAGAGGTATGAACCTAGAACCCTACTCAGTTTCTTTCGTGCATAGCATCAAGATTTATGCTAAGTACTTATTCTTTTGCATCTTCATAAGACATCATAAGCTGGGTTTGAGCATGATAGGTCTTCCATCGTAGCAGAATCAAGAGATGTTGTTAATCTCTGATGAGATATTCTTAGTCTCTGATGAGATAATTTTAGTCTCTAACGAGATAATTCTTAGTCTCTGATGAGATATTTTTAATCTCTGATGAGATATTCTTAGTCTCTGACGAGATAATTTTAGTCTCTGATGAGATGTTGTTAGTCTCTGATGATGACGTCACCTTTAGTCCCCGATGAGTTAAGATGACGTCATCAGTCTCTGATGACGTCAGCCGTAGTCTCCGACAGGCTAAAGTTTAGTCCCCGATGACGTCATTAGTCTCCGACGAGTTGTTACTCTCGGATGACGTCAGCTTTAGTCCCCGATAGGCTAAAGTTTAGTCCCTGATGACGTCATCAGCCTCTGATAAGAAGTTAGTCTCTGATGACGTCACTCTTAGTCTCCGATAGAATTAAGATGACGTCATCAGTCCCTGATGAGTTGTTAGTCCCTGATGACGTCATTCCTTAGTCTCCGATGGGCTAAGTTCAGTCCTTGATGACGTCATTCATAGTCTCTGATGAAGGAAATTTCGTAGTCTCCGATGAAGGAAATTTTGCAGTCTCTGATGAAGGAGATTTCTTAGTCTCCGATAAAGGAAATTCCTAGTCTCTGATGGCTAAGGATATCAATCCCTAACGAGTTTGTTAATGAGAAAATTATTCTCCGATGCATAGTCTGTTATCAAGACTATAAAACATTATTTTCTTAAAATTATTTTATGATGTTATTCTTTAAAACAGTAAAAGTTTAAGGACATCACATACATATTTTCTTTCATAAATTCTTATTAAGGTATTAAAATATTACTTGCGTAATTTACAGAATCTCTCTCTCACAAGTAAATTGATTTGAATTTTGTGCAAAGGACTGAGGCAAGTATATTCTTACTCTTATGCTTATTTCAGTTAAGCGCATGATCAATTGATTCGACATGCGTACAAAATTATGATATTTATATTTAAATTTCCTTGTGAAACAGAATGCTATGCTTTAAATTTCCGCTAGCATGATATGAATAAAAGTGCATGGATATAAAGAAGCTTTGCTCTTTCAGCTATTTTTCAATGTTATATATGTGCAATAAATAAGAATGCTATGTTCCTTGAATGATGAAGCCACATGGATGGTTAGAGGAAAGAAAAGGTGCTGATTTGTTCTTCACCTGACCTAGAGGAATTTTATGTGACTACGTACGTTCACACAAGGAGGGATCATACGGGCACAGTTAGGCCAGTTGTATACCGTATGGTTAGCAGATCCAACGGTTTTAGCCCCCAATGGATATTTTTACTTCAAGGAAGTTATGCTTTGTTTTAAGAAGGATTACACAATTGTTTATCATCAGTAGTCCTAAAGATTCCTTAAAGATTTCTGAGGCATCAGTATTGATTCACTAAGCCTCTTAGCATAATTGAATTTTTTTGAAACATTCCAGAATTATTTTTCCCAAATTATTTATATACTTGCTGGGCGTGAACCGCTCATTCTTGTAGAATTTTAATGTTTTGCAGGACAGAATATAAAGGTTGAGCCCTCAGACAAGGGAAAGGCAAAAATGATCGGTTACTGAGGTTGGCTAGCCTTTGTAATGCCAATAAGGAGGGAAGAAAGGAAGATGATCTGAGAAGTGATGTTTTGTATTATAGTATAGAAACAGTATAGCTTCCGCTGACAATGTAATATTTTAGGTTGTAATAACTCTTTATATGGTTTCATTCAGTAATTATTATATGAATGGATGTGTGGTTATCTTTTCCTTCTTTTGACGAAGCCCTAATCCAGTGAGGGATTCTGGGGTCGTCACATTCAGGGTTCAGTGGAAAAGAAAAGAACTAGGGCTCACAGGCATATATATAAATAAATAAATATCCTTTTAGTTTGGCGAAAATTTAGAATTTGAACCGTTTAAATTGAAAATTAATTATGCGCCAAACTCTGGGCCAAATATCTCTGTGCCAAACTCGTCGAGATATAATCTATAATTGCGTTGAACTTAAATGATCATCACCAAACTGAGTTTAGTGTTTAACTTACCTAAGACCAACTTGACTTACACCAAACTAGTCGGTAATCATTAAGTCTAACACCAAACTATAATGACTAGTGCCAAACTTGGCGAAAAATAATTTCAACACGAGAACATTTATTAATTAAATTGTTTGCGCCAAAGTTATTTTGAATGTTGCCAAACTTTTATCCTAAGATCATCGTCAAACTAAACAATATTACTGAACTAAAACAATTACTCAAACACTGAAGTTGATGCTTAAACAAAATACCAAAATAAGTAACTTAAACTAAGAACAATAAAACTTTATGTCACCAAACTGTTGTAACATAGTGCCAAACTCTAAAAACAAAATAGAAATTTGTGCTGAACTTCATTTGACTAACGCCAAACTCAGTTCACTAGCACCAAACTTAGTTGAGATATCAATAACACCAAACTAGATTGGCTTACCCCTAAACATAGGCATTTTAATACACACCAAACTAGATTATTGATAAACTCTCGCCAGACTTGGCTCCAAACAAGAGTTTTGACTAGTACAAAACTTAAGAAGACAACCACCAAACGCTAGTCTACAGCAATAAAAAGACTTATAAAAATTGTTCGACTTACATATCTAGTAGGTGATCATATATAGATGAAAATCAATCAGATAATGCTCACAACTATAATTTCTTACATCATTTTCTAAGTTAATAAATTCAACTTACCTAGTTCACTAACCAATCTTAAAAATGTGGATTCATCAAGAGGTTTTGTGAAAATGTCAGCAAGCTACTTGTTAGTAAAGACAAAATGTAATTCAATGTTACCATTCATAACATGTTCTCTAATGAAATGGTACCTAATGTCAATGTGCTTAGTTCTAGAGTGATGGACAGGATTATTTGTAATGACTATGACACTTGTATTATCACACAGAATTGAAATCTGGTTCAAGGTCAAGCCATAGTCCAAAAGTTGATTTCTCATTCATAGGATTTAAGTAGAGCAACTCCCAACTGCTACATATTCAGCCTTAGTAGTGGAAGTTAAAATTGAATGTTGTTTCTTACTACACCATGAAACAAGCCTACCACTAAGAAATTGACAGCTTCCAGATATGCTCTTCCTATCAATCCTACATCCAGCATAATCAGCATCAGAATAGCTAACAAGGTCAAAAACCGAATCCTTGGGATACCAACTGCCAAGATTTGGAGTTCCCTTGAGATATCTAAAACTTCTTTTGATGGCTATTAGATGAGATTCTCTAGGATCTACCTGAAATCTAGCACACAGACAAGGTGAGAACATAATATGTGGTCTACTTGCAGTAAGATATAAGAGAGAACCTACCATACCCAAGTAGGATGTGATGTCTACCTTTTTGCCTTTAAGAACTGCATCAAGTTTGGTGGCAGTTGGTATAGGAGTCTTTACAGGTGCTACATCTTCAAGATTGAACTTCTTTAGGAAATCTTTCACATATTTTGACTGTCTTATGAATATGTCATCAGTTCTTTGGCTCACTTGAAGTCCAAGAAGAAAGTCATCTCTCCCATCAAACTCATCTCATACCTACTCTATATTAACTTAGAAAAATTCTCTTATCTTTGTTTCTCTCAAATTGATTGAGTTCTTCTTGCATAGCAATCACCCAATCAAGATCCAACAATGCATCCTCAAATTTATTAGGCTCAATTTAAGATAAGAAATTTGAGAATAGACACTCATTTTGAGTAGCTCTTCTTGTTTTTACACCACTCTCAGGATCTCCAATGATTAACTCAAAAGGAAGACTCATGTTTCACCTCCTTTATATTGGTAGATTTGTTCTTGATAAAGAAGCTTCATTTGTTGTAGAGACCCAACTCGAATAACAAATAAACAGCAATTACATTTCAAATACCATATTCAACAAGTCATTAAATTCAACATCAAACGATCTGAAATATTAGACACTTCTAAACAACATAAACACAACCTATTATACAAAACATATCTTATACATTACAAGCCAAAATCCTAATCAACCCCGAAAAATACATTCTAAGAAAAACTATATGCACAAATGGACTGGAGAGAGAGAGTGTGATCACGGCTTCCCGACCTCTGTCGCGTCGAAGTATGCACAAAGCTGCAAAACAGCTCAAAAGCTATACTGCACAACCTGAAACATTTAGCGTTTTATATGAGTCGCAACTCAATGAGTAAACCCCACACATATCATACAATTTACATATATAATTCATATAACTCAAATCAATTCAGATATATCAAATATGCAATGCTATATTCTTTTCTTTTTCCGGTAGTGGCTCGATGTGTCAGAATATTGCCCCGGGAATTCCTGTATACAAATCACAAAGATCTTTCCAATAACCAACAGTATGAACCCGTAGGTTTATTCAAATAAATTGTTGGCCAGCCAGTGTAATAGGATGGATCCCAGAGGTGGCTCATACGGGTTTTCACCTCGTACAGCACTTAGTCCACCTATGTTCTCATGTAACCAATATAACCAATATATTTGCAAATACCTGAACACATCAACCATACCATTTCCTTTAAGTCATATGAAATCAAATGCACAATATACATATAGTTCTCATTTCAATTCAGTACCAATAGCTCATATACATAATTCCTCATATTGATAACATTCCAAATATAGTTCGGATCACTACAATTACCAATAGCACATATTTTCAGCTTGTACACCAAACTGTCAATTACACATTTAACTCATCAAACACAGCAAGTAATCCCATATAGACATGATACAATAAGCAAACAATCATATATTATCCAAGATACACAAATATAACACATAAGTATACCATGGATTTACTCACAAATTCAGCGAAACTAACGCTGTTGACCTCCCCTCTCGCTGCCCCCGAAGTTCTCTTCTCCTATAGCACATATTGACATGTTTAAAACTCATTCACCATGCATAAGTACCAATCTATATGCATGAAACATGGCTATGATGCATGATGTAAGCTAATTTCAGCAGCAACAGCAAGCTAATTTCAGCAGAAACTAAGTGCAGCAGCAAGCTACTTTTCTAGCCAACTGAATCAATATGCAAACTCTATTTCATTAACATCTAATAACTCCAATATGCTACTGAAGTGCAGGTTATTAAACACAAAAGAATGGAAGGGAAGAACTCACTTTGATCAGATGCAAGAACTACACAATTAATAAATCTGCTATGCTGAAAATCTGCTCTCCCCTGTTCTCTTATGGTTTTCAGCCTTCCTAAGTGTTCTCCAGCCGAAAATGGGACTGCTCCCCTTGTTCTAGTGGCTTCTTGTTTAGTCCAAATTAAGCATGGGGTGGCAAGGTGCTTAATTTGGTCCAATAAGAATTGTCCAGCCTTTTTCACTTGAAGACAAAGCCTACTACAGCCCAAAAAATAGTGCAGAATTCCAGCCTAATACAGCCAAAAAGTAGTGCAGATTTCTACTTTTCTACTAAGGGTCTCAACTAATATGTATTTGCGAAATGGCACAAAAGCTTCATAATACCCGCTAATTAACCCCTTGAACGAAATCTGCATTTTTGACATCCTAACACTCCTTCGAAAAGTGCTCTAATTAAGCTTGCTTTCTAAATGATATATTCTTAATCTATATGGACTGATATATTATTATTTATGTAATATAAAACAATGCAAATGTCAAATATCAAGTGGAATGCATGTTCACGAATATGCGATTTGGGACACGGATGTGACATTTGTGGTATTATCATTATGAGATGAGGTAGTTGATTCATGAGAAAGTCCCTCTGAGTTGCTGCTTGTCTTAATTGTTGAGTTTTCAGTCACATTGTTTCCATCACTTTCTGAAATTGCATTGGATGGAGATACATTATCAAAATTAGATGAAGTGATGTTTTCTCTTGGTTCTTCTATAGCAGCATCAGGTTCTTGTTCATCATCATCTAAGTCTCCTGAATAGTTTTCATTTTCAAATTTCAGAGATTCAGTTTCATCATCATCTTGTAGTCCTAGAAATTTGGAATCATCAAATGTAACATGAATGCTTTCCACAATTTTCTGCATTTTGATGATGTAAATTTTGTAAGCTTTGCTTATGAGTTAATACCCCAGAAAGATTCCTTCATCGATTTTAGCCTCAAACTTTCCAAGGTGCTCACTGTCTTTGAGAACAAAGCAATTACTTCCAAAGACATGCAAGACCTTTACAGTTGATTTTCTACTTGACATTAACTTATATGGAGTTTTTCCTTTTTTTTTTGAGTGAAGCATGCAGTGTTGATTGCTTCAGCCCAAAACTAGGTAGGCAGTTTTGTATCTTGAAGCATAGTTCTTGCTGCCCTTATAAGAGTCATGTTCTTCCTCTCAACCACTCCATTTTTCTCTAGAGTTCTCGGGGCTGAGAACTGATGTGTAATTCCTTTACTCACACAGAAGTTTCTCAGTTCTGTATTTTTGAACTCTGTTCCATTGTCACTTCTGAGATTTCTCACTTCTTGGTTGGACTCTTTTTCCACTTTCTTAATGAAGTCCATGACTATTTGAGGATTTTCATCTTTACTATGCAGAAACCTTACCCAAGTGTATCTTGAATAGTCATCCACCATTACCAAAGAAAATCTTTTCTTTCTGACTGTCATAACATTTGCAGGTCTAAATAAATCCATGTGAATGAGTTGTAGAGGATTTGTAATAGATGTAGCAGTCTTGCTTTTGAATGAGGACTTCACCATTTTTCCCTTTTGACATGCCTCACACAATCCTACTTGAGAGAATTTAAGTTGAGGCAGTCCTGTCACCAACTCCTTCTTAACAAGAGAATTGATTGTCTTAAAGTTGCGATGTGACAACTTTTTATGTCATAGCCAATTCTCACTATTTGAGACCTTATTATAAAAGTATAACACTTTATCTTTGTCTGCAGAATTGAGGTCAGCTATGTAAAGGTTCCCTTTTCTTACTCCTGAAAGAGCAAGATCTCCAGACTTCCTATGAGTGATGAAGCACTGCGCATCTTTGAAATTAACATGGAAATCTCTGTCACAAAATTGACTGACACTCAGCAGATTATGCTTGAGGCCATCAACCCATGCTACCTTTTCAATGATGACATTCCCAGCTTCCAAACAGCCATATCCCATAGTGAGACCTTTGTTGTAATCTCCAAAGGTCACCAGTGGGCCAGATTTCTCTTTTAAGGGTGATAGCAGGGCTTTATCACCAGTCATGTGCCTAGAGCAACCACTGTCCAATATCCACATAGCTTTGCTCCTTTTCTTGCCCTGCAATCATAAAACACTTAAGTTTTCTTTGGTACCCAAGCTTGGTTGGGTCCATGAGCTTTAGTAGGTACAAAATTATTTTCAACAACTCTAACAACACTTAGCATATTATTTTCCTTCTCAAGTTTTAAGTAAGCCTTGACTTCCTTCTTCACCCATTTTTGAATAGGAACAGATTTACTTTTAGCTTTTGGGGGTGAAGTGTCCTTTCTGATTTTAGGAGGACAAGTCCTTGCCTTTGGAGGACTAGGAGTCCTTGTTAGGTTTTAAAACATTTGATGATGATTGTCTTTAGATTACTTAGAGTACAAATATATAGAAAGTGTTAATTAGTAACACTAAAGTTTTGTAGCCAACAGTTATCTCTTTGTTTGTAATTCATTCATTCTTTGTAAAGAGATATAATTATTTCTTATTTGTAAGTAACTGCTGGAATAGATATCAAAGCTTCAGTAAGTCAAAATGTGTATTTGATCTGTTGGAGTTTACAAAAAGGCTTGTCGGAGACTAGGAAAACATGTCAGAGACTAAGGATTTTT
Organism: Centella asiatica; assembly: GCA_014636745.2. NCBI lineage: Eukaryota > Viridiplantae > Streptophyta > Magnoliopsida > Apiales > Apiaceae > Centella > Centella asiatica. The sequence continues at coordinate 17,435,252 of CM025787.1, read as the reverse complement.
TATCTATCAGATGTCGGAGACTAAGGCTTACATCATCAGAGACTAAGTCTAAAGGAGTCGGAGACTAAAGCTTACGTCATCAGAGACTAAGGTTAAAAGCATCAGAGACAAAGCTGACGTCATCGGAGACTAAGCCTTAAAGCATCAGAGACTAAATAACTCTATCGGAGACTACACAATCTGACGTCATCAGGGACTAAAAGCACCAGAGACTAATTGATGACGTCACCAGAGACTCAAGATGAAGCATCAGGGACTAATCGTAATTTATTTCCTGAGAGATACAGAGTTCGAATTAAAAAGGAATTGTCTTCCACATAGTTCAAGATATTATTGAAGACGTAGCTGGTAAGGAAACTAACCAGAAATCTCTTTCTAATCAAAAAGGAAAGATTGTATTTGATTCGAATAAGGAAGCTGAATCAATATTGATTCAGGATAGAAAAACTGAGAAATAAGTTTTTTTTCAGAGAAGCTGTAACTAGGTTTATAGAGAATTGTAATTCAAAGCTGTAATTAGGTTTACAGAGAATTGTAATTCGAAGCTGAATAGGTTTTTCATAGTTTTGTATCATTTCCTATACAGAATAGAAAAGAAGCTGACAATCATATTATTGTGATTGTTAGAATTTGTAATCAGTTGTGAAATCAATATAGCAATTGTTTATAAATTGATTTGTGTTCTTGTTCTTTATTTTCGCAAGTTATAATTAATTTCTTGAAGAACAAGTAATCAAAAAGAGTTCAAAGAACTTGTATTCAACCCCCCCCCCCCCCCCTACAAGTTCTCGGGTATCTCACTGGGAAAACAATTGGTATCGGAGCCTTTAATTGAATTTACTCAATTAATACGTTCCAAGAGATGGCCAACGAAGAAGCAAGCAGCTCTAGCATAATAACGTATGCGGGAAGTCGTGATGGTGGTACTTGAATTCCAATTCTTAAAAGAGAAGAATATCCGATGTGGAAGCAAAAGATGTACATGCACTTAAAAGCAACAGATCCAGATTATATTGATAGGATTGAGAAGGGTCCCTATCTACCCAGGAAATTTATTCCTGCTAAAACTGTTGATGGATCTATTGTGACGGAACACTTTGAACTTGCTCCAGAATGTGATTATACAAACGAAGACAAGTTGCAAGTGTTGAAGGATGCTAAGGTGATGAACATACTTTATAATGGAATTGATAAAAATATGTTCACAAGCATCATCAATTGCACAACATCTAAGCAAATCTGGGACACCATCAAAGTCTTATTTGAAGGAACTGACCAAGTCCGAAAGAACAAAAGGTCATTGCTGACACAACAATACGAGTTCTTTCAAGCAAAGCCTAGTGAACCAATAACGTCAGTTTGTGATAGGTTCAACACTTTGCTCAATGATTTGAAAATACTTCGAAAGTCCAATGACAATGAGGATGTCAACACCAAGTTCATGAGATCTCTTCCTCCAAGTTGGGATCCAAAAACAATAGCTACAAGAGAGGCTCATAACTTGGACATACTCACACTGGACAGGCTCTATGGGAACTTAAAGACATATGAACTGGAAGTAGAGCAACGACAATGCATGCATGGCAGGGACAAAGGAGCTGCGTTGATGGTTGAGACAAGCAAGTCTTAAGAGAAGCTTGATGATGAATCTTCCAATGCTAGCTCAACTGATCAGGAAGATGAACTGGATTCTGATGATGACATGGAAGAATTTATGGCATTCATGGTCAAATAGTTCAAGAAATTTAGGGCCAGCAGGAAAGGAAGAAAATCATCAAGGAAACCTAACCCTAAACGTGAAGGTCAAAAAGTCACCTTCAACTTAAAGAAAATAAGATGTTACAATTGTGACGGGTTAGGGCACTTTGCCAATGAGTGTAGGAAGCCTAGATCTAGTGATAGATCTAAGGATGAAAAATCAAGGAAAGACTTTGCTGACAAGAAAGCTAAATCAAAGAGCAAAGCCTTGATTACAGAGGGTAAAGATTGGATTGACAGCGACTCTGATGAAGAAGTTGTCAACTTTGCCCTAATGGCTCGAAGTGATGAGTCAAGTGATTCTCAAAGGTATGTCATGCAACTCAAAATTTTAATGTGCTTGATTTACTTGACACATCTAGCATTGAAAGCATACAAAAAGATATGTCTGATTTGCATGTTAGTTTTAGATCTTTAACTATTGAACATACCAATGTAAAAGAATCACGTGACATTCTCTTGAAAAGAAACAAGTTTTGTGAAGAGAGATTGGCACAATTTGACACTATCAAGTCTGACTTAAACAAAGCTCATCATATGATTGATGCTTTGAAAAAGAGGGAATATTACTTAGTAAAGCAACTTGAAAATGCTCAAGCTAAGATTAAACAATGGAATACTTCCTCTAAAAAGTTGACAGACTTGGTAGAGTGTCAAATAATAGGTCAAAAATCTGGACTAGGTTATGATGAAAATGTAGACAAGAGTTCAGATTTAGATGATCTATTTAAAGCTGCAAACTCCTCAACTAGTAAGCCAGATATTTTAAAAAGAATTAATTTTGTCTCTCCTGTTATTGAACCCAAAATTATCAACACTCAATATCAACAAATAACTGCAACATCAGAAATTGATCAAAAGATAGTAAATGTTGTTGATAAGAGTAAAAATAAAAGAATAAATATTAGATTCATGACAAAGACACAGTTCAGTAAAAAATTGGAAATTCTTCCAGATAAAATGCCTGAAAAATCTGTGGAGTTAAGCAGAAATAAGAAAAATAGGAATGGAAAAATTGGCATTAATAAATATACAAATTATGCTAGAATGTCTGATGCTCCTAGAAAGACATGACATGTATGTGGTAACCCCAACCACATAGTTGTTAACTGTAGGAGCAAAAATAAAATTCCTATAACTGAGACTGCATCTTCAAAGAGAATAAAAGATAAATCACCTGTAAAAAGGTTAAATAATTTTTGCATTAACAATGAAAACCCTAAACTTGGCAGTCTCTCACAAACAAGTAGCAAGACTAATGATTGTCCAATTAAAGTCAAAACTACTAAAAGACAATCAACTCAATCTGAGTCAAGTCTTGAGTCTACAACTAGTGAGAAAGGACCCAAGAAAGTCTGGGTTCCAAAAATCTGAAACTAGTTACTCTCTACTGTGCAGGGCAAAAAGAAGAAATCATGGTACTTGGACAGTGGCTGTTCAAGGCACATGACTGGAGATAAGTCCCTGCTAAAACAGTATGAAGAGAAAAGTGGCCCAAAAGTCACTTTTGGAGATGACAGCAAAGGCCATACGAGGGGATATGGCAGTGTTGAACATGGAGATGTCATCTTCACTGAAGTATCACTAGTTGATGGCTTAAAACACAACTTACTAAGTGTGAGTCAACTATGTGATAAGGGGTTCAATGTCACCTTCAAAGAAGATACATGCTTGGTGTGTGACAAAGAATCTGATAATGTGATTTTGATAGGGAAAAGAAAAGGACATTTGTATGTTGCAAATCTTATTTCTTTTACTAATCAAATCACATGTCTTTATAGCAAAAGCTTCAACTGATGAAAGTTGGCTTTGGCATAAGAAGCTTTCCCACTTGAATTTCAAGAACATAAACAAGCTTGTGAGGAAAGGATTGGTAGTTGGCATTCCACAATTAGAATTTACACAAGATAGAAAGGGAAACAAAGGAGTGTATCATTCAAGAGCAAACCAGCAACATCAATCACTAACCCTCTACAGTTGTTACACATGGATTTATTTGGTCAAGTGAATGTGATGTCAATCTTGAGAAATAGATATGCTTTGGTTATTGTGGATGATCACACAAGGTATACTTGGGTAAAATACCTCCATACAAAAGATGAAACTGCTCAGTTGATAATTGATCATATCAAAAAGATAGAAACTGAGTCAGGAAAAACAGTAAGGGTAATAAAGAGCGATAGAGGAACAGAATTCAAGAATTCCCAAGTTATTGAATTCTGCACTGAAAAAAGAATAACTCATCAATTCTCAGCTCCAAGAACCCCTCAACAAAATAGAGTTGTTGAGGGGAAAAATAGGACCCTTATTGAAGCAGCAAGGACTATGTTACAAGAGGCTAAGCTTCCCACATATTTTTGGGAGAAAGCTATAAGCACTGCTTGCTTTACACAGAATAGATCCTTGATAAACAAAGCATACAACAAAACACCTTATGAATTAATGACTGGGAGAAAACCAACTCTCAAGTTTTTACATGTGTTTGGTTGTAAATGCTTTGTACTGAGAGACTCATCAGAAACAAAAGGAAAATTTGACAACAAGTCTAATGAGGCAAACTTCTTAGGTTATTCTTTGTCAAGTAAAGCATACAGAGTATATAATCTAAGAACAAAGGTCGTTATGGAATCAATTCAAGTTGTATTTGATGATAAAAAGATTCCAGGAATGATTGGACAAGGATTGCATGAACCTCTCAGTTTTGAGAATGAATTGGATGCATGGGAATATCCATCAGAGACTACTAAAAAACTCCAAGATAACAATGATTCCTACATAATTGAGGGGGAGTTAACTGTTGTGCATTAAGTACCAAGAACTAATACTCTATCAGAGACTAGAGTATTAGATGAAACTCAAGAGACTGGTGACATTAGTATTTCATCGGAGACTAATGGTTCACCAGAGACTAGAGTCACTGATGCACAATCAGAGACTATATTGACACTAGAGACTATAGAGATAAACAGCTCAGGGGAGCTAATAATGAAGGAGTCAATGGTTTAGGGGGAGCAGTCTCTGATCATGAAGCTAGATTAGATAACATCAATCTAGAAAATGAAGCCTCCACTTCAAGGTCAAATCTGCCACGTGCAATTTCATGGTTGAGAGACCACACACTAGATTTGATAATTGGAAGTATAAAGGATGGAGTCAAGACTAGAAGTGCAACTCAAAATGAATGTTTATATCTTAGTTTTGTCTCAAAACTTGAGCCAAAGAAAATTGAGGAAGCACTTCAAGATCCTGACTGGATAATTGCCATGCAAGAAGAGTTAAACCAATTCACTCGAAACAAAGTCTGGAGACTGGTACCCAAACCAAGGAATAGATCAATAATTGGTGCCAAGTGGGTCTTTAGAAAATAAATTAGATGAAACTGGTACAATTACAAGAAATAAAGCAAGACTGGTTGCAAAAGGATATTCTCAAGAAGAAGGAATAGATTATGATGAAACTTTTGCACCAGTAGCAAGACTTGAAGCAATCAGAATCTTCTTGGCTTTTGCAGCCTACAAGAACTTCAAGGTGTACCAGATGGATGTCAAAAGTGCTTTCTTGAATGGAAAATTGGAAGAGGAAGTCTATGTTTGCCAACCCCCAGGTTTTGTGGACTCCAAATTTCAAAATCATGTCTACAGGTTAGACAAAGCACTTTATGGCTTAAAACAAGCACCAAGAGCCTGGTATGATACTCTATCTCAATTTTTGCTTGAAAATAAATTTGTTAGAGGTATCATAGATAAAACCTTGTTTTATAGAAAGCAAGGCTCTGACATTATATTGGTGCAAATATATGTAGATGATATTATATTTAGGTCTACAAATGAAAAACTTTGTGAAAAATTTTCAAAACTTATGCAGTCTAGATATGAAATGAGTATGATGGGAGAATTAACATTTTTATTAGGTTTGCAAATAAAACAATCAACTGATGGAATATTTATCAGTCAGTCCAAGTATATCAAAGACTTATTCAGAAAATATGATTTGGTTGATTGTGCATCTGCAAAAACACCCATGCCTACTGCCACTAAGCTAGATAAAGATTTAAAAGGAAAGAAAATTAATATTACTAGCTATAGAGGCATGATAGGCTCTCTTTTATATCTAACTGCAAGTAGACCAGATTTAAAAGGAAAAACAGTGAACTGTCATCATCCTCCCAAAAGGATGCTGACATTGAAGACAGTTCCCAACCAGGAACAAACTGTACAGAGTACGCACAAACTCTTGGTCACAGCCAAGAGGAACCAAATAGAGAGAATACAAAAGAAAAGAGTGACACAAGGAGTGCACACACAGAGTTATCTTTTGATGTTCCTCAATTTTTGTCATCTGAGGAACAGCCAACACTCCCTACTGTACATTCTTCTCCTTTTTCTCCCATTCTTGATTCTTTTGATACACAAATAATTGATTCTCTTGATTTTTCCCAAGAGGAGCCAATAATCGAGACTAGCTCTCACATATCTTCCATGGATAGATCCCTAGCCCAAGATAAACAAAGGGAACCCCCTATCCATGCTATCACAAGTACTTCTCAACCCCCCATTTCTGTAGGAATGAGTGCACCTCCCCAAAAGAGTGAGGATGAGAGAATAATTAGTGAGAGTCAGGTTCCTGATATGGAAAAAGGAGAGAATATTAATATACAATAGAGTCAAGCTTTAGAAAGCTTGGAAAAAGGAGAGATTGAGAAGCTGGGTGCCCAACCCCAGGCAAAAGGAAAGGGTGTGAGCAAGGATGAGATCCTTGAACAAAATAAAAGAGAGAAATTCTCAGCAGGTGCCTTTTTGAAACCTGTTGAGCCGTATAACTCACAAGAAGCTCAAGTTTCTGCTGCTCCCTCCACCAATATCCAAACAGCAGTACCTGAGAACAGCTCAAGTACAGGGGATGCAGCCTTACATATTATATCTGAAATGACTAATACAAACTTTGAAGTCTTATATGGTCTACAACAAAGCCAAGATCATATTTCTGCAATGAAGACAAGGCTTGCAGATGAACCTGTACATGAAGAAGCTCTACAAGAAAATGTTGATGCATGGCTTGATGCCACATATTCCAACACTCTGGAGGATGCAGCTGCTCAACTCAGAAAGGATTATGTGACCAATATAGGGTCTACAGCAGCTGCACTATCTACCGAGGATTTGCTTGAAGAAATAACCAAAGTGGACAAGAAACATACCAAGTTTCACCACTTTTTGGGTTACTGGTTTAAATTCTGCAGTTAAGGAGATAAAACAACAAATGGAGATTGAGACTGATAAAATTCGAAGGAGCTATGAAGGCCACTTGCCAAGGAGAACTGTCACTGCCCTTGATTTTCTCATTAGTAACAAATCTAAAACTGACAGTAAGATTCAAGCCCTTGAAGACAAAATCAATCTCCTTCTCCAGAAACAAGATCAAATGGAACAGCTCATGCTGCAGGCACTACCAGTTTTGGCCACCTCCTCACTCCCCAAAGATGCTGATGTCAAAAAGGGGGAGAGTGGTCACTTAAAACATCCTGTAAAATCCACATCCATAGCAGACACTGTTCCAGATTCAAGTGTTTCCTTGCAGATGGAGTTGCAGGCATTGAAAGAAAAGACAATGAAAGAAAATGCTGCACTGCAAGCTTACAAAGAACAAATTCTAAAAAAGCATGTTGATCTTGAAACAACAACAGCAACAACAACAACAATACCATCAGTAGCAACAATTCCTCCTTCCCAACCAACTGCAGCAGCCCCAACTTTTTCAAGAGATAAAGGCAAAGGTGTCATGGTTGAAGATCCAAAGAAACAAACTCTTACTCAACCAGGACAGCCTAAGCTATTGGGGGATGCTATGAAGACTGCTTACTTTCCCACCCCTATTGAAATTGATCTAGGAGGGAAAGTAGAGTTAGTTAATCCTCGAGATCAAAGGTTAATAGATGCTGATGCAATGCTTGCTCAGAAACTTCAACAAGAGGAAGACATGGCTGCAGAACAAGAAAAGGAGGAGGAGGAGATTAAAAAGAAGAAACACTCAACTAGGAGGACAAGTGCAAGGAAAGTAGTAGTAGCCAAGAGAAAACCTTCAAAGAAAAAACCTACAAATGAAGAACCTCCAAGGTCAATTGAGACTGCCTTGGTGACTGTAAGTGGACCAACAAAGTCACAAACAGCACCATCAAGGAAGCCTTACAAAGTTGATATGGCTAGTACAAGTGAGATGATCAAAGCCCTGAAAAAGAATACAAGGAATATTAATCTGATCAAGGGTGCAAACGACAAGGATTTACTTCATATCTTTTTTAAAGATGGAGATTTTGTGAAGTATACTAAGCCAGACTTGGAGGGGCAATCAAAAGAAGATTTGGAATGGCTGTTGTCTACAATACTTGTAACTACAAAGCTCAATATGGAATTTCGAAACCAGATCAAGAAGGCAATAAAGGAGGTAAAAAGTGTGAACAGAGTGCCATCCGATCCTTCTGAAACTGCACCTCTTGGATTGTGGTATGAGACTTTCCATGGTGATAAAGTATTCTTCAACTACAACAGAGATATCAATAAAGTGAGTGAAAATCATATTGAAGGATTTATCAAACTTCTTAGAAATGCAGAAGAACCAACTGAAGTTGTTCTCAAAAAGCTGCTGATGGAAAGGCTAGAACGAATAAGGGAAAACAGAAGGAAAAAGAAAGATTGATTGCTGTACAAGTTGTATTTCTTTTTTTTTTTTAGCCAGACATAGTCTTGGAGTAGCTGAATGTACTATTCAGTGTAGCCAGGGTTGTTTAAACCTTGGAGAAGCTAGGTAAATTATCCAGGGAGAGAAGCTGAATGATAGATCGAAGATCTAAAGTTCAGGTACATTTGTAATTTTTATCATTCTTTATTTTTTTTAAGTATTTGTAATAGATTAGTTTTGACATCATCATCAACCTTGAAATTATGCTTATCATTCTGATATTCATAATTAGGGGGAGATTGTTAGGTTTTATAAACATTTGATGATGATTGTTCTTAGAATACTTAGGAATACAAATGTACAGAAAAGTGTTGGTTTGTAACACTTTAGTATTGTAGCTAGCAGTAGTATCTCTTGTTTGTAAATTAGTCATTATAATAAAGAGATAGATTCATTTCATTTGTATGTACTGTTGGAATACTTGTTGAGTTTGTTCAACAAGTTGTTTTAGATTTATTAGTCCTTCGGAGATTGAATTTGGCTTGTCGGAGACTAAGGGAAAAGTCCATCAGAGACTAAGTTTTTGTTCATCAGAGATTGGACTTTGCCCATCAGAGATTAAAGTTTTGTTAATCGGAGATTGAAGAATCCTTCATCGGAGATTAAGGTTTTGTTCATCAGAGATTGAAGGATTGGTCATCGGAGATTAAAGCTTACGTCATCGGGGATTGGAACTAAAGAGTCAGAGATTAAAAGCTGAAGTCATCAGTGACTAACACAATACCTCGAAGATTAAAAGCTGACATCATCAGCGACTAAAGCCAAAGCATCGGAGATTACTCGAAGTGATCGGGGACTAATTAAAGAAGCCATCGGAGATTAGTCGAGGACTAAATCACTGATGGAGTTAGAGTTCAAATCAAAGAAGGAAAGTCTTCCATGCACACGTAGACTTTATTGAAGACGTAGCTGACAAGGAAACTTGTTAGAAATCTTTCAATTGGAAAGATCGTATTTGATTTGAATTAGGAAACTAGGTTTTTGATAACTTAGTTTTAGAAGCTGTAATTAAAATTTTACAGAATAACAATACGAAGCTGTATAGAATTGAAAGAGTTGTATTCTCTCAATATACAGAATAGAAGCTGACGATCAAAGCTTGTTTTGATTGTTAGAAAACTTGTAATCAATTGTTAAATCAAATAAAGGCAATTGTTTATAGAGTTTTGATTGTGTTCTTTATATTCCGCAGAAAAGTTTAATTTCTTAAAGAACAAGTCAATCGAAAAGAATTCAAGAACTTGTATTCAACCCCCCTTCTACAAGTTCTAGGTCATCTCACTGGGAAAACAAAGGATTTTATCTCATCTTGCATGGCATCAACCCGCTCCTGTATGTGCTCATCTTTTATGGCTTCCGCATAAGATTCGGGTTCTCCCCTGTCAGTCACTAACACATACTCATCATCAGAATACCTAGTGGAAGGATGACGATCTCTGATAAATCGTCTAAGTGGAATGAATGGGGAACATCTAGTACTGGAAACTCCTCATGAACATCCTCGTCAATCTCAATCTCTTCTGGAGTATCAACATCACCTGTACCTTGTTGGCCATCATCAACATCATCTCCAAGCTGTGTTTGCACAACCTGTGGAGGAACTGGATCCAAGTCAATAAGATCATCATTGTATTGAGGAATTGAATTTGTCTTCTCAATATCTTTCAAAGTCTGATCTTCCACAAAAACAACATCTCGACTTGTCACAAGCTTCTTCTAAGCTAGATCATAAAACTTGTAGTCGAACTCGTCCAAGCCAAAACCAATAAACACACATTGTTTGGTCTTAGCATCAAGTTTAGACCTTTTATCTTTGGAAATATGCACAAAAGCCTTGCATCCAAAGACTCACAAATGATCATATGAAACATCATTGTCATTCCATAACCTTTCCAAAATATCATACTGCAAAGGAACACTGGTGAAAGATTTAATACATGAACCGCAGTACACTAGTACAAAAACTGCCTTATGCGTCGCCTTATTTGCGTCGGTTCTTTAATAAAACTATCGCATATAGTAGAACGGTGGCATTATGGTAAATAAAACAAAGAGTATTTGCGTTGGTTCTTTTAAAAGTCCGACGCAAACACTATAAAAATAATAAAAATAATAAATTAATAACTCATTTGCGTCGCTTGTTTAAAGAACCGACACAAATAATGTTGAGTATTTATGTCAGTTCTTTTAAAGGTCCGACGCAAAAACTATAAAAATAATAAAAATAAATAAATTAATAACTCATTTGTGTCGCTTGTTTAAAGAACCGACGCAAATAGTGTTGAGTATTTGTGTCGGTTCTTTTAAAGGTCCGACGCAAAAACTATAAAAATAATAAAAAAAATAAATTAATAACTCATTTGCGTCGCTTGTTTAAAGAACCAACGCAAATAATGTTGAGTATTTGTATCGGTTCTTTTAAAGGTCCGACGCAAAAACTTATAAAATAATTAAAAAATAAATTAATAACTCATTTGTGTCGCTTGTTTGAAGAACCGACACAAATAGTGTTAAGTATTTGCGTCGGTTCTTTTAAAGGTCCAAACGAAAAACTATAAAAATAATTACGAGTATGCCACCGTACGGAAAAAATACATTATTATATTTTACCGCCTTTGAATTTTCATTGCGCGGCATACATTTTCATTTTACCGCTTTTTAAAGACGAACCACCTTCTCTCTAAATCCGTTTCATTTTCATTGTGCGGCATACATTTCATTTGGCTGATAATTTATTTCTCCCTCCAATGTTAGGTACGTTTCTTTTGTTATTTTCTTATTCTATGTGTGGGCCTTTTTATCTTTGTTTGTTTAATATGTAAAACTTTATATTGAAAGCTTGTTGCTGCAGTAGGTACAACAGGAGTTCATTTTTCTCCTTTAGTGGGTTCCCCTGTATTCTCCTTTCTCTTCTGTATTCTTTCTTCCTCTTTTTCTTTACAGCAGCCTAGTTCTCATCGGTAACATATTTATACTTTTCTTGTCAAATCTGAAAATTGGAATAATTTTGAATAGTGTTATTAATTTGTATTTTATATATTTCAGGTTGAGGATTTTACAGACCGGTCCCAAAATGTTGTAAGGGCGGTAGGAGAACCACAAGTACAAAAAATAATAAGTGCATTGAACTTTCAATTCGGTATGTTTTTTACTTCTTGAATGGTTTAATTTTGATTTGTATATATTCCTGCTTTGCAAATGACCTTTGAACAAATTGTAAATTTTGATTTGTATATATTCCTCTTTTGCAAATGAAGTAGTTCAATTTTGTATTTCTGGCTTGTTGTGGCATTAGAATTAGTTTTTTAATGTACAGGTTGGATATGGTATTTTAAAATGAATTTTTTAAAAAATAATAACATCATTTGCGTCGATTGTTTTAAAAGTCCGACGCAAATGACCATATCATTTGCGTCAGTTGTCTTAAAGTTATGACACAAATGATTATCATTTGCGTCGGTTGTTTTAAAAGTCTGACGCAAATGACCATATCATTTGCATCGATCGTCTTAAAGGTACGACGCAAATGATAATGTTTTGCGTCATCTCTTTAACCGACGTAAAATAGTCAAGTTTTTGCGTCTCCGCCATATACGTCTCCTGTTAACCGACGCAAAAGAGGTAATTTAACCGACGCATATGATCAATTTTGTACTAGTGGTATTTAAAACTTCACCCCAAAATGATCTCGGTAATCAGCATGTGAACAAACATCTAATTCTCTCTATCAGAGTCTTGTTCAACCGTTCTGCTACGTCATTCAATTGTGGTGTCTTTGGAGGAGTCGTTTGATGTCGAATACTCTGCTGTTTGTAGTACTCATCAAATGGACCTTTGTACTCACCACCATTTTATGTCCGAATACACTTGAGTTTCCTCCCAATCTCTCTCTCTCAATCGAGGCATGAAATTGCTTGAACACACTCACTACTTGATCTTTAGTCTTGAATGTGTAAACTCACATCTTCCTTGAATGATCATCGATGAATGTCACAAAATAAAGTGACCCACTAAGTGTCCTAACTTTCATAGGACCACAAACATCGAAATGTACCATATCAAGTACGTGTCTTCTCCGAAAAGGAGGACGAATCTTGAAAGAAACTCTGTTTTGTTTAACCATCAAGCAATGAGAACACCTTCTTAAGTGAATATCCTTTAAACCAAATAACTTCTTCTTCTTCTTCAACAACAAAGTCATATTTTTGATACTCATATGGGCAAGTCTCTTGTGCCATAACTCAGTCGCATCTTTATTCTCCATAGCATCGATAATGTTGTTAGAAACCTTTGCATGCACCATATACAATGAAGATGTTTTCTCCCCTCTAACCACGACCATGGAACCTCTAGTAAGCTTCCACTTACCATCACTAAAGGTGTTACAAAATCCTTTATCATCAAGTTTTCCTACAGAAATCAAATTTAACGGAATATCTGGAATATGCTTAACATTCTTGAGAATTAAGAAAGTATCGACATTCTTCTCCTAGTGCACATCTCCAATGTCAATAGTTTTAGTTGTACTATTGTTGCCCATCTTAACACTTCCATAATCACCGGAGGTATAAGATACAAAGAACTCTTTCCGAGATGTAGCGTGAATGGAGGCACCACTATCAACTACCCAAGAGGAATCATCAAGAACAAGGTTGATAGCTTCACTGTCATACATAATCATGAAATCGTCTATAGCAATAGGAGCAACATCATCATCATTACCACCAACATCCTTTTTCTAATTATTGTCTGTCGTCGTTTTCTTTTTCTCTCTTTTCAACTTTCTACAGAATTTCTTAGTATGTCCCTTTTTCCGACAATGGGAGCACTCATCATTAGCAAGCTTTCCTTTAGAATTTCTCCGTTGAACGCCTTTTTTACTCGGACCTCTACTTTGACTTCTCCCCCTCCTTTCCATGACTAAGACTTCTGATTGCAAAGAGGAACCCTTTGACTTTCGATCTTCTTATATATTCATTCAGAATACTGCTCTTAGCTCATTCCATACTAATAAGACCATCTGGAGTGGAGTTGGATAATGACATCTTGAAAGTCTCCCAAGAGTCTGGTAAAGTAACCAAAAAACATAATCTCTGCACCTCATCTTCAAATATGATATTCATTTCAGCAAGTTGATTCATAATTCCTTGGAATGAATTCAAGTGATATGTCATTGGAGTTCCGTCCTGGTACTTCAAGTCCATCAACTGTTTAATTAGAAATAGTTTATTGTTACCTGTCTTTCGATCATACAATTGTTCGAGCTTATTCCACAAAGTGCGTGCATTGGTCTCCCCACTGTTATGGTTCAAAACATTATCATCCACTTATTGCCTAATGTACCCACAAACCTGTCAATGCAGAATATTTCATTGCGCCTCAGTTTTATCTGCGGGTTTTTCAGTTGCAAACACCAGTAGATAGTAATCCTTCACATAAAGAACGTCCTCCATCTTGCCTTTCCAAACATGGCAATTAGAACCATTCAGATTAATCATTCTACTTATATTTGTTTCCATTGTTCGCAAGTCGAATCCTAAATAATAAACAAAAGCTCTGATGTCAATCTGTTGGGAAAAAATAACCATAATGGAATAATAATTTTCTCTAAACTTGTAAATCTTTGAGAAAACAATTAAATAGAGAAAGAATAAAACAATAAACTGTAAAACACAAGTCACAAGACATACAAGAATTATATGTGTAAAACCCCCCAAACACGAAGAGTAAAAACCACGGGACTGTAGTCCACCCAAAAATTCCACTATCACAAATAATTGAGTAATACCCCAAGTCTTCTCTAGTTAAACTAGAGGCTTACAAATACAGAATATATCGTCATACTTTTTGGAATAAACGTCAAGAATTATGAAATAAAAACAAAGACAAAATCAGAGAAAATCACCTAAAATAAGCAGCCTTTTCGTACCTAAAAAATGCACACTTTCGGACCCCAAAATCGATCTTAATCATTCAGAATCAAGAATCAGATGTTGCGAAGCCGCTGCCAAAAATTAGAACGATCCGACCGTCCTAACTCCAAAAAACGCAAAAGTAAGACCGCAGCGTCGTGTTAATGAAAAGTTACGAATTTCACTCTTTCTTCTATTTTATGGTGATTGCTCCCTCCTAAAATTTCTCTCAAAATGTCTGATTTTTTTTGTATAACTACAAACCTGCAAATCAACAGTATTTATAGGCAATGATTCTTATTTTCTATTTTGTTGTAAAATCCAAAAATAAGAGTTAACCATTATGTCTTTTCAATTCCAAATAAGAAAAAAAAAATACCCAACAATACAATTGATAACTTGAACCACACATGTAAACCCAGAGTAGCAATTACATAATTTAGTCAAATTTTATAGGCACTAAAATCAAATAGTCCAATTTTATAGGCACTAAAATCAAATCTATATGCAACAAGAGAGGTTTCTATACTCCTTTCCCATAAAAACTGATTTTAGTGATTAATGAGACAACTCCTGGTTACCAGATCCTAAGATGAATGTTGCAGGATATCATATTTAGCTTCTAACCCACACAATTGCAATGGGAATTTGCTCGCTGTGTTTCTTTTATTTCAGAAGATATGAAAAGGGCTCAAACAGGTAAAAGTAAAACTTAAAACATAAATATAATTCTAGTTCTAATTCTAATTCTGTTGTGCATCTGTATAATGTTCCATAACTGCATTAACTGGTGCTCTTGTTTTCAGAAGCATTTCCTTGTACTCTTCTTCAGGGCTCGACAATGCTACAATTGCACCTCCTGCTCCAACAGAAGCTTCACCCTTGTGAACGACGACTGTTCGGATAACGATGTTCAGGTCAAATGTTTGGTTATACGAGAAATATCCAATGCAGCCCGAGTAGATGCCTCGGGAACAACTCTCAAGAGAATCCAGAAGTTCCATCGATCTTAACTTTGGTGCACCCGTCATTGAGCCACCAGGGAATGCTGCTCTAACACAATCTACTGCGCTTGCATTTGCTAGCTTTTCCCCTCTGATTGTACTTACCATGGTGTGAACTGTGGCATACGATTCCACTTCCATGAGACTGGGTACATGAACAGAGCCAGGCTCGCAAACACGACCAAGATCATTTCGCAGAAGATCAACAATCATTAGATTTTCTGCTTGATCCTTTTCACTGCAGCAAAATAATCAATTGATATAAAAAACAAGTCAAGAGAACAAGGTAAATTGTACCATTTAATTGTTTCATCTCTTCAAAGAATTTACTGAAAAACAAGATTGATAATGGCAACATTTTGCTAGAGATTCACAAGTAGTTCATAGACAAAAGGGTTGGCCAAAAAGAATAAAGGGAATTCCTATGAAAAGATTTTTTATAGGAAACAAGATGTAATTTGACATGTTCCTGATCAGTCCCTACACAGAGTCTCATATGAAAACCAAGCTAATCCTGAGTATGCATTTCTCCTTCGCATCTACCCTTACTAGTGACCGGATAGTTGAATCATAGTAGCATAATAATGCAATTTTGAGGTTAAACTTGGAAGAAAGCTTGTTGCGTACTACTATCATTAACACAAATATAAATTTCACTATTTTTTGGGAATAGACAATAAGACTAATGGTGTGAAACTGTGGTCAGCATCTGAAAAATAGACTTCCCGATATAAATTAGCATTAATATATTTGAGATGATAGAAGGTCCAGTTACCTGTATTTTAATTGTAGTTTGAGGAGTTCATCTTCCTCAAGTAGGGCACTACGAGCTATTGTACCCTTGATGGGCTTCGCCTCCAGGATACCATTTCTATCCAATCGTAAGAACCTCTCTGGAGAAGAACAACAGATACATAAATTCTGCTTTGAAAAATTCATCCAGGCAGCATATGGTGCCGGATTTCTTTCTCTAAGGTTAAGGTAAAGTCCCAGAGGATCCTTTTCCCCTATTCTCTTTCTTATTTGAGTTGTGAGACACAACTCGTAGCTTTCTCCATCTTTAATGAACTTCTGGCATTTCTCTACATCTTTGATGTACTGTTCTCTAGATTTCTCAGCAACAAAGTCGGGCTGAATTGGAGCACTCGAGGCAGATCCATATTGCGGAGGCAGTAACTCTTTTGCTCCGGAAGCTTTCAAGCTGAGAAGCTTCTTTTCTACATCATCCAACCACTCCCTCTCTATGTTGCTTCCATCATGTATGGACATTATATAGACATCATTATGACGATGATCTATCACTACAAAATTATCTGAAAAGAAAAAACAAGCTGCTGGTACATCTTCTTTGTGATGGTTAGATAACATGTTACACTCTACTTTTAGCCCATACCTGCAAGATAGAAGCATCAAAATTATCTGAAAAAAGTCTATCAGTATCCACAACAAAAGTGCCGTTTTCTAAATGAGAGATTTCATCAATATTGAACTCAGATTATCAATAATGAGAATAAACATAGACCTCATCAGATTTTGAATAATGTGTTTAGCTCTTTCTCTCTTTATGACTAAAAGCTTTATACCTAGAACGGTTATGTATGAGAATAAGCAATCAGGTACCCATGTTACAATCAGTATAAAGCTCAATTCCATGTGACACTAAGACAGGTCAACAAGGTTGAAGGTAGCAATCTCAAAACCTTAACGACCTTTGTCTTTTTCACATTTTTAATCCTTGATTAGTTTATACATTCATATATCCTAAGCAACCTGAAACCATAGTGGATTACAGTACATTACTTTCCACCTCAAGTACCACGTAGATGAATGAATTTTGTATATCAATCAATTCCCAACAAAATCCCGAATAATACTTGCCAATTGTACACTTCAACAAAACAATTATGGCCCATACTGAAAAGTAACTTCTTCCCATCTTTTCAACAATTATTCAAAATGTAGTAGGGAATTTGAGCGGTGACAAGATATACTCTTATTTACTCTTCCTCTTTTACCCCGTTCTTTTTGTGTGGGGAATATAACATTAGACCTTTACCACCTTTCGTCATAGAAATATTTTATACCTTATAAAATTAACATGGTATAGGCACAAACACAAACTTATACATATATCTACATGTATATTCATACTTATACCTTTACTAGTTATACAGAATCAGGAATTTCATGCGAAAAATACAAAATAGAGGAATGTCCATGATTTATTTATCCAGAAAAGCCAGACGTGTAGAGAACAAAAAGTGGAACTAATTGGGTGAGCTTAGAAGGAAAAATGTTGCAGGCAGAAGCAAGGGGAATGTAAATGAATTTCAAGGGAATGTAAATGAATTTCAAGACTGTATTAGCATATCATGTAAAGGATATATGCATAATAAAATATTAATACAGTAGAAATAATAGAAAGAATAATATCTAGGCACAACAATAATACAACAATAGTAATTATCAAAAACAAATTTCGAAATTTTAAAAATTGGTCACAGAGGGAGAGAGAGAGAGAGAGAGAGGATTACAACATAATGAGAATTGACAAATGCGCATACATAACATACCCAAGGTAACCAATATATCCACCATAAAAGTCAAATGGTAATCCTTCATAATCTTCTTCATCATAACAAAATGACTGGAGTTCCTGAGATACAATCACAACTATATATCAGAACACATCTATGGGCACAATAGCAAATTTATACACAATTTGCAATATTATTTATATAAGAATATTCTTCTGCATACAAATTCTTTTCAATGATTTTAAGGACAAAAAACTTGGGAGATCCATTTTAAAACAAAAGAATACAACTTATCTTTTTACTTGAAATTCATATTAATAGGAAGCCAGGGAGGTCTTATATTCAAGTAGAGAAGAACAAAGAGATAATAACCTTAAAAAAGCTCATTCAAATACCTTATCCAGATAATCAAAGAACCCATCTTCCAAAAATTTTCTTGTAGGAAAGCCATGTGCATCTTCAATTGATAGATGTCCTCCACATTTAAATGATGTATTACTGAGGAACAAACAGCTCCACGAATGTGAAAGTAGGAAAAGTTAAAATAACCAACACAACAAAATCTGGCTCCTTCAGTTAAGAAATATAATTGGTATCTATAAAGATCTTGAGTCAAACCTTTGATCTAATAATCTAAATGTGAGTTGCTTCCAAAGAGATCCCCCTTTACCACCCATAAATGAAAAGCGTGCCCTTTCCTGGAAAAAGAAATGGAAAAAGAACCTACATCACTCATACATAAATAAGTAGAATCAACTATAAACTGAAGCCGCACCAACAAGAAAATGAAAAATTGACAAATATACTACGCAAAGATGTCTATCCTTTTGATAGACTATGACAACTGAAAGCTTATGATACTGGCACCTAAGCTCTCATACTGAGACTATTTCTCTTTTTTTCTGAATTAAGATAGAAATGGTATGAATTTATATTACAAAGCTACTGTACTTTAGAAGGGGATTTGAAACCCAAATTCATATAAATAGGTACAAGTTGTACATGCAAAGGCAAGTTAAAGAATGACATCTCAGAGAAACAAAACAACCTTTTCTGTTGAGGAACTGTCCAACCAAAAAGTATTTTCAGCCTTGTGCTGTCCAAAAAGTTCACAAAATATATTTCGTGCTCCGCCAACTTTACATGCTAAGCCTTCAAGTTTCCTCCACCTCAACTTCAGATTTTTTTTAGCATTGCTCATCCGTGACAAGTTTATCATATTACATGTACTGAAGGAACTCATTCCATCTGAATTATTCCCAAAAAGTGTATTTCTAAGGGTGTCTTGGATTAGCCTTCTTCTAGTTGGCACCTGCATGCATGCTATGTAAAAGGTTACTGCTTTGACTAGATAGTTTATCTTGCCACAATAGAGACACCTACTAACTGAGCTAATCACTAGGTACTTTGCATGATGATTTTAACTGCAAATAAATTTTCAAAATGAACAGTGACACTTTCACTCAGAAATACAAAATTGAGGTGAAAGAAATCCTAATTTGACCTAGCCAAAGCAACTGCATTATCACCCAACTTCCATAGTTGTCAAGTCGTCGACTAGTCAACCAGTCGGTGCCCACTTACCTGGTCATCCAGTCAGTGCCCACTTACCTGGTCATCCAGTCGACTTACAGGAGATGGGCATAGTCGACCGACCAGATTCATTAGTTGTCCATGAAGGTCAACTAGTCGTCCAAACCTCGACTAATTAGTTATGTCACATCAATTGGTTATAATATTCAGTTATATATTATTATTATTATTATTAACTAATGATTTTGATAAATAGTAATAAATAATTATTTTATGATTACTGCTATGCTAGTTTGTTGGAGATTGTCATATGTATTTTAATAGTTAAATAGTTTAAAGTTTTATTGGTAAGAATTATGGATATATAAATAATATACATGTACAATTTATAATGTATGTTTAGATTTGTATATACTAGAATAATATTAAAGTGACAAATTTGCCCTTAAAATATTTCTATTTTTTACAAAATTGAGTGGGAGGAACAGATATGTAAGCTAAAGTAGCTTGGAGGACTAAAATGACGAAAATGAAAGAAAAAAGATGACATTGAAAGTTGGCCAACCCTTAAAGGGGACAAAAACAAAAATTTGCCTGTCCTATATCAAGATAAATTTTGTGACTGCCGATGAAAGTGTTCAATTACGTCCCGCGGCCCCTACTTTTATAATTATTCTTATTTCTTTGTATAGAAACATGTGAAACACATTAAGCAACTATTTTTTTAAATTCATAATAGTGTTTCACTGTTTATGTTTTAATAACTTTAATTTTTCTTTTGAGTTTTATAAACAATAGTTTTAAGAATTAGATTTATTTTGCTTAATTTGTTCTAAGTATAGGATTAATTTATCTTAACTATGTTTAATTAATTTTTCTTTTTAAGTATTAACGAAATTAAAATTTATAGAACATACACATCAAAATTAATAATGTTTATTTTAACATGTCAGCATGTTATGTCTATCTATTTCCGATGCAACAATTCAAATTGGCCTTAATCGAAAACTTTTGAAAGTTCAATACCTTGATTGCAAATAATTTAAAGATGATCACTGGAGTGGAAAATGACCCAAAGTTTATTGTATTTTCTCTATTTATATCTTTCCAGCAAACCCTGTAACAGTTGGTTTCCTTTAATTTAATTACCTTTTCAAAATCTAAAAGGTGCAACCCTTTAAGCAGCTCTTTATAACTGTGATAGTGTTTGGTGGCAGCTATTTTCTTTTCGTGTAAAATTTCTACAAAACTAACCAAATATAATAGGGGGAGACATTAAAACAATTGCTTTGAGCCACATGTTATGTAAAACTGCAATTTGAAGTCGGTTGAATTTCAGAGCTAATCACTACACTCAAGGCACCAAAAATACATGCTGAAAGAGGATAAACATGATGCTAACAAAAGTTAGTAGCATATCATGCCCACTTTATTGATATTGTTTATTTATCAATGTATGTAATATTTTTGGTCATTATTCTTAGTTTTTACCACACTTATAGCAGGAAACAACCTGGTCATTGAACAGATAAAAGTGGTACAATACATAGATTATACTCACTTATAGTAGCTTACCATTATAATGAATATCTCTCCTGCTAATGGTTGATGACTGCAACCTGTGCCAATAATCCTCAGTTATTTTTCTGAAGTTTCTGAATATTTGCCTGCCATAAGAGGTTGCAACACTTTCTGGATGGAACTGTATCCCAAAAAAATTACTTCACAGCTAATCCCATTTAATACAAAACCAATACTAGGAACAAAAAACAACTAGAAGAAAGAACCTGTAAACCATAGTGAGGCCTTGTAGAATGCTTGATGCCCATGAGTACTTCCTTACTAGGCCTGCCTTCAGCATCAGCAGAATGCCAAGAATTTCTATTTTTACGATCTTCTATGATAGAAGTACTAAAATGATGTTGGTTAAGCCTACTTCCAAAAGCATCAACGATAACATCAGATTTTTGGTTATGAAGGAAAGGAAGTGTATCAGAGGAAGATGTCCAAGCTATTGGTACGAGTTCCTTTGGAAGTGTTGCTGCATCTATAACAAGTGAATGATACCGAACTACCTGAATCAACCAAAATAATCAAAGCACAATCATAGGCTACTTGTAATTCCCAAGGAAGCATAACAATAGAATCTGTGATCAGAAGATTGACAAGACTGTAAGGAAAAGAATAAAGTGCTGAGGAACTGTTGGGGTAACTATACCAATATTCTGGGTTTGCTAGCATTCTATGCAATATATCAAGGAATAATTTTCATGAATTTATGTAAGGAACTATATGAAAATGTTAAATCTCTCATCATAAATGATTTTTAGTTGTTCAACCAAAAAGTGTAGCAGACAATGACTATGTTAATCGTGGAAATCATTTACATTAAGGTTGCGTTTGGTTCGATGGAATGGAATGACATGGAAATGGAATGAGTGGATAAGAAGAAAAATAGAGTTGGAAGACAAAGATCACAGACATTACAAGGGGAGTATGGGAATGGAGAAATGCTAGATTGTGTGTAAAATTTTGGTTGTGATAGAATGGACAAACTCCATCTTGAAGGGTGGGATTAGAAATACACATGAACTTGTGGGGGAAGAATGAAGCAAGGAATGAACCTTACACATAAATAAACTAATAAATTGTGTAAAATTCATTCCATTTTCATACCATTCCATCTCATCAAACCAAACGCAGCATAAGGGGTAAAACTGGAGTTCCCTTTATAACTCAATTGTTAAGTGCCATCCCAAAATATCTAAAACTCAATAAATTTTCTAATGAATATGGTACAGCTATTACAGAACATCAAATGTAAGTTGAATTAGCAGGTTAACCAAAACAAACAAAGGGTGAGAGGGAGGAGGAGAGACTCCAACTGCAGAAAGTGGAAAATTTCAAAACCGGCGAGAAGTGTGGCCAATAAAGATGAAAAATGTACATCTTAACTATCACTAGGTACTAAAATGCATGTCTAGTCATTTGAATGTTAACTATAAAACATAGAAAAATTAATGCATCAATAATATTTGTTTCTCTGTACAGCTGTTTTACAACTTCTAAAATTAGGGACAGGAAATTAGCAGGTTTGTCACTAAAATATGGAGTTCATTGGTTTATACAGGTGTCTTCCTTCTCCTGTAGATGAATGACATAATTCCTGATAATGGCTTGTCCAGGGGATCAGACTTCATTGAGTACCACAAAATATAAAATTGGAAAAATATAATACAATTAATATGTAAATTCTTTAAGACTACCTTGAATCCTGAACTCCTACCAGATGGAATTCCATGGAAAAGTGCACATCCATTGTGCTCAATTTCACTGTAAAGTAAAAGGAGTGACATCAAGAAAATTACAACTCAAAGAACACATGGAGAAATCAGTAAACCTTAAATGGATCATTTGACTTTCCACAAATATTAAGGAAAGAGTTGATTTTGAATAAATTGTCTATGTTGTCCATCAAATGAGTGGTGAACAATGAATTAGGTTAAAATGAGCAAAAGTGGTGAAAAGGTAAAATGGTTTTTTTTTTTTAAGTAAAATTACCCTTCCAAGCAAAATGATGCAACATAAAATAGATGTTGTGAAGGGTAATTTACACAAATTAGAAGATCATATATATTCTTTAAAGGGAAATGTTGCATATGATTGGGACATCCCAAAAAGAAAAGTGCTACAAATGGACCAGGACGGAAGGAATATGTAATTATGTTTCACCATTAAAAGAATATGATTCCTTCTATGAGGAGTGGGTGTAATCTACAGAATTAGAGATCCAAAAAAAAAGCTGTTGCAATTGTTTCACCATACCTCAAACGTCCATGGACAGGTTCAGTTGCGTGGGTAACTTGAGCACCATGTGCATATCCTAAAGCCTGTCATATTGTTTAATTCTATTAGGTCTGTACATAGAAAATCATGTCAGAGAATTACTAATCTACAAGACAAAAGTAGAGCAAGTCCCAAAGATAAGTTGATTTCACAATATATAGCTTACTTCTAGTAAGCATATAGGTAGCAAAATGAGGAGAAAAAGATAAAAAAAGGAAACTAAAAGCAATAAC
Organism: Centella asiatica; assembly: GCA_014636745.2. Classification (NCBI taxonomy): domain Eukaryota; kingdom Viridiplantae; phylum Streptophyta; class Magnoliopsida; order Apiales; family Apiaceae; genus Centella; species Centella asiatica. Next base: position 17,411,694 of record CM025787.1, on the reverse strand, counting down.
CGATGAAGATAAATGACATATGGATGCTGCAAGCGGAGTTTTCTACAAACAATTTGAAGTTATGGTGACCTACTACTATAAATTACATGAGATGACTGAAGCAGAACTACTTGTTTAAAGGGACATAGATGGTTTTATTAAGAGTACTTATATTGTGTGCTGCCACAAGTCACAGTGTCCCTTGGAAAGAGATTGAACAAATTGATGGGCAATTTTTGTATTGCAAGATGAAGATAGAAAGAAATGTCATCTTTTTAATTGGGAAAAGATGTTGGAATCTTTTGCAAATAGGTCTAAGTTATGAAGGATTTTGGGAGATTCAATGTAGTTGTTCTATGGTAAATCCCTTTCATATTTCATAATGGAGAATAGATAGTAGATATATGGCCTTGAGATTAGAGATTGGACTAGTAAGACACCATAGTTGCCAATTGGGTGATCCTCTGGAAGGCTATTGTTGGGGAACGAGAGAAGTTTCCAATCGTATCTCTTCTGTGAATAAGAAAACCCCTGTTAGGTGAACCCTTCACTTGGAATAAAGCACCCATCTCCAACTCTCGATATTTAAACAAGGGCGGGCGCTGGCAGCTACCTCCCTAACTGCACGAAATGGTCACCTATTACATGGCTCATTAACTGTGCATGGGGTCAGGGTACCTATTGTTCTTCGGCAATTCAGCGGACCCCTACTAGAGTATTCAAAACTTCACAATAGGAGTAAACATTGTAAAAAAGACAAAGTTGAGGAGTCCCATGTTGGACTTTCCATAGTACATGTGTCTAACCAAGCACTCTATCGATGTCCATCCACATTAATTGAAAATGGAAACAAAATTCCCTAACCTCGCATGTAGTTTTACTGAAAATGGCAACAAAATTTGTTTCTAAATCAATATTTGGATGAGAAGTGATTCTAGGTTGAAGTTCCCCAGATTGATGCATTAGTAGCAAATAATGGATTTTTGTTAGGGACTGTATTTTGAACTGTGGAAAGAAATAAAGTTGGCAACCTCTCTTCAATTGCTTGTGAATTCTTCATGCCGATATGGGTCCAACCCAGGATTTGGTAAAGTTAAATCTTCACATTAGTGAAATTCGACTGCTCAGGCATTCTATTTTTTTTTTTTAATCGTCGAAATTACTCCTACAACTAACCCAATTCTAACCTAGTCTCACTCTCACCATGATGAGGTTTGATCCCCCTGATCTCAAGGTCTCTCTAACCGTTTGAGCTAAGCACAACCTCGCTCAAGCATTCTATTTGAAGGCTAGAAATTTTAGAATTTAGGAGTTTCCTGAGCAAAGTTGTTGGCAATGAGGTGTTCCCAAAAGAGTGGCCTTCCTTATTGAACAAAAACCTTCGAAGCTTCTCTAATCCAGCTTTCTTTGTGGAGAAGGAGCTGTTCTTGGCGACTCTTCATCACGTGCAGGAAGGACTGGGAATACACAAATTAACCTTTTTTGGCATTGTGATTTCATTAGGAATCTACGAACAGTAACTACAGAGCTGTGTTTGGTTTTAAGGGGGTGATGTCAGGTCCTCTCTATCTTTACTTTCTTCAGATCATGGAAAGGTGTTAAAGTAACAAGAATGAGTTCTTCGTGGGATTAAGCTGTCAAACACTCTTAGGTGGTTATATGAAGGGAGTAGGATTTGTGTAGATATTTTTTGGAGAAGGCACATTATTCTGTGCCAATTTCAAGCCTGTTATTTTGTTTTCCGGTACTGTTTTGTCTTTGTTCAGGTTCGATGTTGTTTTCTGTACTTCTTTTTTTCCTGTCTTTGTTTCTGGCAAACAAGGCATCATTGTTGATTTTTGTTTTTTTAACATTTATTTTTTGTCAAAAATCATAAGGACACCATTCTTTTTCAATATTTAATTTTAACATTTATTTGCTAGTATGAAAACCATTTTTTTTCCTGACCTGCTTCTATATATAGTCTTTATGTGCTTCTTTCCTTATAGACTTCATTAAATTTATATCTACACAGTCTTATACACTATCCCACCAAAAAAGAATATAAAAAGCACCTGCAGAATAACATATTATATATATTTTCTTTCAAAATTCAGCTGGAAACCTCTTTATTATCTTCCATATGATTTAGTTAATTTATTTATTACAAAGCACCTGTTTTTTTGGTTTTCCTCTTTTCTATATAGTTTTTATGTACTTGGCCAGAGGTTTTCTGTATACTTCTGTAAATTTGTATACCCAGGGTATTATTCACCATTTTTACCAAAAAGTTATACTAAAAGCACATCTGGAAACAATAAAAATCACGTACATAACTATAAAGAGAAAATGTCAACATTTAGACCTCCACATCGAAGTACCAAGTTACTTATCAGATAAATTATCAGTGTTTAGAAATGAATAAGATAAAATAGATATGAACAATAGAGAAACAGCTAGGAGGTACCTCGTGTCCCAGGCAAACACCCAAGATGGGGATGTCCTTGCATTCAAGCAGCAATTGAAGACAGATTCCTGTGAGTTGCAAGCCACTAAAATGGTTAATATAGACTAAAATAATAGTGTTAAAAGTCAAACTCCTTGGCAGTTAAAAAAAGTAGCAAGATTTGAGCACATATTATTGTCTTTTCAAGCATATGAAAACTGGAGGTACTAAATTCAATGTTATTTCTTATGAATATATTCTCTCTGCCAATATCTAAAAGAAAACAGTATAAATATGGATGGCAAATATGATCAACTAGACTAGAAAAGTCAAACTAGGCTCTTCGTAAGGGAGGAAGGGAGTATAATAGCAAGCATAAATGACAATAAAATTTCTCCTTCTCACCCGAAGAGATATAGCAGTCATCTAGATGGTATGTATACAGAATGAGATACTCACATGATACGAGAAAATTCTGACAAGATATAGTACTAAATAATTAGGGTGATTACTCATTTCAGTCGCATTCAGGATTTTCTAGAGCCAATGAACTCCAGGGATGATATTATTATAACACTCCACCCAATGGAGCTTATGATACTGCAAAATGTATAAACAAATTCAACACTATACAAGGTCAATTCTTAATATTTGGGTCTACTGCACATTCATAGGTGCGGCACATTGGGTAACGGAGTGATTGAAGAGATATAGCAGCATTTTTATCAATAACTCCTACGACCATTATCAGAATATGCAGATATAATTTCTTACTAATGATAAAAATAATATATAGATGGCTACAGAAAGTTCAAAGAGTTTTCACATAACCTATATCTCCCGGGCATGTTGGAGAACCAGGACCTGGTGATATAACAATATTATCAAAGGCACTTTCTTCATACAAGTAGTGGCAGATATCTTCCCAGGTCCACTCATCATTGCACACTACTACAGGAGGCACTGCCACATGAACAATGAGAGGAAAAGATGTTACAATATGGATCATAAGGATTAATCTGCTTGCGCAGATGTCAATATCTCCAAGACCAATATAGCAACCTTAATCTCCTTTGAGCAAATCCCACAAGATCTTTTTTAAGTATCTTACTTCTCTTCGAAAAGGAAAGAGATATATAACAATACTCCTTCCTTCCATTCAAAAAAAGAGAGTTATATTTCCTTTTTTTCCTAGTACATTTGCTTAATCTTAAATAGATTTTGATTCATGGAAAGATTAATACTATAAACTATGTAAAAATTCCAATGATTTAAAACTCGATTACTTCAAAATTCTAAAAAAATATACATCACGATTTGAATCTCAAGATTTCACAATTCTACTAAAATATTTAACTCGAATGCAACTCTTTTTGTAGAACGGAGGGAGTAATAACTTTCTCTTATGCATAAATCTCGAGCATCTGAGTTCCCCTCTTTGATGAAAGAAAGCCTCTAATCTTGTTTGAGAAAAATTAATCAATAAAATGAACTTTAGTGTTGTTCACGTGATGATAATACTGCATCAAGTCATGTAACACAATACTATGGAGAAGTGATAACCATGAACAAGCTAACAAACGCTTCAGTCCCTAACAGGAAACCTACTCAGTTATGCAATCTAACATATACGAGGAAGGGAAATAGCATTTGCTTCATAGCACAGTACCAAATTTTTTTATATAATTTTTCTATTAGTCAATTGTGAGTACAACATTAAACTGACAAGAAAATTATCCTATATACTTACACAAAAGGAGAGCTTACCTCCATTGATGATAGACAACTCTTGGTATACATTGTAGGTATAACTATCGTAGTTATCAATCAACAATGTCCTGACAAAATCCAACTTCCGTCTTGGCTCCTCCACACCCTTTTTCCCCATATATGTCCCCTCCAAGCGACCAGGAACCATATGACTAGAAATAACAACCCTTCTAGTGTCATGATTGGGCAGCTGCATGTCCTCTTTTCTGATGAAGTCACCAATCCCAAGGAAAGCTTTGCACATATATGACTTCAAAGTTTTACTTCCAGAACTCTCTAAGCAATACGCTGAAATCTCGGAAGGAGATGTCCACAGAGTGAAATTCATTTTATCCAAAGAACAAAAATGGGAAAGCAGTTCACACCTCCTCACCTTCTCTCAAATTCTGCGAAAGGAACAATAGGAGGTGCTAAAGTAAGCTATATTAGAATCATTCCGGTCCCTAAATAAAATTGCTTAAGCCCTATTCCGACATCCTCTTCCCTTCGAGGTTAGAAACCTTTCTTACTCAAATAAATGAACAAAGCAATAAATTTAGTTCCAAATAAAAGAGCCCCCTATCTGGCTGTGCTATACTTTAATTTTCAAAATATATAAAAAAAATCAAATTACACGGATTAAAAGAGTAGGTAAAAATTATACAATATGTGAATTTTTTGAATTGATTTAAATAATTTTTATAATTATGTACGAATTAATATATTATAACCCTTCAAAAAAATATTAATTTTATATGGTTATAAGATCTATACTATACACCACTAAATTTTGAAAATTCTTTCAATCCTTATAGTTGAATTTCTTAACAAAAATATGTGTACGGTTAGAGATGAAATTAATAGGTATAAATACCAAAATAAATTATAATTTATTTTCCTTAATGTCTCATATATATGTATATATATACATATATATGTGTGTGTGGATATATACACACGAACACAAATATTTTCAAGAGTCTCTCTATTAATCATGTGGGTATAAATGAAAAAATGAATTATATGTCAGTTTCCTTAATGCCATTATGTGTGTGTGTCTACACACGCACATCCAATTACCAACTCACTAGGAACCAACTATATGTATTAAATTTCAAGCCAACAAGCCTCCTCAACCCCCAGCATACTAGGAATATATATCATTTCATATATAGTATTTAAATAATTTGGGAAGTGGGCACCATTAAAATATCTAGATCTTGGGATATTCGAGGGTAGAAGCACCAAAATAACGAGAATATTAATTTCCCAAGTATACAGATTCATAATAATAACATCTAATTGAAATAAAGGAAAGGAAAATATTGAGTTAATACCTATCTTGTCAGTGCAGAGAGAAGCGGGAAGGTTGACGACAATGGAGATCCCGCCGCCTTTTTATAGAGTGCAGGATGGGTGGCGGAAAATTTACGGACAAAATAAGTACTACTGGTTAACAAAAAGAGAGCTCACCACTTTTCCCAATCAAATAAATAATTTATAATTAGTATTTGAGGCACTCATTTATTTGTTTATATTTTTTTTATCTTCTTTTTTTATTAAGCGATTATTTTGTCACAAAAATTTATCGTCTTTTTTTTATTAAACAGTTATTTTGTCTCTTAAATATACGACACAAATTTATCAACATTTGTTGATGTTCATAGTTCTTTTTTATTCAGAGTTTTTTTTCTAGAGAATATGACACAAATTTTTTTTTTAGAGAATATGACACAAATTCACGGATGATTTTTATGAGACACAAATATTTAATATAACATAATAACAATTTTTTTTTTTTAAATACACATACCAAGTAGTTCAATAACAATTACAATAGAACAATAAATACTACTAGTTGGTGAAAATAGGCTTCTTACCTAACAAACCAAATTTAACTATCAAATCTCAGACATCACCACTTTTCCCAATCAAATAAATAATTTATAACTAGTATTTGTGTATATATTTTTTTATCAATTTTTTTCATTAAGTGATTATTTTGCCCTTTAAATATGCAACACAAACTTACGAACATCTATTCAAGTGTAATACAAAATGTCAGTAGTTCTTTTTTTTCTTTTTTGTCCTGAGTTATTTTTTCTAGAGAATGTAACACAAACTCACAAATAATTTTTATGAGACTCAAATATTTAATATAACATAATAGCAATTTTTTTTCTTAAAATACACATAGCAAAAAGTTCAATAACTATTATAATACAACAATAAATATTGTTGGTTAGTGAAGGTGGGCTTTTTGCCTAACAAACCAAATTTAACTATCAAATTTGAGAGCTCGCCATTTTTCTCAATCAAATGAATAATTTATAACTAGTATTTGCGGCATCCATTTATTTGAGTTATTTTTTTCTATCAGCTTTTTTTCAATAAGTGATTATTTTGCCTCTTAAGTTTGTCACACAAACTTATTAAATCTCTTCAAGTGTAATACAAGATGTCGGTAATTCTTTTTTTTCTTTTTTGTCTTGAGTTTTTTCTCTAGAAAATGTGACACAAACTCATGGATAATATCAAAGAGTTCAATAAATATTACAACAGAACAATAAACACTATTGGTCGGCGAATGTGGACTTTTTGCTAACAAACCAAATTTAACTACCAAATCCTAGAGCTCACCACTTTTCCCAATCAAATGAATAATTTATAACTAGTATTTGTAGCACCCATTTATTTGTGTATATTTTTTTTATCGACTTTTTTTCGTTAAGTGATTATTTTGCCTCTGAAATATGTAATACAAACTTATCAACATCTCTTCAAGTGTAATACATGATGTTCGTAGTTCTTTTTTTTCATTTTTGTCCTGGGTTTTTTCTCTAGAGAATGTGATACAAACTCACAGATAATTTTTATGAGATTCAAATATTTAATATAACATAATACCAATTTTTTTATTAAAATACATATACCAAGGAGTTCAGTAACTATTACAATACAACACTAAATACTACTGGTTGGTGAAGGTGGACTTTTTGCCTAACAAACCAAATTTAACTACCAAATCCCAGAGCTCACCACTTTTTCCAATCAAATATATAATTTATAACTAGTATTTGTGCCACCCATTTATTTTTTGTATATATTTTTTTATCCACTTGTTTTCATTAAGTGATTAGTTTGCCTCTTAAATATGTGACACAAACTTATGAGCATTTCTTCAAGTGTAATACAAGATGTCGGTAGTTCTTTTTTTCTTTTTTGTCGTGAATTTTTTCCTCTAGAAAAAGTGACAAACTGACGGATAATTTTTATGATATTCAAATATTTAATATAACATAATAATAATTTTTTTTTCTTAAAACACACATACCAAGGAGTTCAATAACTTTTACAACAGAATAATAAATACTACTGGTTGGTGAAGGTGAGCTTTTTACCTACAAATCAAATTTAACTACCAAATCCGAGAACTCACCACTTTTCCCAAGCAAATGAATAATTTATAACTAGTATTTGTGGCACCCATTTATTTGTGTATATTTTTTTTATCGGTTTTTTTTCATTAAGTGGTTATTTTGCCTCTTAAATATGCAATACAAACTTATCAACATCTCTTCAAGTGTAACACAAGACGTTAGTAGTTCTTTTTTTTTTCTTTTATACCCCGAATTTTTTTTCTTTAAAGAGTGTAACACAAACTTACGGATAATTTTTATGAGACTCAAATATTTATTATAACATAATAGTAATTTTTCCTTCAAATAAGTATACTAAGGAGTTCATTATCTATTACAATATAACAAAAATAGCAATTAAAAATATAATTTTATCCTTCGTAGGAAATATAAATACATAAAAAATATTAAAAGTTTAATTTCATTGATAAAATTTCTTTGAGAGAAGAGAGAGATTAAAATTAACTTTAAAAAAATTAAATAATTTATTTGAAAATGTGAAAATGACTAATTGTATGAAATTACAAACAGTTTCTAAAGAATCTATTATAAATCGAATAGAGTATTACTCACTCTTCGGATGTTTTGTTTTTTGTTTTTATCAAATTAAATAATTTGTTAAAAAATATTTTAAAATTTATTTTTATTTCATTAAATAAGTCATCTATATTCGTATTTTAAGAGGAGAGTTGGTGCATTTATTCTTAAATTACCTTAAGAGAGAATAAAAGGTTGTTGCATGTATTGGAAAAAGTTATAGAAAGAGAATATTTTTAAATTTCATGAAAAAGTTGTTTTGGCTATATTACATAAAATTTATGATTTCTTAATATGTGGAAAACTCTAAAATGACTTATTTGATTGAACAAAGAGAGTATAAATGATTATTGAAGTGAGAACTTTGTTCCACAAGAAGAATTATATTTGAAAATGAATTTTGATCTATAAAATGAAAATCATGTTTGCATTTTTTTTAATTACAATTTTCTTATTTAGCATTAATTGAGCTTTTATAGCAAATTTTATGAAAAAAATTTATTATTTGGACATTGTTAGAACAAAATAGGTTCAAGTGTTTGTAAAAGGGGGGGGGGTGTTGAATACAAACACTCAAAACTTTTTCTCTCTTTCTAAACTTGTTAAGCATTATTGGAAATAGCTACAATATTAGAAAAACTATAACGAGTTTAAAATGAACACACAAGCATTCAAGTTAAAATACTTGTAATAAAACTTGATATTTTTCTGAAAATCTGTTCAACCACAAATGTGATTAAACAGCTACAAATTCTGTAACAAGTTACAGCTTTTTTGTAATAAAATTACAGTTTCTTTTTCCACACTCACTAGCTACTTCTTTTCTTTGAATATTTCTACGTAGATCTATTACAAAGTTTTCTTCTAGTTTTCGTTGTGTGGCTTCTTTTTTTTTTTTTTTTTTTTTTTGTGTAATGAGAACTCTTTTGCATATATAGAAGATCGGTAGTTGAACCCACGTGCTTAGACGTGCTATTCTTTCAACTTAGCCTCATATATGTCACATAGATGTCCTTTAGGAATGATGTGTTAGACTGCTGTTACTTTTGTTGCTTCTTTTTCATCCCCTGATCTGCGTGTATTTAATGATCGAGAGTTGTCATTGGACCACCAAACTTCAAGAAATATCTTTCTAGTTTATATTTCTTGCTTCTATAACAAGCTTCATTGATTTGCGTGTAAGACCTGATGACGAGTGAATGCAGTCATAACTATCCACTAATAGCAAGCCCTGATGTGGACTTGATTAGTGCTTCCGGATCCCCTGATGACAAGTCCTGTTTAAGACTCGATCAGTGCTTCATCCTTCACTTGAGTAATCCAAGTGCTTTTTGATCCCCTAACGTTAAGACTCAAAACATCCACTGATGGCTTCCACTGATGCAGTTCCCCTGACGGGTTAGCTTGCCACTGTCATACCCTGATGAGTTCCCCTGACGGGTTGGCATGTCACTGTCATGCCCTGATGCGTTCCCCCTGATGAGTTTGGCTTGCCACTGTCATACCCTGACGCGTTCCCCTGATGAGTTGGTCTGCATTTGTCATCCCTTGATGGGTTCCCCTGATTGTTTTAAACATTGAAGCTTTGTTGATTTTGTTTGGAATGTTTGATGTACAGAATACTTTAAATGTCTTTGAGTAACAACAGACATCCCTCTTCACTATTAAGTCCTTTAGAAGTTTCAACTGATGACTTGCCTAGTATGTAATACTTCATCCCATGATGACTAAGTTGATCATCAGTGGATGCAAAATGTTTGCATATACTTAGGTTTATAGAACACTCTGAGTATGTACAGATGCACAAACAAAACTCTAAGCATCATCATCATTTATACATAACAATCTCCCCCTATTTATGATTATCAATTTGATAACCATAAATCTACTTTATGCACTGATGATGATGTCAAAACCAAAACTATACACTATCAATAGAAATTTAACAAAATTGTATTTATCTATTCTATTGTATTTGTATGAACTGAGAAAATAACTGTACATGTTTTTCCTATAACTATTACAAAAATATACACTTTTAGACATCAGGATCCCCTTTTCGTTTAGTTGAAACAAAGGGCAATGGATGACTTGATTCAATAGGTTGAGTGTCACTTCCAAGGCCTTGTCTCCTTTGATATGGGTTTTAATCTGGAATCTTGAGCCTGTTGTCTTCCCCTCCTGCTATAAGTTGTTCCAGCTCCTTTTGAAGAAGTCTTTTGAAGTTTACAATGTTGACATTGCTGCTGGATTCCAAAGCTTCAAAGACTGATCTGATCTCTGGCACATTAGTTGCAGCAAGTTGTGACCAGTAAAAGGTGATGGTCTCCCCTTCTGTATTTTTGAATTCTACACTCATGGGGTTTGTGATCATCTTAGGTTACTCTTTGAATCTTTTTACTAGGGGCACATCCCTTACTAATGTTGTATTCCCTTCATCAGCTCTGGTTTCTTCAATCTCCTTCAACACTTTCTATATCAACAGGATTCTGAACTGGATGACATGTTTGTTCTTATGATAAACAATTTGGCTTAGAACATGCATCGCTTCCTCTAGGTCAAGCCCATCAACTTCTTTGATTCTTATACTCTTTTCCTGCCCATCAGTTGTTATGTAGAATTGCTTTAATGGTCTCTCCAAAGCTGTGGGTAGGCTTCTTTCATCGTTGATGGCTTTCCTCAGCCTCTCAATCATCCCCCTCAAGTCTCTATTTAGCATTGATGTTTTGGAAATTAAGTTCAGGATCAACCCTAATTGCTCAGCATCCATTCTCCTAAACCAGTCTAGAGTGACTGTGAACTGCAACTCATTTTTAAGTTGAACAGAGATTAGTTTTTCCCTTTTGTTGTTAGTCCTAAAATTTATGCTTTTTATTGAGAACATAAAAGTCAGATTCTTGCGCCTTTCATCTCTTAGGGATTCAGCTAGTGTGGGTGGTCCATATGTTATAGGAGAAGGTGCTTAATCCTTGGCTTCAAATGACTTGGATTTGGTGGCATCAGGGGATGTTGATTTTTCTTTGTCTTTATCCCCTGATGCACCCTTGGGTGGTTGAGATTTCTTTGGCTAAGGTTTCCTGGAGGATCTTGGCCTCACACTCTTTTTCTTCTTTTCTTCTTCTTCCTTCTCCTTTGCCATTTCCCTCTCCTCCTCCTCTTGAAGTTGCTATGCATATAACGCAACAGCTTCCACAAGCTTCTTGTCCTGAGGAAAGACAAGCTCCATTTTCCCATTAATTACTGCTTCAACGGGTGTTGGAAAGTGGGATGTCTTCATGGCATCTCCAAGTAGCTTAGGCCCTGATTGAGTATGTGATTTCTTTTTGGGTTCCTCAATCAGTATACCTTTGCCCTTATCCTTGGCTTTTGGAGCAGGAGCAGTCACATCCCCTGATGGTTGATCATTTGAGGGCTTCTCTTCAATAACCCCCGATGATGGCCCTGAAGATTTCTCCCCCTTTTTGACAGCATCATCAGTGGAAGTTGAGAGTCGGGATGTGACTTGAAGAACTTGTTGTAGAGTGTCAGCCATTGACAGTTGTAGAGTTTCCATGCTAGCCATTTTGTTGGAGAAGGCAGAAAGTTATTTGTCAACATTGTCAGCAAGTTTCTTCATCCGAAGAAAGGTTTGGTTGGTAACAAAGGAGTCTACAACTTGTTGTACATTATTTATTTTGTTGGTGAAATGTGTATAGAGCTTCTGATTTTCTATATCTACAGATTGCCCAATCTTGATTTGTGATTTGAGCACCTTTGTCAAAATTGGATTTGAGGTCTTAGAAAGCTCCTATTTGAGTAACTTTATTGTCTCTGCCATCTCATTTTTCTGATAAAAAAAATTAACTCCCAGGAGAGGTAAAAGATCATCCATAAGAGTGTCATCTTTATCACTATCAGAAGAGGATGTTGTTTGTACAGTATTAGTATCAAAATTTTCTCTCTGTTCTTTATTTACAAGGATCTCATCATTATCTCCCTCAATCTCTCCTTTTTCTATGCCTTCTAAGGCATCTCTCGAAGATTCTCCTTTTTCTTTGCCTTCTAAGGCAGTACTCTCATCCTCTCCTTTTGTCAAAGTCCTCTCAGGGGTTTGACTTTTCCTCTCATCACTAATTATTCTCACATTCTCACTTAATATTGTCCTAGAAGGGCTCCTATGGGCTATGAGATCAACAACTGTGGCCAATTCAAGTAAATTATGTACAGTTTCTAGTTCCACAGAAGTGATAGGGGAAGGAGTGGATGTTAGTTGTGTATGTAGAATTGGAGAGGTGTATGTTTCTATAGAGGAGGTATATACAGGTGGGGGAACATAAACACTTATTGCAGTAGTATATACAGATGAATTTATGTCCTCTGTCTGATCATAAGTGATTGAATCAATTAAAAATGAGTCAACCATTTAAATGTGTTGACTATCAATCACTGTGTTAGTGAGTGTTGGCTCCTCCACGAATTGAGAAATTGGAGAATCTGATCTCATGACACTTAATGTTTGTGTCATGATATCTGAAGAAATTTGAGGATTAGTGAAAGAAGGAAGAGGTGTTGAAGGGAGTATTGGCTGGATCACTGAATGAGGAGGTGATCTATCAAAAGAAGTTATGTGTGCACTCACTGTGTCAATTATTTGCAAGTGGCTCTCAGAGACCCTAATGTTAATTTCATCAGGGGCTATGGTCAGTGTATGTGTCTCACTCAACTGTGTCCCTGGTTGGGGACTATTTTCAATAACTAATTCCTTTTGAGATGAACTAGTTAGAAATGTGTTTAATTCCTTATCAAAGCAGTATCCTTTTGAGAGGATACTGCCTGGTCTGGCTGTAGGATAACTCTCGTGGCCACCTTCTTCTTCAATCTCTTAAGACCAATCATTCTCTCTCTTTGCTTGCCCTCACTTGTTACGGTTACTTCAGAGGGTTTTCTTTTGGTACCCTTAGTCTCCCAAAAGACTAAGGGTTGGGCTAATGAGAGTGGTTGTGTTGAAACTGGTTGTACTACTTAGGTAGGCAGAGAAGTAGTAGTGATCTCTACTATAGTAGTTGAAGGAGAAGAAGTAATAGGTTGAGAAGTAGAAGGGAGAGTACGCGATACCTGTTCCATATGCAATGGAAGTGCAAACGGCTTCGCGGTATATGATTTCTTTATTATTTCTACAAATAACTTTTGTTTGTTTATAAGTCCGTACAAAAATGTCATTCTCAAAAGAAAAGTTAGTAATTTGATCCTTAATGATCATTGATAAAAATCTAGCATAGTAACTCTCTGATTTTCTAGAATTAAAACTACCCATTTTATTTACAAGATCATCAAAAATTAATTTTTCTATATTTCTATTTACATTCCTAATCATGGCATAAGCTATTTTTAAAGTTAATGAGGTTATTACCTCAAAGTTAGAAGACTTACCTGAGAACACCTTTGTTATGGTGTCAAGGAGATAAGAAATCTCTCACTTCACATTGACCCTCTTGAGGTCCTTAAACCTTAACACTGTGCTAGGTGCAGCATTGTAGTCCAATTCCCTCAAGAAATCAAGCAGATCAGCATCACTGGGCACTTCCACAAAGTTTTGTGCAGGTAGCCCCAGTGCAAAGTTGATTCTGGAAGGGGTTATTTTTCCCTTCTTAGAAGAGATCTTGAATGAGATCCCCTTTACAACCTCTGGTCTTGTTGATGGGTTCATGAACTTAGAACTTGACCAAAGTTGTGAAAGTTCTTCCCCAGACATTTCTTCATCAGTAAAGATTGCTCGACTATATTCAGAGTTGAGTAGATAGTTCATCATCGGCTTGAAACAATCATTTACCTCGTCAATGTCAGAGAAACCCACATAGTTTGTAGGTGGAACCACCAGATTTCTTGGAAGTTGTTGACATTGCTAGGTGCCATTGATGTTGTTGGAGATTTGAAGTTCTAGGGTTTCTGTGAATAAGAGAGAGAAAAAGAAAGCTCGAGCGAATATCAAAGACAGATTAAATGTTTTGAGGTATTTCAGAAAAAGAGAGACAGGGAGTATAAATACCCGCCTTCTTGACTTTTGAAAACCGTTCCTGGAAACACGCTATCAGGGTGTTGCATCAATTCTGTGGTGATACGTCATCAGGGACAAGAGAATTCCCTGATGAATTATTATCACAGACTCAACACAATCCCCTGATGCAGTCAAAATCCTTTTAACTTACCCTGATGTTCAATGTATACACACTCCCTGACCCTGATGCACGGATCGGATACCCTGACCCTGATGCGTGAGTCGAATACCCTGACCCTGATGCACAAGTCGGATGCCCTGACCCTGATGCACAAGTCGGATGCCCTGACCCTGATGCACAAGTCGGATGCCCTGACCTTGATGTGCGAGTCGAATACCCTGACCCTGATGCGTGAGTCGGATACCCTGACCCTGATGCTTCTCGACAGAGACCCTAACCTTGATCATCAGACAAAAACAAGCAAAACAAACAAATATATGTACATATTTACATTTTTAACATACATAGTCACATATCAACTAAATTTATCAGGAATTCATGGGATGAGTTAGGAGTACCAAAACTTAAGCATTTGATAGTTTGAGTTGTTCCAACAGCCTTTTTGACAAGTCTCTAGCAAGTTTATTGAACTTCATTTTGCATAATTCACCGTACCCAGCTCTCCCACAAGATTAGTAAAAGTGGTTTCATCAAGAGTCTTGGTGAATATGTCTACCACTTGCTTGTTTGTTGGTACAAACTGTAGTTCAATGGTTCCATTCATAACATGTTCCCTGATAAAGTGATATCTAATTTTTATATGTTTGGTTCTTGAATGTTGCACAGGATTTTCAGCAATGACAATGGTACTAGTGTTATCACACCTGATTGGAATTTTGTTGAAATTCAGTCCATAGCCCATTAACTGATTTTTCATCCATAGGAATTGTGTACAACAACTTCCAGCTGCAATATATTCAGCTTCAATAGTTGATGTTGAAATTGAGTGCTGCTTCTTGCTGAACCAAGATATAAGCCTTCCTCCCAGAAACTGACAGCTTCCTGTTGTACTTTTTTAGTCAATTCTGCATTCTCCAAAGTCAGCATCAGAATACCCCAATAATTTAAATCCAGACTCCTTTGGATACCAAAGTCTCAACTCTGTAGTGCCCTTGATATATCTCAAGATTCTTTTCACTGAAATGAGATGAGATTCCCTTGGATTAGCTTGATATCTTGCACAAAGACATGTTGCAAACATAATGTCAGGCCTACTTGCTGTTAGATACAGCAATGATCCAATCATTCCCCTATAAGTCTTCAGATCAACTTTCTTTCCATTCTTATCAGGGTCAATCTTGGTTGTTGTGGCCATTAGTGTCTTTGCTACTTTTGAGTCCTCCATGTCAAATTTCTTGAGAATTTCTTTGGCATACTTTGTTTGATGAATATAAATCCCATCAGCGACCTATTTGATCTGTAGTCCCAAGAAATAAGACAATTCACCCATCAAACTCATTCCATACTTGCTTTGCATAAGCTTGGAGAACTTTTCACACAATCTAGTGTTTGTGGATCCAAAGATAATATCATCAACATATATTTGAACCAGGATCAGATGACCTTGGTGTTGTCTAAAGAACAATGTCTTGTCAATGATACCTCTTGTGAACTTGTTCTTCCTTTCTACCACACCATTCTGTTGAGGAGTCCTTGGAGTAGAGAATGTATGATTCATGCCTTTCTCCACACAAAATCCATCAACAGCTGCATTCTTGAATTCAGTTCCATTGTCTGTCCTCAAAATTCTAACTACTGACCCTGACTCAGTTTCCACTTTCTTTATATTGTCAATGATTTGTTGAGATACTTCTATTTTAGCATTTTGAAACTTGACCCAAGTGTATCTGGTATAGTCATCCACAATAACCATTAAAAATCTTTTCTTTGACACTGACATTATGTTGATAGGGCCAAAGAGATCCACATGAAGCAGTTGAATTGGATTCTTAATCATTGTGGCTTCTTTACTGACAAAAGATGATTTCCTTTGCATCCCTTGTTGGCAAGCTGAACCTAATCCTTCTTGAATAAATTCCACTTGAGGTAGTCCAGTTACCAACTCTCTCTTCACTAAATCATTGATAGCTTTGTAGTTCAGGTGAGAGAGCTTCTTGTGCAACAGTCTGCTCTCATCAGGTGTTGCCTTACTGTAGAAGCATGATTCTCCACTTACTGAATTGAAATCAGCAATGTAGAGATCTCCTTTCCTTATTCCTGACAAGACTAGCTTCCCATCATCTTCATTTGAAATCAAGCACTGATCCCCTTTGAAAGAAATGATGTATCCCTTGTCACATAGTTGACTTATGCGTAATAAGTTGTGCTTAAACCCATCAACTAGTGCTATATTTTCAAATGAGACATCCCTATTTGCTGCTTTGCCATAACCGAGAGTCAGTCCTTTGCAGTTATCACCAAAAGAAATCACTGGACCAGCCTTTTCTTAGAATTCTGTGAGCAGGAATTTGTTTCCTGTCATTTGTCTTGAGCAGCCACTGTCTAGAAACCAGATTTGACTGCCTTTGACCTTTCCTAACACACAAGAAACATTTAATTTGTTTTTGGTACCCAAGTGGCTTTGGGTCCTCTAGGTTTAGTCACAGTAATGGTATAACAACTTTTTCATTATGTGTGACTTTTGGTTTTGGCAAATTAGAGACTTTTTCCTTTTTAAGAGCTACATTATATACTTTTGATTTAACAACAATTTTCTTATCTTTACCCTTAGGGGTAAATGCTTGAGCAGTTCGTAAGTCATCAACATATAATATCGTGCCAGTTACAATCTGTGGTTTTTCTTTACACTGAAAAGATAAATGATTATTGCTACCACAATTCCAGCACACTTTCCTAGGGGCTTCATGCATAGAGGTGTAATTACTAGCTTTGTTTACTCCTAACTTTCCATTCCTATTCTTTTTATTATCCCCTAACAGGCCTTTATCCCTTGAATGACTACATTGGCCTGATGCACTCTTTTCCCCTGATGACTATGTATCCACTGATGCACAATCTAGCTCATTTTTAACTGGAGGTTTGAGTGTTTTGGCAAGAATAGACTTCTTGCCTCTCCCACCATTTGTGGAAGCTTCACACATTGGGAAAACATTCCCCTTTTCTAACTTTGTTACAACCTTTACAAATTTGATAGGCTGTATTCGCCTTTTTCCAAAGCTAGTTGCATTTTCAACCTCAATAGGAGGTTGCTTCACTAGAGTCACTTCATAGCCTAAACCAGACTTGTGATCAGATTTTTGACAATTTAATTGATCATCCAGTTTATTGCTTAACTCATTCCATTTTTTTATGACTTCCTTTTTTTGTTTCAAAAGATTGGAGGTCCATTCCTCTCTTTTGATAGTACAGTCAAGGAGATTTTTAGTCCTTGAGAGTTCTTTTTCAAGACTCTCAAGTCTTGAGAGTTCTGATTCTAAAAGAGTATTCCTAGCAGTCAAATGTTCATTTATTTTCTATACTCTCTCAGTCTCAGCTACAACACTCCTTAGAGTATCATAAAGATCTTTTATCTCACAAGTCATTTCCTTAACAGTTTTAACACAATCATTTTTAGGCATGTTAGAGGAAATTTCAAGAGTTACTTGTGAGTTGTTGCTATCAGTGGATGAGGCCATCAGGGCTAGGTTGACATATTCTTCATTATCTTCTTCATCTGAGTCAACCCAGTCCTTTCCCTCTGCAATGTAAGCTTTTCCCTTCTTGGTGGCATTTAGAAAGTCAAAGTATTTCTTCTTGTAATCCACATCAGCTTCCTTTCCCTTAGAATCACCTTCCTTTGTGGCCTTGCGGCACTCATTTGCAAAATGACTCATCTCATTGCACTTGTAACACTTTATTCTTGATTTGTCAATAAAGTTTTTAGTGCTACTAGGTTTCCTTGCTGAAAATCTTTTTGATCCAGATGGTTTTTGAAATTTCAGCTTGGAAAACCTCTTTGCAAGAAAAGCCATGGTTTCATCAAGTTCTTCTAACTCTTCAGGATTGTACTCATCCTCCTTTGAGCTTCAATGTCCCCTTCCTCTTCAGCATCTCCTAGCTGCTGCTTCATCAAGACACTTGGTCTTGCTTCAACTTTATCCTTTTTGGCAGTCATCAGGGCTACTGATTTAAACTTTATGGTATCCCTTGACATTTCAGATCTTTGTTGAACCTCCAGTTCATATGTCTTTAGGGTACCATAGAGTCTATCCAAGTCTAGGAGATTCATGTCCTTGGATTCCCGGATGGCTATGTCTTAGGATCTCATGATATGGGAAGTGCCCTTATGAACTTCCTGTTCACATATTTGTTGGCATATGTCTTCCCATACATCCTTAGGTCATTTACTAACCTGTTGAATTTGTCAAACATTTCAGTTAGTGTTTCACCATTTTTCATTATGAACCACTCATACTGTTGTGTTAACAGCTGCAGTTTATTCTCCTTCACATCTTTTATACCATCACATAAGATCTGGATAGTATCCCATATAGACTTAGACGTTGTAAGATTCATGATACTGTTCAGCATATCATCGTCTAAGTCATTGTATAGAATACCGGTGACTTTAAGATCTTTCTTTGTCTTTTCTCTTTCCTCTGAAGTCATTTCATCAATAGTCTTTGGGACTACTTTTTTCGGAACACTGACTCCATTGACAACCTCTTGAGGAATGAGCTTCTTTGGAACGTGAGGGTCTTCTTCTAGAATCTGTAGATATTCATCATCGATTGCTCTTAGATGAACTATCATGCGTTGCCTCCAGAAGAAGTATTTTCCCCTCTCCAACATGGGGACTTTACTATTTCTTGCTTTGTTGGCCATTGATGATGATCATCTAGCAAGTGTAATCTGCTAGTAGGCTCTGATACCAATTGTTAGAACAAAATAGGCTCAAATGTTTGTAGAAAGGGGGTGAATACAAACACTCAAAACTTTTTCTCTCTTTCAAACTTGTTAAGCACTGTTGGAAATAGCTACAATATTAGAAAAACTATAATGAGTTTAAAATGAACACACAAGCATTCAAGTTAAAATACTTGTATTAAAATTTGATGTTTCTCTGGAAATCTGTTCAACCACAAATGTGATTAAACAACTACAAATTCTGTAACAAGTTACAGCTTCTCTGTAATAAAATTACAGCTTTTTTTTTCCACAGTCACTAGCTACTTCTTTTCTTTGAATATTTCTATATAGATCTATTACAAAGCTTCCTTCTAGTTTTCGTTGTTTGGCTTTTTGTGTGTGTGTGTGTGTGTGTAATGAGAACTCTTTTGCATATATAAAAAATCAGTAGTTGAACCCACGTGCTTAGACGTGCTGCTATTTCAACTTAGCCGCATATATGTCACATCGATATCCGTTAGGAATGATGTGTCAATAGTTATGATTGCACTTAAGCAAAACATAAATATATTAAATTATTATTGTTTTTTGTTACAAACTATTAAATTATATCGTATATAGTGATCTAAATGTTTTATATCAAATAATTAATAAAATGGATAAAAATATTTTTTTGAATCTTATAATTCACCAAGATTTAGAAAGAATCCGCTCACTCATAATTTTCCTTGAAAGTCAAAATTTATTTAAAATATTTAGTAATTTCATTTATGATAATAATGAAGGATGCACAATCGGAAGGAATGGCTGTCAGCTCTGTAGCTTGCTCGCCTTTCCCTTAACCCTCTAATGTCGGATAAGAAGGTCGATAGATTACTTTTCCTCCAACTCTTGTTGATAATTTGAACGTGACTAATTTATTATTATCATCTTTTTTTCGAATGGAATAATTATTAGATTTACACATTTGATAACCATATATTTTTTTTCTTTTCTTTTCTTCTTTTTTCTTTCCTTCTCTTTCGAGAAATAATTCGGATCAATTAGTCACGTTTTCCATTTTGATTTGACACGAATATTAATATCAATTTGGAAAAGGTGAAATATTTGTTTGTATATACAAAGTCAAACAAAGATTTTATCAAAAATCTCCTAACTAAGTACCTAAATTAACTTCATGACCATTCCAACTCGATAAAACATTCAATAAAACCGATCATTATCTAGTTACAAAAGGCCACGTCAAGTTCTTCTCCCTAAAAATTCTTCAATTTTATTTTAATCTGATTGAACATCACTTATCACTTTTCAAATTAAAATTTAATTTGTAATCAACTGCAATTTATATGTAATAAAACTAATTTATGTAGGGTTTGAAATTTTCAATCTTTTATTGAAATAAAATTTTATTAAAATTTGCAAATAATGATAACAAATACTTATACAAACTATAAACAATTATAAAAGTAATTTAATTTTTAAAATTAGTTTATACAAATATATAACTATAAAAAACAAAACTTGTGGCTGATACAGTTAAGAAATCTATATATAAATTAGAGAATTGCCCGGTTGCATGTCTAACTCATGAAGGTATGATAAAATTTTGTTTTTAAAATGAGATTATTGACATACTGTCAATGAACGTTGGGTCAATTAGTAAGACTCGTCAAAGACTCTTATTAAGTTGAGAGTTCGAGTCTTACTAATGGTCTTCTTTAACGAATAATATGTAAATATCATTGTAAGTCTTCTTTAGTGGATAATATATAAATACCATACTAGAGTTAAATGAGCTTAAGTGTTTGTAGAAGGGTGGTTGAATACAAACACTCAAAACTTTTTGCTCTTTTTAAATCTGTTAAGCACTGCTGGAATAGCTACAAGAAAAACTTAACTGAAATTCAAATGAATGCACAAACATTCAAATTAAAATAGTTGTATTAAAACTTGATGTTTTTCTAGAAATCTGTTTAATCACAAACGTGATTAATCAGCTACAATCTGTAATAAATTATAGCTTCTCTTTTACACTCACTAGCTACTACACACTTTGAATGTTTCCTTCAAAATATGTTTCCAAGCTTCTCTCTAGTGTCTGTGTGCTTCTCTCTTGATTGTCTTTCGTGTAATGAGAACTCTCTACATATGTAGAAGGTCAGTTGTTGAACCCACGTGCTTAGACGTGCTGCTTTTTCAACATAGCCGCAGTATGTCTCGTCATTTGTTCTTTTGGAGTTATGTGTTAGACTACTTTCGACTTTTTGTGTAACGACCCGGAAAATTTGTTTATCTATAAATAATTTATTTATTCATATTTTTTTTTTCTTTTCCTCTATATATATTAACGTGTATAGTTAATATATGATGTTTTTGAATGTCTAAATATTTTCGGACTCATTAAAGGGGTTATTGTTGTTTGATTGTTGGTTGCAAGGATAAACAATAATGTTTATGTTTAGTGACATTCATAATTGTTTGAAGAAGCTTTGCGTCCAGACTGGTTAAATTTCATGAAGGACTTAAGAGCCTAAGTATGATGACATCATTGTGTACGTATGTTATTTTGATTAATAAGTTGCTTGTGTGTCATCAAGTGGATTAAACGTATGTGCATGTATGTAGGACAGCAGGCTTATTACGATGCTTACTGCTAAGAATCATGATGAGCAGCCGTTTTTACTGTCCAGTTTAACCAATCATTTTATTTCAAAGCTTAATCTCAGCCTACTATAAATACCTCATTCGGAAGAACATTTCAGTCTCTTTTCTAAAGATTTCCTTTTTCCAAAGTTTTTCTTTAAACCTACCATCTCTGTTTAATTTCAAGTTCTTTCTTTTGGACGATTACTTTCAATCAGACTTTGATCTCTTTCGTCAACCCAGGAGGTAAGAATATTAAGTTCTCCTCTGTTTGTTTCTTTTTGTATGTCATCCGAGTGTATTAGCCGTGCATAACAAGTTTTCAAGGAGGAATAAAGCTTTGAAAGTAAGGCTGCGTTCTTCTGCATATTCATGTTCATGAGGCATCCTAGGTTGAGTTTGTTATTGTAAAATTTTCCATCGTAGCAGAGACAAGCTCTAATGTTAGTCTCTGATGAGATGTTTTTAGTCTCTGATGAGATGATTTTTAGTCTCTGGTGAGATATTGTTAGTCTCTGATGAGATGTTTTTAGTCTCTGATGAGATGATTTTTAATCTTTGGTGAGATATTGTTAGTCTCTGATGGCGTCAGCATCAGTCTCCGACTGTGTTGATGTTAGTCTCTGATGACGTCAACATCAGTCCCCGACTGTGTTGATGTTAGTCTCTGATGATGTCAGCATCAGTCTCTGAAATGTTAGTCTCCAATGACGTCACCTTTAGTCCCGACTGTGTTGAGATGACGTCATCAATCCCTGTTGAGATAATTAGTCTCTGATGATGTCATCCTTAGTCTCCGATAGGCTAAGTTTAGTCCCCGATGATGTCATCCGTAGTCTCTGATGAAGGAATAATTAGTCTCTGATGATGACGTCACCCTTAGTCTCCGATGAGTTAAGATGACGTCATCAATCTCTTATGGGTTTAATAGTCTCCAATGACGTTATCCTTAGTCTCCGACAGGCTAAGTTTAGTCCCTGATGACGTCATCCATAGTCTCTGATGAGATATATGTTAGTCTCTGATGATGACGTCAACCTTAGTCTTCGATGAGTAAAGATGACGTCAGCAGTCTCTGATGTGTCTCTGATGAGTGAAATTTTTCCCCGATGGACAACCTCATGCCCTGATAACCATTTCCTATATGAATAGCCATCTTTAAAGTATGGGTTTCTCATGATTTACCAACAATGATATTTTACAGAACCCCTTCTTTTTCAACCGGTATAGTGAATCTAGCTAAGGACCAAGGCAAGTATATATTCACTCCACTATCTTTCTTACTGATTACGTAGAATCATTTATTCGATTTACGTAAATGAATGATGTTAATGCCAATGCATGATGATGATCTCTTTTATGATTAAGTAACGTACGATCATTGAATCCGATGTGCGTGAAAAAATTGTTGATGTTTGAACTATGTGTTTTTGGGTGTTTGCTAGTTGTTTAAAGTTCCTAGCACACCAAATGATGATAAAGATGATGTTTGAGTGTTGCAAGTCATGGACTTGTATGTACACCCAAGTAACTTCTATATGGATATATAGTTCCGCTTGTGATGATCACTGTCTTTTAATTGTTAAGCACGCCAATATATGTTGTTGGCAGTCGCTGCTTTTAATTGTTCAGCACGTCAAGGCTATTCAAAATTGAGAAAATGTTTACAAGAAGATATATCCATATGGAAAGTTAAGGGGCTGTTGAATACTTTCGCCTGGTATTCTGGCTAATGATGATAAAGAATGATAGACCGAGGCAAGGCATCGGTAATGAGACTTTTCGCAGACCATATGCTTTTTGCGAAGGACTACGTATGTCAAATGATGAATAAAACGACCAGGCTGACCAGTTGGGATGAAATTTGATTATGTAAAGTAGTCAGATAATGATCAGTCTGGTCAGGTGATACATTATCTGATGAGTAAAGGGCGAATCTTGATTTATTGAGAGAGGGTCAACCCCTTGATATCACTCGGGAACCCTAAATGATACATGTTGATTGATTTTTCAGGAGGTGTTGACATTGCTTCGCCCAACCTCAATGAATACTAAAGCTTTTGAATTATCTTTTCTTCTAGCTTATGAATATATATTTGCTGAGCGTAAACGCTCATGTGGAATGCTATGAATGTTTTTCAGGTTATGTCGTGAATGCTGAGTCCCCTAAGAAAGGGAAGGAGAGAATTGCTTAAGTATGTTTAAGTTGTAAGGCCATATGAGCCATCTAAAGTTTTGTTTCCGCTGCAGCTTGTTTATTTTCAAGCTTTGAGGTTTTGTAAGATGATATGGACCTTAAGATTTTTAATGATGTATTTGGGAATATATTTCCCACAGGTATGTTGTTAATGCTTGGTTGTGTTACTTGTTTTGCTGTTGTGTTGTTGTGTTGTAGTTTTCTGGTGCAGCCCGGGGTTCCAGCCTAGGAATCTCGGGGACTGTCACCCAAATCGCTGACAGTGTCCGAGGCCCGGCTTTGGGGATTTTCGGGGGTGTCACAGTTGGTATCAGAGCAACAGCAGCCAAGCATCAGCTATGAGATCTGTTCTCTGCTGGAAAATAGAAATTGGGATTTAGTAAAGTAAGGAAATGACTAAAAGGATAAGGAGAGCTGAATAAGAAATAGATGTCTAAGTTGAGTCTCGATTGTTTATGGGTTATTAGATAAGATATAAGGTTATAAGATAGATCAATTCATGCTGAATTTATTGTAGTTTCTGTTGCAGTAGTAATATGTACGCTAGATCTTTATTATAAATGTTAAGTTGACATTGATTGAAAATGCTGAATTTAATGTCGTTTTGCACGCAGAACAATGAGTGAACTTGATTCTCAACCCTTGTATTAGGCTTTAGTAGTAGTCAATGTTGCTATATTTTTGTTTAATGTTGTAACGAGGAAGCTTTATTGTACAAATTTGCTATAATGTAACTTTTGTTACTTAATATATATATTTTGATGGTTTAATTTAGAATTCTTTCTTTCCTTTTTGTATACAAGTTATTCTTTGAAGAGAAAGAAGGAACTTTCAATAGTAAGTTTATATTTTCCTTAATTTTTAGGATGGCTCCAAGAGGAAAACCTTGAACTCGTCAAGCTACCAACCAAGCTGACCAAGAGAACCCCAATCTGAATAGCAACCCAGAAAAGGATAACCAGGAAAATCCTTTTGTCATGTTAGTAAATATGATTAAGGAAGCCTCCCAGAATAACAATAACCAAGTACTTCCACAAGTACAATCTAGGAGGGTGACATTTAAGGATTTTACCAATAGTTGTCCACCTATTTTTAATGGTGATGGAGGTCCCACTGCCGCTCAAATTTGGATTAAAGAAATAGAGAAAGCTTTTCGTATAGCGGGAGAAACTGATGATCTTAAGACAAAATATGCTACTTATCTATTGAAAGAAGAAGCTAGTTATTGGTGAGAATACTGAACGATTAGAAATGACTAGGAGATTGGCAATTAGGAATGAACAAGCAGATCCTGAAATTGAACAAATTGTCACCTGGTCCCAGTTTAAAGAATTTTTCTATAGCCAGTATTTTCCAACCAGTGCTGCAGATGAGCTAGAAAAACAATTTTTAGAGTTAAGACAAGGGAGCATGATTGTGGAAGAATACGAGAAGAAGTTTAATGAACTTCAAAGATATGCTCCACATTTGGTAGATACGGAGAGAAGAAAATCTAGAAGGTTTAAGCATGGATTAAATCCATGGTTGCATGATAAGATTGCCATTCTATGTCTAAACAACTATGCGGAAGTGGTTCAAAGGTCAAAGGTAGCAGAGAAAAGTGGCAAGTTACTGCGGGAATTCAATTGGGAGAAACGCAGGGAAGGACAGAAGAAAGGAAGTTATTTTAGTCACAATCTTAATCAAAGGATGAGAGGACAAGGAAAACCACAAACAAATTCGGTTGTGATGAAACAAGGGGAAGGGAATAGGTATAATAATAATAGAAAAAGAAATTTCAGTGCGGATTTAAACGAGAACAAAAGGAGGATTGTTATTTGTGGTAAATGTGGAAGGAACCATGAAACATCCCAGTGTTTAATAGGAACTGATTTGTGTTTCAAATGCCAACAATCTGGGCATACTGCCTGTAATTGTCCAAATCAGGCACCAATGGTTTCCCAACCAAGGTATCCTCTGCAATTTTATCAACCACAAGGAATTAGTCGTGCAGCTGGAACTACAAGGAGATGTTTTATTTGTGGTCGGGAAGGCCATATCTCCACTTCATGCCCTCAGAAAAAGAGTTAGGGTAAACCCCCTTTAACAGGACCTAATATGGTAGCTAGCCGACCTCAAGCTAGGACTTACAATATGACTGCTCAGGACGCCCTAATGTCTGACAACGTGGTTTCAGGTACGATATTGGTTAATTCAATTGAAGTACATGCTTTATTTGATTCTGGTGCAACTAGATCTTTCATATCTGAAAGTCTTCTTAAGAATAGAAATTTTACTTTTGAATATTTAGAAACACCTCTAGAAGTTATAGTAGCTAATCAAGAGGTGTACGTTGTCAAGAGTATACTTGTTAGGTTTTAGAACATTTGATGATGATTGTCTTTAGATTACTTAGAGTACAAATGTATAGAAAGTGTTAATTAGTAACACTGAAGTTTTGTAGCTAGCAGTTATCTCTTTGTTTGTAATTTATTCATTATTTGTAAAGAGATAAAATTATTTCATATTTGTAAGTAACTGCTGGAATGATGTGTCGAAGCTTCAGAAAGTCAAGATGTGTATTTGATTCGTTAGAATTTGCAAAAAGGCTTGTCGGAGACTAGGAGAATTGGTCAGGGACTAAAAAGATTTTATCTGTCGGAGACTAGTTTTGCCTATCGGAGACTAAGACTTAAGTCATCAGAGATTAAGTCTAAAGGAGTCGGAGACTAAAGCTTACGTCATCGGAGACTAAAGTTAAAAGCATCAGAGACTAAGCTGACGTCATCAGAGACTAAGCCTTAACGCGTCAAAGACTAAACAATTCTATCGGAGACTACACAAGCTGATGTCATCAGGGACTAAATGCACCAGAGACTAGTAATGACGTCACCAGAGACTAAAGATGAAGCATCAGGGACTAATCGTGATTTATTTCCTGAAAGATATAGAGTTCGAATTAAAAAGGAATGTCTTCCACGTAAAGTAAAATATTATTGAAGATGTAGCTGGTAAGGAAACTAACCAGAAATCTGTTCCTATCAAAAAGGAAAGATTGTATTTGATTCGAATAAGGAAGCTGAATTTTATTCAGAATAGGAACTGAGTTAATGATAATTCAGTTGGAATAGAAGCTGTAATTAGTTTTTATAGAGAATTGTAACTTCGAAGCTGTATAGGTTTTTCATAGTTTTGTATCTTTTCCTATACAGAATAGAAAAGAAGTTGACGATTACATTATTGTAATTGTTAGGATTTGTATTCAATTGTAAATCAATAAAGCAATTGTTTATAAATTGATTTGTGTTCTTGTTCTTTATATTCTGCAAGAAAAGTTAATTTCTTACAGAACAAGTAACTCAGAAAGATTTCAAAAAACTTGTATTCAACCCCCGTCCCCCCCCCCCCCCCCTCTTCTACAAGTTCTCGGCATCTCACTGGGAAAACAATACTACCTGATTGTAGTATAAGAATCGGAAAGCATGACTTCCCTGCAAATCTAATACCTTTTCCATTGGGAGAGTTTGATCTAATACTAGGCATGGATTGGCTACATAAATACCAAGCTAGTATAGATTGTAGGAAAAAGAAGGTTTTCCTAAGAACACCCTCAAATAGCAATGTGACATTTTATGGGAGTAAGTCTACTAAACCCTCTCATCTCCTTACAGTATTACAAGCTAATAAAATGTTATGCAAGGGATGTGAAACATTTTTAGTTCATGTTTATGACAAGAAGGTAGAAGGATTAAATATTTCAGATATCCCGGTAGTAAAGGAATTTGGAGATGTATTTCTTGAAAAATTACCAGGTATACCCCTAGATAGACAAGTTGAATTTGGAATTGAGCTAGTACCAAGAACTGCTCCAATTTCCAAAGCTCCTTATAGGATGGCCCTTTCAGAATTAAAAGAGCTCATGATACAACTACAAGAGTTGTTGGATCAAGGATTCATTAGGCCAAGTGTTTCTCCCTGGGGAGCACCTGTTTTATTTGTAAAGAAGAAAGATGGATCACTGAGGTTATGTATTGATTACCGAGAATTGAATAAGATGACGGTGAAGAACCGGTATCCTTTACCTAGGATTGATGATCTATTTGACCAACTCAAGGGAGCAAAGTACTTCTCGAAAATTGACTTGAGATCAAGATATCATCAATTAAAGATTAAGACTGAAGATGTCCTTATTCAGTTTTCAGAACCCGTTATGGTTATTATGAATTTGTGGTGATGCCTTTTGGACTCACCAATGCCCCTGCTGTTTTCATGGATTTGATGAACCAAGTTTTCAAACCCTATTTGGATAAGTTCATCATTGTGTTCATAGATGACATTCTCATATATTCTAAGATGAGAAAAGAACATGATGAACATTTAAGAATAACATTGGAGACATTGAGACGAGAAAAACTATATGCCAAATTTTCAAAGTGTGAATTTTGGTTAAGAGAGGTAAAATTTTTAGGTCATGTGATCAATGAATCTGGAATTTTGGCTGATCCCATCAAAATTGACACCATTATAAATTGGCTATAACCAAAGACACCTACTGAAGTGCAAAGTTTTCTAGGATTAGCGGGATACGATGGTCGATTCGTTCAAGATTTTTCTAAGATAGCAGTTCCATTAACGAATTTGACAAGGAAAACAGAAAAGTTGTTAGAGCAAAATAAGCTCAAGTGTTTGTAGAGGGGGGGGGGGGGATGAATACAAACACTCAAAACTTTTTCGCTCTGTTGAACTTTGATAGCTCCTTCCAGAAATAGCAAGATAACAGAAAAACAGTAAAATAATAACACTCAGATTCAAGTTAAAATAGTTGTATTATAACTTGGTGTTTTTCTGGAAATATGTAATATCACAAATGTGAATTACAGCTACAATTTCTGTGAATGAAATTCACAGCTTCTCACACTCACTAGCTACAAAGATTTCTCTCTGACAATAAATCTTTCAAGAAATATTACAGAGCTTCCTAGTGTTTTTGTGTGTTTCTATTTGTCTCGTCTCATATCTTTTATCAATGAAAACTCCTTCTTTATATATGTAAATCAGTGGTTGAAAATCACGTGCTTGAGACGAGCTGCCTTTTTCAACTTAGCCGTAAGTATGTCACATCACTGCCTAATGTGTCAGACTGATGCATGCTTTGTTGCTTCTTTTTCTTCCCCTGATCTGTATGCATTTAATGCGCAAGAGTTCTCATTGGATGGATACAGACTTCAAGAAATATCTTTCCAGTTGATATCTCTTGCTTCTGTTCAAGTTACATTGATTTTCGTGTATATGTTGATGACGTATGTATGCTGTCATAACGATCCACTGATGGTCAACCCTGATGGATCTTGATCAGTGCTTCTGGACCCCCTGATGTATGTTGACTGGATCAGGGCTTCGTCCTTCACTTGAGATTAACTCAGTGCTTCTTGATCCTGATGGTTATGACTGACTGCATACATTCATGGCTTCCACTGATGTCATGTTTGACCAATCCCCCCCGAAAGGGTTACCCTGAAGCATTGGCCTGACACTGACATATCTTGAAGTGTCCCCCTGATGGGTTGGTCTGCCTTCGTCATCCCCTGATAGGTTCCCCTGACGAGCTCCCCCTGACTGGTTCCCCTGACTGGTTCCCCTGACGAGCTCCCCCTGATGGGTTCCCCTGATGGTATGAAATCAACGTAACTCTTTTCTTAGAATATGTGATGTGCGGAATACTTTGACTGTTTAAGTAACATCAGACATTCTTCTCCACGAAGCCAAGCCCTTCAAATGTTCCATTTTCTGACTTGTCTTGTGAAGAACTAAATCATCCACTGATGGATATTATTATCATCAGCGGATGCAAAACTTGTGCTTATTTCAAGGTTTATACAACACCTCGAGTATTTACAATTTGCACAACTTATTACTAAACTATCATCATCAGTGTTTAACCTTAACAATCTCCCCCTATTTATGTTTATCAATTTGATAATCATAAATCTCTAGATACACTGATGATGGCGTCAAAACCAATAAAGTAAATAAAATTCAAGAAAGAATAATGAATAAACTAATAAAAGAATTTTTGTACAAGTATAACCTACATCTATTACAAAAAGAATTTAGTATTTAGACATCAGAATCCCTTTTCCTTTTAGCTGAGACAAATGGCAATGGATGACTTGATTCAATCGGTTGGGAGTCACTACCAAGGCCTTGTCTTCTTTGTTCAGGGTTTTGATCAGGAATTCTGAGTCTGTTGTCTTCTCCTCCTGCCTCCAGTTGCTCTAATTCCCTCTGAAGAAGCTTTCTGAAATTGACTATGTTGACATTTCTGCTTGATTCCAAAGCTTCAAGGACAGTCTTGATTTCTTGAATATTGGCTGCAGCAAGTTGTGACCAGTAAAAGGTAATGATCTCCCCCTTTTTATTTTTGAATTGAACTCCCATGGGGCTTGTGATCATTTTAGGATAAACTTTGAATACTTTTACTGGTGGCACATCCCTTATTGCAGTGTTCCTATCATCAGCTCTGGTTTCTTCGATCTCCTTCAATACTCTCTGAATCAGCAGGACTCTGAATTTGATGACATGTTCGTTCTTGTGATTTGCAATTTGATTCAGAACATGCATCGCTTCCTCCAGGCTTAGGCCATTAACCTCTTTAATCCTTATACTCTTCTCCCGCCCATCAGTGGATTTATAAAATAACTTTAGTGGACTTTCCAATGCTGTGGGCAGGCTTCTTTCATTGTTGATGGCACTCTTCAGCCTGTCGATTATCCCCCTTAAGTCTTTATTAGCCTGAAGAAGATCTTGGAATCAGGTTTAGAACCAGTCCTAATTGCTCAGCATCCATTCTCCTGAACCAGTCCATTGCCACGTTGAATTCTGACCCATTCTTTAATTGAATTGTTATCAGCTGACCTCTTCTATTGTTGAACCTAACATCTATGCTTTTTATTGAGAACATAAATGTCAGGTTTTTGCGCCTTTCTTCTTTGAGAAATTCAGCTAGTGTGGGTGGACCATATTCTTTGGTATCAAGAGATGGTGCTTTGTCCTTGGCATCTTCTGACTTCTTTGAAGTGGCATCAGGGTCTTTAGATTTATCTTGATTTTTATCCCCTGATGCACTTCCAGGGTTCTGTAATCTTCTGGGCTGAGGTTTCCTGGAGGTCATTGGCCTGACATTCTTCTTTTTCTTCATTTCTTCCTCCTGTTCCTTTGCCATTTCCCTTTCTTCTTCTTCTTGAAGTTGCTGTGCATAGAGTGCATCAGCTTCTACAAACTTTTTATCCTGGGGAAAGACCAGCTCCACTTTCCCATCAATTACAACTTCAACAGGTTTTGGAAAGTGGGCTGTCTTCATGGCATCTCCAAGTAGCTTAGGCCCT
>CM025787.1:17344734-17380398 GCA_014636745.2 Centella asiatica | reverse complement strand
CTGCAGCTAGTGAGAAAGGACTCAAGAAGATTTGGGTCCCAAAAATCTCAAACTAGTTCTCTCTACTGTGCAGGGCAAAAAGAAGAAATCATGGTACTTGGACAGTGGTTGTTCAAGGCACATGACTGGAGATAAGTCCCTGCTAAAACAGTATGAAGAGAGAAGTGGCCCAAGAGTCACTTTTGGAGATGACAGCAAAGGCCATACAAGAGGATATGGATCTGTTGAACATGGAGATGTCATCTTCACAGAAGTAGCACTGGTTGACGGCTTAAAGCACAATCTACTAAGTGTGAGTCAACTATGTGATAAAGGATTCAATGTCACTTTTAAAGAAGATCAATGCTTAGTGAGTGACAAAGAATCAGGGACTGTGATTTTGACAGGAAAAAGAAAAGGGAATTTGTACATTGCAAATCTCATTTCTTCAACTGATCAAATCACATGTCTATATAGCAAAGCTTCAACTGATGAGAGTTGGCTTTGGCATAAGAAGCTTTCCCACTTGAACTTCAAGAATATCAATAGTCTTGTGAGGAAAGGAATGGTAGCTGGCATTCCATAATTGGAATTTACACAAGATGGATTGTGTGATGCATGCCAGAAAGGAAAGCAAAGAAGTGTATCATTTAAAAACAAACCAGCAACATCAATCACTGATCCTTTACAACTTCTCCATATGGATTTATTTGGTCAAGTGAATGTGATGTCTATATTAAGGAATAGATATGCACTGGTAATTGTTGATGATTACACAAGGTATACTTGGGTAAAATACCTCTTTGCAAAGAATGAAGCTGCTCAGTTAATTATTGATCATGTCAAGAAAATAGAAACTGAGTCAGGAAAAACAGTGAGGGTAATAAGAAGTGACAGAGGAACAGAATTCAAAAATTCCCAAGTAATTGAATTCTGCACTGAGAAAGGAATTACTCATCAATTCTCTGCACCTAGAACTCCTCAACAAAATGGAGTTGTTGAGAGGAAAAATAGAACCCTCATTGAAGCAGCAAGGACCATGTTGCAAGAGGCTAAGCTTCCTACTTATTTTTGGGAGGAAGCTATAAGCACTGCATGTTTTACACAAAACAGGTCTTTGATAAACAAAGCCTACAACAAAACACCATATGAGTTAATGACTGGGAGAAAACCAACTCTCAAGTTTTTACATGTGTTTGGTTGTAAGTGCTTTGTACTGAGAGATTCATCAGAAACAAGAGGAAAATTTGACAATAAATCTGATGAAGCAATCTTCTTAGGTTATTCTCTGTCAAGCAAAGCATACAGAGTTTATAACTTAAGAACCAAGGTCATTGTGGAATCCATTCAAGTTGCATTTGATGATGGAAAGATTCCAGGAATGCTTGGTCAAGGATTGCATGAACCTCTCAGTTTTGAGAATGAATTGGATGCATGGGAATATCCAACAGAGAATGCTGAAAATCCCTAAAACAACAATGATTCCTCTTTAATTGAGGGAGAGTTGACTGTTGTGCATGAAGTACCAAGGACTGATGTATTATCAGAGACTAGAGTACTGGAACAAAATGAAACACAAGTCACTGATGACATTAATTCTCCATCGGAGACTAATGATACATCAGAGACTAGTATCCCTGATGCACACACAGAGACTATTGAGATATCTAACTCAGGGGGAGTTAATGAAGAAGAGATCAATAGTTTAGGGGGAGCAAACTCTGCTCATGAAGCTGGATTGAATCTTATCAATCTAGAAAATGAAGCCTCTAGTTCAAGATCAAATCTACCAAAACCTAGACCATGGTTGAGAGACCACACAACAGATTTGATCATTGGAAATATTGAGGATGGAGTTAGGACTAGAAGTGCAACACAAAATGAATGTTTGTACCTCAGTTTTCTATCAAAGATTGAACCAAAGAAAATTGAGGAAGCACTTCAAGATCCTGATTGGATAATTGCCATGCAAGAAGAATTAAACCAATTCACTTGAAACAAAGTCTGGAGACTGGTACCCAAACCAAGGAATAGATCAATCGTTGGTGCCAAGTGGGTCTTCAGAAACAAATTAGATGAAGCTGGTACAATAACAAGGAACAAAGCAAGACTGGTTGCAAAAGGATATTCTCAAGAAGAAGGAATAGATTATGATGAAACTTTTGCACCAGTAGCAAGACTTGAAGCAATCAGAATCTTCCTGGCATATGCAGCCTACAAGAACTTCAAGGTGTACCAGATGGATGTCAAAAGTGCTTTCTTAAATGGAAAATTGGAAGAGGAAGTCTATGTTTGCCAACCCCCAGGTTTCATAGACTCCAAATTTCCAAATCATGTCTATAAATTAGACAAAGCACTTTATGGCTTGAAACAAGCACCAAGAGCCTGGTATGATACTCTATCTCAGTTTTTACTTGAAAATAAATTTATTAGAGGTATCATAGATAAAACTTTATTTTATAGAAAGCAAGGCTCTGATATTATTTTGGTGCAAATATATGTAGATGATATTATATTTGGGTCTACGAATGAGAAGCTTTGTGAAAAATTCTCAAAACTTATGCAGTCTAGATATGAAATGAGTATGATGGGAGAATTAACATTTTTCTTAGGTTTGCAAATAAAACAATCAACTGATGGAATATTTATCAGTAAGTCCAAGTATGTCAAGGACTTATTGAGAAAATATGACTTAGTTGATTGTGCATCTGCAAAAACACCCATGCCTACTTCCACTAAACTAGATAAGGATTTAAAAGGAAAGAAAATTGATATTACTAGTTATAGAGGAATGATAGGCTCTCTTTTATATCTAACTGCAAGTAGACCTGATATAATGTTTGCTACATGCTTGTGTGCTAGATTTCAAGCTGACCCTAGAGAGTCACATTTGATTGCTGTAAAAAGAATACTCAGATATTTAAAGGGTACCCCAAACCTTGGAGTGTGGTATCCTAAAGAATCTGACTTTAAACTAATTGGCTATTCAGATGCTGATTATGCAGGGTGTAAGCTTGACAGAAAAAGCACAAGTGGAAGCTGCCAACTACTTGGAGGCAGACTTGTTTCTTGGTTTAGCAAGAAACAAAATTCAGTTTCTACCTCAACAGCAGAAGCTGAATACATCGCAGCTGGGAGTTGCTGTGCACAGATCTTGTGGATCAAAAATCAACTCCTAGATTATGGTATGACACTAACCAAAATTCCAATTTATTGTGATAATACTAGTGCCATAGCCATAACTGAAAATCCAGTGCAACATTCAAGAACCAAACACATAGATATTCGATATCACTTCATTAGGGAACATGTTAGTGAAGGAAATATTGAATTGCACTGGGTTGCAACTGATAAACAACTTGCAGATATTTTTACAAAACCATTGGTTGAATCTACATTCAACAGACTAGTTTCTGAACTAGGAATGTTGAATTATGGTTCTAAAAATTAAGTTTTAAACTTTCAAGTTGTTTAACAGTTGCATGAAGCTAGAATTAAATTCCTAGATTGCAGCTGTTCCTGTGAACAGATCTTTAGAAGCTAGAATTAAATTTCTGGATTGTAGCTGTTTTTAATTAAACAGATTTTTGATGAAGCTAGAATAATTAATTCTGGAAAAAGAAGCTGTTTTAAATTTGATAAAACAGAAAAATGTAGCTAATAATCATTAATATGATTGTTGGAAAAGTTTTTGAAAGATAAAATTGAAGCAGGGATTAAGTCCCTAAGAAAAACTATGATAAGAGATTAAAGGGTTAATCCCCGATGAGTAGTTTAACTAATCCCCGATCAGTTAAAATTACTTCATCGGAGACTCGATTATTCCCCGATGTGTAGTTTAACTAATCCCCGATCAGTTAAAATTACTTCATCGGAGACTCGATTATTCCCCGATGTGTAGTTTAATTAATCCCCGATAGATCAAAATTACAACATCGAAGAATGTCCTAATCCCCGATGCGTACATTTATAACATCGGAGATTATTTTAGTCCCCGATGAGTAATCACTACATCAGAGACTAATCGGGTCAATCTCTTATCACATGGGTCAATCAGAGATTAGGGCAATCTCTGAAAGAGGGTAAATTGGCAGTTACCCATGATCCTTGAATAACAAACGTCTCTTATACTTTAATAAAAGTAATTTCAAACACGTTTGTATTCATAATTATCAAAATCTGCAATTTGATTTCTCTCTCAAATTCTCTGCAATTTAATCTCTCTTTGAGCTTTCTTCACAAAGTTTACAGATCTCTTCAATGGCGGCAAAAACAGTGTGCTTCAAGTTTGGTGAGTTCGATTTTATCAAAACTAACCATGCAGGGGTGGCCGATAAGTACGAGTTCGAAGCAAAATACTACACCTTTGTGGATTTTCTAAAGAACACTCCACTACAATACACCATTTATGAAGCTCCCATCCAAGCTGCAGAAGTAATATCAACCATGTGGAGCACTGCAACAATCACTAACAAAAGTGATGAATCTCCACAGGTAAGTTTCAGGTATGAAAACACAGAATATACTATTACTCATACCATTGTTAATAATGCACTTCATTTACCCATCAGGGAAAACTATGACCCCCTTGCCTCTGATGAAGAACTTATATGTATGTTTAAGGAATTAAACTATAATACTGAAATAAGTTCTGTTGGGACCATCACACGTCCCCATCTTAGGTCAGAGTGGTCATTGTTCTTTGACATTATTACAAAAGCTTTTACTTCAAAATGCAGTGGATATGATGCCATCACCACTATTTCACAACAAATTGCATATAGTGTGTTATATGATAGGCATATTAACTTAGGGCTTTTGATTTTGCAAGACTTGATGGACAAACTTAAAACTGGCAACAAAACTAAAATTTATTATGCTAGGTTTTTAATGATGATTGCAAATTATTTATTACCTAACCTTAATATTGCTAGTATGCAAGTTGTTCCTACAGTTTTGCAGACTAAAAGAGTAGTAAGTGATTTAAAGAAGAATGAAGCAAAGGTAAATGTACCTCTTTACTATCCTACTGTCATGAGAAACTTTCTCATTGACGCTCTTCCAACCACATATTCTTTGCAATTCTTTGGGGATACAACACAAACACCATCCAATCCCCCAACAACTTCTCAATCACAATCCAAAGCCCCCTCCACAGTCTCCCAAAAGACTGTGGTTGCATATACCAGAAAAGCCACAAAGCTCCCAATAAAAAGAAAAATAATTGAGGGAGTAAGTGAGGCTGAGGGAGAACAAGAAGCTGAGGTGGCACCTTAGAGAAAGAAGAGACTTGTCACCCTTAGACAAAGACAATCCATGGCCTCTCAAAAGGTCATGGAGGTAATAAGGAAAGACAGTAAACTGTCATTGTCCTCCCAAAAGGATATTGACATTGAAGATAGTCCTCAACCAGGGACACCTGTTACAGAGTCTGCACAAACTCTTGGTCACAGCCAAGAGGAACCAAATAGAGAGAATACAAAAGAAAAGAGTGACACAAGGAGTGCACACACAGAGTCTCCAATTGATGTTCCTCAATTCTTAATTTCTGAGGAACAGCCAACACTCCCCACTGTACATTCTTCTCCTTTTTCTCCCATTCTTGATTCTTTTGACACACAAATAATTGATTCTCTTGATTTTTCCCAAGAGGAGCCAATAATCGAGACAAGCTCTCACACATTTTCCATGGATAGATCCCTAGCCCAAGATAAACAAAGGGAACCCCCTATCCATGCTGTCACAAGCACTTCTCAAATCCCCACTTCTGTAGGAAAGAGTGACACCATCAAAATGAGTGAGGTTGTGAGAATAAATAGTGAGAGTCAGGCTCCTGACCTGGAAAAAGGAGAGCACATACACATAAAAGAGAGTCAAGCTTTAGAAAGCTTGGAAAAAGGAGAGCATGAGAAGCTGGGTGCCCAACCCCAGGCAAAAGGAGAGGGTGTGAGCAAGGATGAGATCCTTGAAGAAAATAAAAGAGAGAAATTCTCAGCAGGTGATTTTTTAAAACCTGTTGAGACATCCACCACACCAGCAGCCCAAACTTCCTCTGCTCAACAGTCAACTCCAACAGAGGAAATTGGGGGAAGCTCCAGGACAGGGGATGCCACATTACAAGTTATCTCTGACATGCCAAATGCAGATTTTGAGATCCTTTATGGTCTTCAACAATCTCAAGATCACATATCTGCATTAAAGACATCCATGGCAAATGAACCTGTTCCTGAAGAAACTGCAGCCGAGAATGTGGACCAGTGGCTTGATGCACAGTTCATCAATTCTCTGGAGGATGCAGCTGCTCAACTAAGGAAGGATTATGTGACCAACATTGGGTCAACAGCAGCTGCACCAACTTCCAAGACCATACTAGAAAAGATAACCACAGTGGACAAGAAACATACCAAGTTTCACCACTTTTTGGTTATTGGAATAAATGCAGCAGTCAAGGAAATCAAGCAACAGATGGAGATTGAGACAGATAAAATTCGACGGAGTTATGAAGGACACTTGCCAAGGAGGACAATCACTGCAATAGATTCTCTTATCAAAGAAAAGTCCAAAACTGACAGTAGACTTCAAGCCCTAGAATCAAATGTCAATCTCCTTCTCCAAAAACAAGACCGAATGGAACAGCTATTAATGCAGGCAATTCCAAATTTGGCCACCTCTTCTCAACCCAAAGATGCTGATGTCAAAAAGGGGGAGAGTGGTCCATCTAATGTTCCTGTACAAAAGCAAAAGTCAGGTCCTGTCCTTGATGCAGAATTGCAAGCAATGTTGGACAGGATCCTAAAGAAACATTCGGATCTAGAAGCAGCAACAAAAGCAACAATAACACAACTTCCAACAACAACAGCAACAACAACAACTTTTCCTCCTTCCTTTGCACAAGCCCCAAAATCAAAAGACAAAGGCAAGGGAGTCATGGTTGAGGAACCAAAGAAAAAGATTTCAACTCAACCAGGACAACCTAAGCTGTTGGGGGATGCCATGAAGACTGTTCACTTTCCTACTCCTATTGAAATTGAAGTGGAAGGGAAAGTTGAGTTAGTCAATCCTCGTGATCAAAGGTTAATAGATTCTGATGCATTATTAGCTCAGAAACTTCAAGAGGAGGAGGACATGGCAGTAGCAAGGGAGGAGGAGGAGGCAAAGAAGAAGAAAACTTCAACAAGAAGATCAAGTGCACAGAAGGCAGCCATTACTAAAAAGAAAAATAAAGAGATGGAAGAAGCAGAAAGAAAGTCAAGAAGGAAGCCCTTAGTCCAGAAACCTGCAAAGGAAATTGAGGATAAGGAAACTGCCATAATTCTTGTACCTGAAATTCTTAAACCACAACCTATCTCTTCAAGGAAGCCTCCTGCAAAGGACAATATGGTCAGTTCTTCAAGTCAAAAGTCTGCAGTAAGAGAGCCACCATTAAGTTTCAAGGGAAAACTATACATGGTGGAATCTGAACCACTTGGGATATGGTATGAAAATATTCATGACCATAAAATCTTCTTTCAATATGATAGAGATTTAGATCGATTAACAGAGAGGAATGTTGAAGATTTTATAAGACTATTAAGAAATGCAGAAGGACCAAGTGAGGTGGAATTGAAGAGGTTATTAGAGGAAAGGTTGAAGTATTTCAAGGAATTGAAAAGGAGGGAGTGAACAAATAAAAGTTGTTGTGTAAATATTGAAGGAATTATTCTTGGAGAAGATTGAAGCCAGACATAGTCTTGGGTAGCCAGAGTTATTCTTGGAGAAGCTGAATGTATTATTCAGTGTAGCCAAGGTTTGTTTAAATCTTGGAGAAGCTGGGTAAATTATCCAGGGGGAGAGAAGCTGAATGATAGATCAAAGATCTTGAATTCAGGTACATTTGTAATTTTATTATTCTTTATTCTTTTTCTAAGTAAATTTTGATAGTTGAGTTTTGACATCATCATCAACCTTGAAATTATGCTTATCATTCTGATATTCATAATTAGGGGGAGATTGTTAGGTTTTATGAACATTTGATGATGATTGTCTTTAGAATACTTAGGAATACAAATGTACAGAAAAGTGTTGGTTTGTAACACTTTAGTTTTGTAGCTAGCAGTAGTATCTCTTGTTTGTAAATTAGTCATTATAATAAAGAGATAGGTTCATTTCTTTTGTATGTACTGCTGGAATACTTGTTGAGTTTGTTCAACAAGTTGTTAAATTAATTAATTAGTCCTTCGGAGATTGATTTTGGCTTGTCGGAGATTAAGGGAAAAGTCCACCAGAGATTAAAGTTTTGTTCATCAGAGATTGGACTTTGCCCATCGGAGATTGAAGAATCCTTCATCGGAGATTAAAATGTTTTGTTCATCGGAGATTGAAGGATTGGTCATCGGAGATTAAAGCTTACGTCATCGGGGATTGTAACTAAAGAGTCAGAGATTAATGCTGACGTCATCAGAGATTAAAACAATACCTCGGAGATTAAAAGCTGACATCACCAGAGACTAAAGCCAAAGCATCGGAGATTACACGAAGTAAAGCATCAGAGATTACACGTTGTAAAGCATCGGAGATTACTCGAAGTGATCAGGGACTAATTAAAGAAGCTATCGGAGATTAGTCGAAGACTTAATCACTGATGGAGTTAGAGTTCAAATCAAAGAAGGAAAGTCTTCCATGCACACGTAGACTTTATTGAAGACGTAGTTGACAAGGAAACTTGTTAGAAATCTTTCAATTGGAAAGATTGTATTTGATTTGAATTAGGAAGCTAGGTTTTTGATAACTTAGTTTTAGAAGCTGTAATTATAAATTACAGAATAGCAAAACGAAGAAAAAGAGGTGTATAGAAACAGAATTGAAAGGGTTGTATTTTCTAGATACACAGAATAGAAGCTGACGATCGAAGCTTGTCTTGATTGTTAGAAAACTTGTAATCAATTGTTAAAATCAATAAAAGCAATTGTTTATAAAGTTTTAATCTTGTTCTTTATATTCCGCAGAAAGTTAATTTCTTAAAGAACAGGAATTCGAAAAAGTTGTAAGAACTTGTATTCAACCCCCCTTCTACAAGTTCTAGGCCATCTCACTGGGAAAACATTCTTTCAGTTTCAGTCACAACACTCCTTAGGGTGTCATAGAGATCCTTTATCTCACAGGCCATTTCCTTAACAATTTTAATACAATCAGTTTTAGACATGTTAGAGGAAACTTCGAGACTTACCTGTGAGCTATTGCTGTCTGTGGAGGAGGCCATCAGGGCTTCATAGATCGTTGTTAGCACGTGTAATATGCTAAGTGGCTCTGATACCAATTGTTAGAGCAAAATAAGCTCAAGTGTTTGTAGAAGGGGGGGGGGGGATGAATACAAACACTCAAAACTTTTTCGCTCTGTTGAACTTTGATAGCTCCTTCCAGAAATAGCAAGATAATAGAAAAACAG
Organism: Centella asiatica; assembly: GCA_014636745.2. Classification (NCBI taxonomy): domain Eukaryota; kingdom Viridiplantae; phylum Streptophyta; class Magnoliopsida; order Apiales; family Apiaceae; genus Centella; species Centella asiatica. The sequence continues at coordinate 17,370,995 of CM025787.1, read as the reverse complement.
TAAAATAATAACACTCAGATTCAAGTTAAAATAGTTGTATTATAACTTGGTGTTTTTCTGGAAATCTGTAATATCACAAATGTGAATTACAGCTACAATTTCTGTGAATGAAATTCACAGCTTCTCACACTTACTAGCTACAAGGATTTCTCTCTGACAATAAATCTTTCAAGAAATATTACAGAGCTTCCTAGTGTTTTTGTGTGCTTCTATTTGTCTCGTCTCATATCTTTTATCAATGAAAACTCCTTCTTTATATATGTAAATCAGTGGTTGAAAATCACGTGCTTGAGACGTGCTCCTTTTTCAACTTAGCCGCAAGTATGTCACATCACTGCCTAATGTGTCAGACTGATGCATGCTTTGTTGCTTCTTTTTCTTCCCCTGATCTGTATGCATTTAATGCGCAAGAGTTCTCATTGGATGGATACAGACTTCAAGAAATATCTTTCCAGTTGATATCTTTTGCTTCTGTTCAAGTTACATTGATTTTCGTGTATATGCTGATGACGTATGTATGCTGTCATAACGATCCACTGATGGTCAACCCTGATGGATCTTGATCAGTGCTTCTGGACCCCCTGATGTATGTTGACTGGATCAGGGCTTCGTCCTTCACTTGAGATTAACTCGGTGCTTCTTGATCCTGATGGTTATGACTGACTGCATACATTTATAGCTTCCACTGATGTCATGTTTGACCAATCCCCCCCGACAGGTTACCCTGAAGCATTGGCCTGACACTGACATATCTTGAAGTGTCCCCCTGATGGGTTGGTCTGCCTTCGTCATCCCCTGATAGGTTCCCCTGACTGGTTCCCCTGACTGGTTCCCCTGACGAGCTCCCCCTAACGGGTTCCCCCTGACTGGTTCCCCTGACGAGCTCCCCCTGATGGGTTCCCCTGATGGTATGAAATCAATGTAACTCTTTTCTTAGAATATCTGATGTGCAGAATACTTTGATTGTTTAAGTAACATCAGACATTCTTCTCCACGAAGCCAAGCCCTTCAAATGTTCGATTTTCTGACTTGTCTTGTGAAGAACTAAATCATCCACTGATGGATATTATTATCATCAGCGGATGCAAAACTTGTGCTTATTTCAAGGTTTATACAACACCTCGAGTATTTACAATTTGTACAACTTATTACTAAACTATCATCATCAGTGTTTAACCTTAACAAAAGTATGTTTGGACCCCAACTTGTGAGAAGAGTTTTCAAGAATTAAAGAAAAGGTTAACCACTACCCCTGTACTAAGTTTTTACCTGATAACAATATTTACCTGATAACAAAGGAGATTTTGTGATCTATAGTGATGCCTCGATGAATGGATTAGGAGCTGTACTAATGCAGCATGGAAAAGTTATTGCCTATGCATCACGGCAACTTAAGGATTGCGAAAAACGATACCCAACACATGACTTGGAATTGGCGCTGATCGTTTTCACATTAAAGATCTGGAGGCATTATTTGTATGGAGAGAAGTGTGAAATTTACATAGACCATAAGAGTTTAAAGTACATATTCACCCAAAAGGAACTGAACATGAGGCAAAGACAGTGGTTGGAGCTAATTAAAGACTATGATTGCTCGATGAACTATCATCCTGCAAAGCAAATGTTGTGGCTGATGCTCTAAGTAGATGTGAAAGGTTGAATGTGATAACAATCCAAGAAGAAGTTAGGATGGATTTGGAGAGGTTACAATTAAATGTTATCACAACTCAACAAAAGAAAGAGTTAGAGCAAGAGGTTGGTGTAAAACCAAACTTACTAATTGTTATCAAGAAAACTCAAGAAGAGTATGTGGAAGATAGGGAAAAGTTGTTAAGGAGAGAAAATGGAAAATGTTGAATCCACGATGACAGATTGATGAGATTTGAGAATAGAATCTGGATTCCGACAAAATTGGAATTAAAAAGAAATCTACTACAGGAAGCCCATAACTCTAAGTTTTCGATACATCCAGGTGGAACCAAGATGTATCAGGATTTGAAACAAAATTTTTGGTGGCCTAATATGAAGAAGGAAATAGCTGAATAGGTAAACAAATGTTTTACCTGTCAACAAGTTAAAGCAGAAAATCAAAAGCCTAGTGGTTTGTTGCAATCTTTGGACATCCCAGAATGGAAATGGGAGTATATCACAATGGTTTTGTGATTGGGTTGCCAGTAACTCAAAAGGGATTAAATATAATCTGGGTAGTAGTGGACAAATTGACTAAATCTGCACATTTCTTACCTATTAAGGATACCTATAAGATGGACCAATTGGTCAGATTATATGTGAAGGAAATCCTTAGCCGTCATGGAGTGCCAATTTCAATTGTATCTGATCGTGATCCTCGTTTTACGTCTAGGTTCTAGCGAAGTTTTCAAGAATATTTAGGAACAAGATTAGACATGAGTACTGCTTTCCACCCACAAACTGACGGGCAATCTGAAAGAACAATCCAAACCTTAGAAGATATGCTAAGAGCATGTTCTTTGGATTTTGGAGGACGATGGGATGAACATCTACCACTCGTCGGGTTTGCTTATAATAATAGTTATCAGGCCAGCATAGGAATGACTCCATTTGAAGCATTGTATGGAAGAAAGTGCAGAACACCATTATGTTGGAATGAAGTTGGAGAAATAAAGTTAGAAGGACCAGAAATAGTTCAACAAACTAAGAATGCAATCCGGACAATCTGAGCTAAAATAAAAGCAGCTCAAGATCAACAAAAGCAATATGTAAACCAACACCGAAAAGATCAAGCACTAGATGTAGGAGGTTATGCGTTGCTTAAGATCTCACATTGGAAAGGTATATAGCGCTTCAGACGAAAAGGGAAATTAAGTCCTCGCTTTATTGGACCTTTTGAGGTACTTCGTCGTATTGGTGAAGTGGCTTATCAACTAGCATTACCTCCAGCTCTAGGTCATGTTCATGATGTTTTCCATATCTCGATGTTATGACCTTATAGAGGAAATCATTTTGGCATTATTGACTACCAACCCATTGAGCTACAGCCAAATTTGCATTATGAAGAAATGCCCATACAAATTTTGGATCGTCAAGTAAAGGTTTTGAGAAATAAAGAAATTGCATCTGTAAAAGTTTTATGGAGAAATCACAATGTTGAAGAAGCAACATGGGAACTAGAAGAAATGATGATGCAAAAGTACCCTCAACTATTTCACCAGTAAAGTTTCGAGGATGAAACTTATTGTAAAGAGGGGAGAATGTAACGACCCGAAAAATTTGTTTATCTATAAATAATTTATTTATTCATATTTTATTTTATTTTATTTTCTTTTCCTCTATATATATTAACGTGTATAGTTAATATATGATGTTTTTGAATGTCTAAATATTTTCGGACCCATTAAAGGGGTTATTGTTGTTTGATTGTTGGTTGCAAGGATAAGCAATGATGTTTATGTTTGGTGACATTCGTAATTGTTTGAAGAAGCTTTGCATCCAGACTGGTTAAATTTCATGAAGGACTTAAGAGCCTAAGTATGATGACATCATTGTGTACGTATGTTATTTTGATTAATAAACTGCTTGTGTGTCATCAAGTGGATTAAACGTATGTGCATGTATGTAGGACAACAGGCTTATTACGATGCTTAGCTGCTATGAATCATGATGAGCAGCCATTTTTAATAGTCTCCGATGACGTTATCCTTAGTCTCCGACAGGCTAAGTTTAGTCCCTGATAACGTCATCCATAGTCTCTGATGAGATATATGTTAGTCTCTGATGATGACGTCAACCTTAGTCTTCGATGAGTAAAGATGACGTCAGCAGTCTCTGATGTGTCTCTGACGAGTGAAATTTTTCCCCGATGGGCAACCTTATGCCCTGATAACCATTTCCTATATGAATAGCCATCTTTAAAGTATGGGTTTCTCATGATTTACCAACAATGATATTTTACAGAACCCCTTCTTTTTCAACCGGTATTGTGAATCTAGCTAAGGACCAAGGCAAGTATATATTCACTCCACTATCTTTCTTACTGATTACGTAGAATCATTGATTCGATTTACGTAAATGAATGATGTTAATGCCTATGCATGATGATGATCTCTTTTATGATTAAGTAACGTACGATCATTGAATCCGATGTGCGTGAAAAAAATGTTGATGTTTGAACTATGTGTTATTGGGTGTCTGCTAGTTTTTTAAAGTTACTAGCACACCAAATGATGATAAAGATGATGTTTGGGTGTTGCAAGTCATGGACTTGTATGCACACCCAAGTAACTTCTGTATGGATATATAGTTCCGCTTGTGATGATCATTGTCTTTTAATTGTTAAGCACGCCAATATGTGTTGTTGGCAGTCGCTGCTTTTAATTGTTCAGCACGTCAAGGCTATTCAAAATTGAGAAAATGTTTACAAGAAGATATATCCATATGGAAAGTTAAGGGGCTGTTGAATACTTTCGCCTGGTATTCTGGCCAATGATGATAAAGAATGATAGACCGAGGCAAGGCATCGGTAATGAGACTTTTCGCAGACCATATGCTTTCTGCGAAGGACTACGTATGTTAAATGATGAATCAAACGACCAGGCTGACCAACTGGGATGAAATTTGATTATGTAAGGTAGTTAGATAATGATCAGTCTGGTCAGGTGATACATTATCTGATGAGTAAAGGGCGAATCTTGATTTATTGAGAGAGGGTCAACCCCTAGATATCACTCGGGAACCCTAAATGATACATGTTGATTGATTTTTCAGGAGGTGTTGGCATTGCTTCGCCCAACCTCAATGAATACTAAAGCTTTTGAATTATCTTTTCTTCTAGCTTATGAATATATATTTGCTGAGCGTAAACGCTCATGTGGAATGCTATGAATGTTTTTCAGGTTATGTCGTGAATGCTGAGTCCCCTAAGAGAAGGAAGGAGAGAATTGCTTAAGTATGTTTAAGTTGTAAGGCCATATGAGCCATCTAAAGTTTTGTTTCCACTGCAGCTTGTTTATTTCCAAGCTTTGAGGTTTTGTAAGATGATGTGGACCTTAAGATTTTTAATGATGTATTTGGGAATATATTTCCCACAGGTATGTTGTTAGTGCTTGGCTGTGTTACTTGTTTTGCTGTTGTGTTGTTGTGTTGTAGTTTTCTGGTGCAGCCCGGGGTTCTAGCCTGGGGATCTCGGGGACTGTCACCCAAATCACTGACAGTGTCCGGGGCCCGGCTTTGGGGATTTTCGGGGGCGCCACATTTTGTTGCTTCTTTTTCATTTTCTGATCTTCGAGCATTTAATGATCGATAGTTTTCATTGGACCACCAAACTTTAAGAAATATCTTTTTAGTTATATCTCTTGTTTCATTAACAAGCTTCAATGATTTGCGTGAAGACCTGATGACAAGTGTATGCAGTCATAACTATCCCCTGATAACAAGCCCTGATGTAGACTTGATCAATGCTCCTGGATCCCCTAATGACAAGTCCTGATGAAGACTTGATCAGTGCTTCATGCTTCACTTGAGTTAATCTATGTTTGTAGAGTTAGCCAAGTGTTTCTTGATCCCCTGACATTAAGACCTACTTGCATCCACTGATGGCTTGCATTGATGCAATGTTGATCATTCCCTCTGATAGTTTCCCCTGATGGGTTGATCCTTCAATGTCATCCCCTGATAGGGTTTCCCTGACGTATTGGTCTTTCACTGTAATCCCCTGATAGGGTTTCCCTGACGTATTGGTCTTTCACTGTAATCCCCTGTTAGGTTTTCCTGATGAGTTGGCCTGCAACTGTCATACCTTGACGAGTTCCCTTGACTGATTCCCTTGACTGGTTCCCCTGATTGATTGGTCTTACAGAATTAATCACTGATGCTTTGTTTTCTTTGTCTAGAACGTCTGATGTGCGGAATACTTGAATGCTTTTAAGTAATAATAGACATTCTTTCTACACTATCAAGTCCTTTAGAAGTTTTCACTGACGACTTGCTTAGTCTCGAACAGTTCATTCCCTGATGACTAAGTTGATCATTAGTGGATACAAAGCTTGTGCAAGTATACTAAGGTTTATAGAACACCTTGAGCATTTACATATGCACAACAACAACTTTAATCATCATCATCATCAATTGTATCTAACATACCATTATAAGCATTCAATAAGATAGATAACATACCATAATCTTGAACTAAGTAATCTCCTCTCACCTAAATTTCAATGTACTTATAAATATATATACCATTTGAAATGTGTGGGTGGCGAGGGAGTTTGACATATGAGTAACAAGATAGTTGGAACCTAATCAACCTATCATGAGTTATCTTCCACAAAAGCCTGAGATCATTCGCATCACTTTTTCTTAATAGATTCTTTAATTTATAAAGTTAAGTACAATTTTTTATACATAAATAAATTCTCTATTTATGTTGTCTAAAATATAATATACCATTATAAAATAATAATATTTTAAACTTTTATTATCTACATTTGTTTATTTTTTATTTGTTTAATTAACAGATAATATTATTAGACAATAATATATACTATAAAACACTATATTATATATAATATACATCCATACAATTATTATAAAATAATATTAAAATATCATTACATATACATAATATATTAATGTATAAACCACATTTTAATATATTATGTTGGGAGTTATAGTATTTGATGATGATATATAAACATTTAGAATTGTTAGATTTTGTAATTATACAAGTACCCGCAGTATTGTTTTATCAGAGACTACCATCAGAGACTGCAGATACACATCATAGACTACAAAAACTGCATTTGGAGAATTCAATAAAATTCAAAATTGGTCAAGCAAAATTAGTTTATCGGAGACTAAGTTTTTGTTCATCAGAATCTAAGTTTTTCTTCATCGGAGACTAAGTTTTTGTTCATCGGAGACTAACTCTTTCAGAGACTAAGTGTTTGTTCATCAGAGATTAATGTTGAAGCTACCAGAGACTAAGGTAAAGACACTTCAATTAAATGAATCCTAAATTAAATGGCTTTAAGAAGTGATTTTGGTGGCAAACCCCCCATGTGCACCAGAGATAGATTTGCTAATTGGAAATTGAGAATATAGGTGTATATGAATGTTATTTTAAACTTTTATTATCTACATTTGTTTCTTTTTTATTTGTTTAATTAACAGATTATATTCTTAGACAATAATATATACTATAAAACATTATATTATATATAATATACATCAATATAATTATTATAAAATAATATTAAAATATCATTACATATACATAATATATTAATGTATAAACCACATTTTAATATATTATGTTGGGAGTTATAGTATTTAATGATAATGTATAAACATTTAGAATTGTTAGATTTTGTAATTATACAAGTACATGCAGTATTGTTTTATCAGAGACTACCATCAGAGACTGCAGATACACATCAGAGACTACAAAAACTGCATTTGGAGAATTCAACAAAATTCAAAATTGGTCAAGCAAAATTAGTTTATCGGAGACTAAGTTTTTGTTCATCAGAATCTAAGTTTTTCTTCATCGGAGACTAAGTTTTTGTTCATCGGAGACTAACTCTTTCAGAGACTAGGTGTTTGTTCATCGGAGACTAATGTTGAAGCTACCAGAGACAGCAAAGACACTTCAATGCATTAAAGTAGTCTTGAGAAGATTTGACCGTCGCCGAAGTTATTTGGCTAACGCCAAAGTCATTTTGACTATCGCCAAGTCGGGCAAATCAACAACAGTGCCAAACTCAAAATGATTATCGCCAAAGAAGAGGGTGGAAATAAGTTAAGGATGCTTGTCCAATAAGAAGAGATTGGCTACCAAGGAAGCTTCATGGAAATAAGTTATACATACACACACGCACACATATAAAGCTGCAAGTATGAAACCTGTCAGGCCGTAAGTATGAAATACTGCAGAAATAACTTATGACAACTTGAAGAAGAAATTCATTGGAAGCTGGTCCAATAAAAAACTAGGAAGCTCATAGAGATAAGTTATTCACTGCAAAGATAATTTATCATGGGAACTCCAAGAGGAAAATAAGGGATCTGGTATGCTAATACACCAGAGTTACATAACAGGTTGGCGTGTAAGGAAGGTCATGAAAAAAGAAGAAGTTATGTGACAGAGCTGCAATTACCAAAGAATATCAGAGATATTTTTGGAGGCAACTCACTATGGAAGCTTGGAGAACAAGGAAGCTATGTCTATAAATAGAAACATGGAGCTGCTGAGATAATACACTTGAGACATATAACAAGATATCACTGAGATACACAAAAACACTAGTATACATATTATCTCAGATCATATCGCAGCTGTAATAAACTTACAAAGAGAGAAAGAAGCAAGTTTTCATAAACTTGAGAGAAGGTAGAAATCATATTCTAGAATGCAGCTGTTATTTTTAACAGGGTTGTTAGAAGCTGGTCATTCACACTAGTGAGCTTTTGTAATATTTTATTGATTTATAAAAGTTCTGAAACACTTGTGATATATTGTATTCTTTCAATTTCGCAACTTTTAATACAATATATTCATTAAACTCACAAAGTTCAAAAGAATTTGGTGGTTTGTATTCAACCCCCCCCCCCCCCCCCCCCAACAAACCATCTTGTGGGACAAAAAATTGGTATCAAAGCCTATTGATTAAAACACCAATCAATAGATCAAAATATGGGATAGAAGGATGGAAATGTCAAAATTCCAATGCTTAAGAGGGAAGAGTACTTCTTGTGGAAGAAAAGAATGTTTTTGCATTTGGAATCAATTGATTCTCAATATGCTGACATCCTCAATGATGGACCTGTTATTCCCACAAAAGTTGTGCCACAAGGTATTGTTGATGGCATTCCAACCCTAGAGACATTTGTACCTAAAAAGCCAAATGAGCTCACTAAAGAAGAAAAAGAGGAAGTCCTAAAAGACAGAAAAATCAGGAACATCCTCTACAATGGGTTAGACAATGATATGTTCAACAGTGTCATCAATTGCCAAAGTTCCAAGGAGATATGAGAAACCATTCAAATATTATATGAAGGAATTGAAGAAGTACGGGCCAACAAAAGGTCATTACGCATTCAACAATATGAGTATTTCACTGGCAAACCTGGAGAATCTATTACTCAACTATATGATAGATTCAACAGACTCATCAATGATCTTAGATTGCATAGGAAAGTCTATGAGAATATATACACAAATATTAAATTCATAAGGTCACTTCCACAGTCATGGGATGCCAAGACAACTATTGTAAGGGAAGCTAAGGACATGAATACCACGTCCTTGGACAAGCTCTATGATAATCTCAAAACTTATGAGCTTGAAGTGCAACAGAGAAACATGCTAAATCCTGACTTCAAGAAAGAGAAGTATGTTGTATTTACAACAGAGACAAGTAATATGAAGCTTGATGGGAAAATAGTTCTCATTAAGGAATCAGATTCTGATCAAGAATCTGATAAAGAAGCTAAAGATGTGGAGGTAGAGGAAGAACTTTGCACACCTGAAGATTTAGAAGTCATCGATGAAGTTTTAGCTCTAATAGCTAGAAAATTCAAAAAGCTTAAATTTGTCAGGAGAAAGCCTGGATTCAACAATGTCTTTTCATCAAAGAAAGAAAGTCAATCTGACAAGGTTGACAGATCTATGTTCAGATGCTTCAACTGTGATGCTTTTAGACACTTTGCTAGTGAATGCAGGAAGCCCAAGTCTGACAAAAAGACAAGAGAGCCCAGGGATGCTATAAGAGTTGAGGATTACTATAAAAAGAAATACTATGATCTCCTCAATAGTAGCAAGGGAAAAGGAAAGGCACTGATCACAGAAGGCAAAGATTGGGCTATTTCAGAATTAGAGAATGAAGAATATGTCAACATGGCACTGATGGCTAACTCCTCTGATAGCAGTAACACTTTTGGAAGTCCAAATTCCAAGAATTCTCAGGTAACTGACTTGACTATTTCTTCTACTATGTCATTATCTGATTGTCAAGAAAGTTTAACTGACATGTGTAAAGAAATGTACCATTTAAAAGGAACACTTAGATGTTTTGTAACAAAAATGATAGACTCATTGAAACCATTGAATTGTTAAAGAATAGAAATTCTTTCTTAGAGTCTGAGCTAGGTGTTCTTGAACAAGTCAGGAAAGAGTGCAAAAAGGCACTAGATGATCTTTCTTGTGCTAAACAAATAGAAGAATGGCTAAGAGCACAACTTAAGAAAGAGCAGGACATCATAAAAGAATGGACCAACTCCTCTAAAATAGTTAAGGAGACAATAGAAAAATATAGCACCAGTCAAAATAAAGGGCTAGGCTATAAATAAGGTCCAGGGAAAACAGTCAGTGATTGAGGAATTGTCAATCACTAGAACTGGTGAATCTAGCACAAGTAAAAGTACTCCAGTAGTTACCGCTCCTACCTTTAAAAAGATAAAATTTGTTAAAGCAAGAGCTACTGAAGAAAAATCTAAGGAGACTATGCTAGAACAAAGAATTAGTGAGATGGAAAAGAAATTAAATGACTTCAAAGCCAAAAGCTCTAATACAAAGACCACTCACTCATCAGAGGTTAAGCTAAAAAATAATTGGACTCGTAAGAAGGGAATTAACAAATATAGTAATTATACTCTTGTCATTAATGCACCTAGGAAACATTGTTGGAAGTGTGAAAATCTCAATTACCTTACTTATAAGTGTAAAAATATCCCTAGGAACATGCATGCTAGAAACTTACCTTCTGATAAAAGGAAAAAATTAACTATTAAGAACCATTCAAATGTTCAAAAGGTTAAAAATAGTTATCTGAAATCTCCTCTAAAGTTAAGGCAAAAATCTAATGCACCTAAGGCTAAGAGGAAAGTTATTTCTTCTAAGTAGTGGGTTATAAAGAAAGATAAAACTGAAAAACCCTTAACAATTGCTAAATTAAACTTTAAAAATGTCAATGGACCCAAGCAAGTCTGGATTCCTAAATTAACTTAGCTGTTTATTGTGTGCAGGGTACAAAGAAACGGATTTGGTTCTTGGATAGTGGCTATTCAAGACACATGACTGGAGATAAGACCTTGCTAACACAATTTGAGGAGAAAGCCAACCCAAGTGTTTCTTTTGGATATGATAGTAAATGATATACCTTGGGATATGGCAAAGTCACAAATGAAAATGTCATCTTGGACAATGTACCACTAGTTGATGGTTTTAAGCACAACTTGTTTAGTATCAGCCAACTGTGTGACAGAGGTTACAATGTTGCTTTCAAGGATGAACATTGCTTGATAAGTAATAGTAGAGATGGAAAAATAGTTCTATTTGGAGTTAGGAAAGGTAACCTCTACATAGCTAACTTCGGTTCATCTAACAAATATCAGTTCACAGGCTTTTATAGTAAAGCATCAATAGATGAAAATTGGCTATGACATAAGAAGCTTTCTCACCTGAATTTCAAGACAATTAACATTTTGGTGAAGAAAGATGTTAGGTTTTATAACATTTGATGATGATTGTACTTAGAATACTTAGATATACAAATGTACAGTTAGTGCTAGTCTATAACATTTAAAGTTTTGTAGCTGATAGTTTACTCTCTGATTCATGTAGTTTATTGTATGAGAGAGTAAGTTAATTTGTATTGTAAGAGACTATTAGAATTGCATCAGAGATTTCAACAAGTCAGAGACTGTGTTTAGTCAATCGGAGACTAAAGAAAATGTTCATCAGAGACTACGGCTTAAAGCATCAGAGACTAATCTTAAGTCATTAGAGACTAAGCGTAAGGCATCAGAGACTAAGATTAAGGCATCTGAGACTAAGCTTAAGTTGTCAGAGACTAAACACAGTTGATCAGAGACTAAATTGGAGCAGTCAGAGACTAAGATAATAATTACTCTCTGATGCAGTACAAACTTCTAATTGGAGTAGAAGTCATCTTTGACAAAGACATTGAAGATATATTGAAGACGAAGCTGGTTAGGAAACTAACTAGTGAGAACCTATTCGAATTGTACTAAAAAAACATATGTTGAATAGGATTAGAAGCTGAATTCATATTTAGATTTGGTCGCTGTAATTAATTTTACAGAGTTGTATTAGAAGCTGTATGATTATATAGATTTGTATATATAGAGTACAAGATTCGAAGCTGACAATCAATTTGTGATTGTTAGAATTTGTAATCAATTGTTAATCAATAAAAACAATTGTTTATAAAATTATTTCTTGTTCTTGTTCTTTAATTTCCACAAGTAATAATACTTTGAAGAGTAGGAATTTGAAAAGATTTCAAAAACTTTTATTCACCCCCCCCCCCCCCCCCTCTACAAGTTCTAGGCTATTTCACTAGGAATACAATTGGTATCAGAGCTTATTAATTGATATATTTCAATTAACAAGATCCAGAGATGGCCAATGATGAAGGAAGCAGCTCCAACATAATGGCCTATGCAGGAAGTTGTGATGGTGGAACCAGAATTCCAGTTTTAAAAAGAGAAGAATATCTAATCTGGAAATAAAAGATGTCTATGCACTTGAGTGCAACCGATCCTGAATACATTGATAGGATTGAGAAGGGTCCCTATCAACCAAGGAAATTTGTTCCTTCAAAAATTGTGGAAGGAATAATTATTCTTGAACACTTTGAACTTGCAACAGAAAGTGATTATACCAATGAAGACAAGTTACAAGTGTTGAAGGATGCTAAAGTGATGAACATACTCTATAATGACATAGATAAGAATATGTTCACAAGCATCATCAATTGCACAACATCAAAACAGATCTGGGACACCATCAAAGTCCTATGTGAGGGGACAGACCAAGTAAGAAAAAATAAAAGGTCATTGTTAACACAACAATATGAATTCTTACAAGCAAAGCCTGGTGAATCAATAACATCAGTTTATGATAGATTCAATGCTTTGTTCAATGACCTGAAAATACTTGGAAAGTCCTATGACAATGAAGATGTTAATACCAAATTCATGAGGGCACTTCCACCAAGCTGGGATCCAAAACCAACTGCAGTAAGAGAAGCTCATGATTTGGACATTCTCACACTGGACAGGCTTTATGAAAATCTAAAGACTTATGAACTAGAAGTAGAGTAAAGACAGAAGATGTATAGCAGGGACAAAGGAGATGCACTAATGGTTGAGACAAAGAAGTCTCATGAGGAGCTGGATGATGAAACTGACACTGCAAGCTCGACTAATGAAGAAACATAATCAAACACTGATGATGACATGGAGGAATTCATAGCCTTCATGATGAAGCAATTCAAAAAATTTAGAGCTAGCATGAAAGGGAGAAGATCATCAAGGAAGCCTAACCCAAAACGAGAAGGTCAAACTGTGACCTTTGACAAGAAGAAGATAAGATGTTTTAACTGTGATGGGATAGATCACTTTGCCAATGAGTGCAAGAAGCCTAGATCTACAGAAAGATCTAAGGATGAAAAGAACAAAAAATCAGGGAATGATCTTGCTGATAAAAGGTACAAGTCAAAAAGGTAGGCCTTGATTACTGAAGGCAAGGATTAGATTGACAGTGACTCTGAGAAAGAAATTGTCAACTTTGCCTTGATGGTTCAAACTGATGAGCCAAGTGATTCTACAAAGGTATGTGATGCAATTCAGAATTTTAATGTGCTTAATTTAATTGATACATCTAGTATAGAAAACATACAAAAAGATATGTCTGATTTGCATGTTAGTTTTAGATCATTAACCATTGAACATGCCAAAGTTAAAGAATCACATGACCAACTCTTGAAGAGAAATAGATTTCTTGAAGAGAGACAAATACAATTTGATACTATCAAGTCAGAACTGAATAAAGCTCATCACATGATAGATGCTTTGAAAAAGAGGGAATATTACTTAGTCGAACAACTTGAAAATGAACAGGCTAAGATAAAACAATGGAATCAATCTTCTAAAAAGCTTACAGACTTGGTTGAAAATCAAATGGTGGGTCAAAAATCTGGTTTAGGATATGATGAGTTTCTAGAAACAAAATCAGATATAGAAAAGATTGAAGTTGCTAATTCCATGACTAACAAGCTAATTCCCATTAAAAGAATTAATTTTGTCTCACCAATCATTGAACCTAAATTTATCAACACTCAAAGTCAACATATCACTGCAGTTATAAAGAATGATCAAAACAACTTGGTGAGAAAAGGTTTGGTAGCTGGCATTCCTCAATTGGAATTTACACAAGAAAGGTTGTGTGATTCATGCCAGAAAGGAAAACAAAGAAGTGTGTCATTTAAGAGCAAACCAGCAACATTAATCACTGATCCTTTACAATTATTACGTATGGACTTATTTGGTCAACTGAATGTGATGTCAATATTAAGAAACAGATATGCTTTGGTTATAGTGGATGATCACACAAGGTATACTTGGGTAAAATACCTTCACTCAAAAGATGAAGTTGCTCAGTTGATTATTGATCATATCAAGAAAATAGAAACTGAGCCAGGAAGAACAGTAAGGGTTATAAGAAGTGATAGAGGAACAAAATTCAAAAATTACAAAGTAAATGAATTCTGCACTGAAAAAGGAATATCTCATCAATTCTCAGCTCCAAGAACTCCACAACAAAATGGAGTTGTTGAAAGAAAAAATAGAACTCTTATTGAAGCAGCAAGGACAATGTTACAAGAGTCAAAGCTTCTAACCTATTTCTGGGAAGAAGCAATTAGTACTGCTTGCTTCACATAGAATAGATCCTTGATCAAGAAGACTTACAACAAAACACCCTATGAGTTAATGACTGGGAGAAAACCAACTCTCAAGTTTTTGCATGTGTTTGGTTGTAAGTGCTTTGTTCAGAGAGATTCATTAGAGACAAGAGAAAAATTTGATAGTAAATCTGATGAAGAAATTTTCTTATGTTACTCTCTATCAAGCAAGGCATATAGAGTGTATAATCTAAGAACAAAGGAAATTGTGGAATCCATTCAAGTTGTTTTTGATGATAGCAAGATTCCAAGAATGGTTGGACAAGGATTGCATGAAACTCTCAGATTTGAAAATGAATTGGATGCATGGATGGATCCATCAGAGACTGAAGAATTACTCCTAGTTGACAATTTTCCTTCAACAAGTGAGGGGGAGTTAACAGTTGTGCATGAAGTACCAAGGACTAATACTATATCAGAGACTAGATAATTAGCATCTGATGAAACACAAGTGACTGGTAACACAAATGCACAATCAAAGACGACTGAGACACCAAAGACTGTTAAAATTAACAGTCAAGATGAAACAAATAGCTCAGGGGGAGCTAATAATGAAGAAGTCACTGGTTTAGAGGGAGCAGTCTCTGATCCAACAACTAGATTGGACAATGTCAATCTAGAAAATGAAGCCTCGTCTTCAAGATTAAATCTGCCACCCGCAAAACCTTGGTTAAGAGATCATACACCAGATTTAATTATTGGAGATTTAGAGGAAGGAGTCAAGACAAGAAGTGCAACACAAAATGAGTGTCTTTATCTCAGTTTTCTGTCAAAAATTGAGCCAAAGAAAATTGAAGAAGCACTTCAAGATCCTGACTGGGTAATAGCAATGGAGGAAGGATTAATCCAATTCACAAGGAATAAAGTCTGGAGATTGGTGCCCAAACCAAGGAATAGATCGATAGTGGGTGCCAAGTGGGTCTTCAAAAACAAATTAGATGAAACTGGTACAATCACAAGGAATAAAGAAAGATTGGTAGCAAAGGGTTATTCTTAAGAAGAAGGAATTGACTATGAAGAAACCTTTGCACCAGTTGCAAGACTTGAAGCAATAAGGATTTTCTTGGCATACGCAGTTTATAAAAACTTCAAGGTGTACCAGATGGATGTCAAAAGTGCTTTCTTCAATGGAAAGTTGGAAGAAGAGGTCTATGTTGAACAACCACCAGGTTTTGTAGATCCAAAGTTTCCAAATCATGTCTACAGGTTAGATAAAGCACTTTATGGCTTAAAACAAGCACCCAGGGCCTGGTATGATACACACTCTCAGTTTTTAATTGAAAATAAATTTGTTAGAGGTATCATAGATAAAACACTTTTTTTTTATAGAAAACAAGGTTCTGATTTAATACTTGTGCAAATATATGTGGATGATATCATATTTGGTTCTACAAATGAAAAACTATGTGAAAAATTTTCAAAATTAATGCAGTCTAGATATGAAATGAGTATGATGGGTGAGTTAACATTTTTCTTAGGACTACAGATAAAACAGTCAACTGATGGAATCTTTATTAGTCAGTCAAAGTACATCAAGGACTTACTAAGAAAATATGATCTGGTTGACTGTGCATCTGCAAAAACACCGATGGCTACAACCACTAAGCTAGATAAGGATGCTAAGGGAAAGAAAGTTGATATAGCTAGCTATAGGGGCATGATAGGCTCACTTTTATATCTAACTGCAAGTAGACCTGATATAATGTTTGCCACATGTCTATATGCAAGATTTCAAACTGATCCAAAAGAGTCACATTTAATTGTTGTTAAAAGAATACTCAGATATCTAAAGGGTATCCCAAACCTTGGGTTATGGTATCCTAAAGAATTTGATTTTAAACTAATTGGCTATTCAGATGCTGACTATGCAGGATGTAAGCTTGACAGAAAAAGCACAAGTGGAAGCTGCCAATTTCTTGGAGGCAGACTTGTTTCTTGGTTTAGCAAGAAACAAAATTCAGTGTCAACCTCAACGGCTAAAGCTGAATACATTGCACTTGGAAGTTGCTGTGCTCATATCTTATGGATCAAAAATTAACTCCTAGACTATGGTATGTCTCTATCCAAGATACCTATTTATTGTGATAACACAAGTGCCATAACAATAACTGAAAATCCAGTACAACATTCAAGAACAAAACATACAGATATAAGGTATCACTTCATTAGAGAACATGTTAGTGAAGGAACCATTGAATTGCACTGGGTTACAACAGATAAGCAACTTGTTGACATATTCACAAAGCCTTTAGATGAACCTACATTCACTAGGTTAGTCTATGAATTAGGTATGTTGAATTATGCTTCTAAAAATTGAGTAACACCTTAGAAAGCAAGTTTTTTAAAATAATAAGAAGCTAGAATTTAATTTCTAGATTGAAGCTATTCTTGAAGGACAGAGTTATAGAAGCTAGAATTTAATTTCTGGATGTAGCTGTTATAAACAAACAGAATCTTTATTATAGCTAATAATCATTTTGTTAGTGCAAAATAAGCACAAGTGTTTGTAGAAGGGGGGGGGGGGGGGATGAATACAAACACCTGAAACTTTTCATTCTTTTAAACTTAGAAGTGCTTACTGGAAAACAGTTGTAACAAACAGAAAAACTATAAGAAATGAACACACAGATTCAAGTTAAAATAGTTATATTAAAACTTGGGGTTTTTCTGGAAATCTGTATAATCACAAATGTGATTTACAGCTACAAATTCTATGAATAAGGTTCACAGCTTCTCACACTCACTAGCTTCTAACTTTCTTTGAAATATCTCTCTCAAGATCTATTACAAAGCTTCTCTCTAGTGTTTGTGTGCTTCAGCGTTTGTTTGATCTGTTGGATAGATTCAATCACTATTTTTGTAATGAGAGCTTCGTTGCTTATATGATAAATCAGTGGGATGAAATCACGTGCTTGAGACGTGCTGCTCTTCTCAACTTAGTTGCAAGTATGTCACATCGAAACTTTATGTGTCAGACTGCTGCATGCTTTGTTGCTACTTTTCTTCCCCTGATCTATGTGCATTTAATGCGTGAGAGTTCTCATTGGATCATAAACAAACTTCAAGAAATATCTTTCCAGTTGATATTTCTTGCTTCTATAACACGTTACATTGATTTTCGTGTAAGAACTGATGACGGGTGCATACTGTCACAACGATCCACTGACTGCCAGCCCTGACGGACTTTGATCAGCGCTTTTGGATCCCCTGATGCTTATTGACTGGATCAGGGCTTCAACCTTCACTTGAGTTTTACTCAGTGCTTCTTGATCCTGATGGTTATGACTGACGGCATACACTGATGGCTTCCACTGATGTCATGTTGGTCATTTCCACTGACGGGTTACCCTGATTGGTTTGCCTGACAATGACATGTCCTGAAGTGTTTCCCTGACGGGTTGGTCTGCCTTCGTCATACCCTGATGAGTTCCCCCTGATGGGTTCCCCTGATGGAACTTAATCAACATAACTTTGATTAAAATTTCTGATGTGCGGAATACGTTGACTGTTTACAAGTAGCATCAAACATTCTTCTTCACTTTGTCAAGTCCTTTGAATGTTTCTGTTTTCTGACTTGCCTTATGAAGTTATTAACCATCCACTGATGAATAAGTGTATCATCAGTGGGTGCAAAACTTGTGCTGATCTTAAGGTTTATAAAATACATCAAGTATTTACAGTTGCACAATTTATTACATAATCATCATCATCATTTATCTCTAACAATCTCCCTTATTTATGTTTATCAATTTGATAACCATAAATCCTTAGATGCACTGATGATGATGTCAAAACCAATACTAAATACATGAAAGAATTTTTGAATGAATTAACAAAAGAATTTCTGCACAAGTATAACCTACATCTATTACAAAAAGAATGTTGTATTTAGACATCAGAATCCCTTTTCCTTTTTGCTGAGACAAAGGGCAATGGATGACTTGATTCAATAGGTTGAGAGTCACTTCCAAGGCCTTGTCTTCTTTGTTCTGGGTTTTGATCAGGAATTCTGAGTCTGTTGTCTTCTGCTCCTGTCTCCAGCTACTCTAGTTCCCTCTGAAGAAGCTTTCTGAAATTGACTATGTTGACATTGCTGCTTGTTTCCAAAGCTTCAAGGACTGTCTTGATTTCTTGAATGTTGGCTGCAGCAAGTTGTGACCAGTAAAAGGTAATGATCTCCCCCTTTTTGTTTTTGAATTGAACTCCCATGGGGCTGGTGATCATTTTAGGATAGACTTTGAATCCCTTTACTGGTGGCACATCCCTTACTGCAGTGTTCCCATCATCAGCTCTGGTTTCTTCGATCTCTTTCAGTACTCTTTGAATCAGCAGAACTCTGAATTTGATGACATGTTCGTTCTTATGATTTGCAATTTGATTCATAACATGCATCACTTCCTCCAGGTTTAGGCCATCAACTTCTTTGATCCTTATACTATTCTCCTGCCCATCAGTGGATCTATAGAATAATTTCAGTGGACTTTCCAATGTTGTGGGCAGGCTCCTTTCATTGTTGATGGCTCTCCTTAGCCTGTCGATTATCCCCCTTAAGTCTTTGTTAGCCTGTGAGGATCTTGGAATCAGATTTAGGACCAGTCCTAATTGCTCAGCATCCATTCTCCTGAACCAGTCCATTGCTACATTGAATTCTGACCCACTCTTCAGTTGAATTGTTATTAGCTGATCCCTTCTATTGTTGAACCTGACATCTATGCTTTTTTTTGAGAACATAAATGTCAGGTTTTTACGCATTTCTTCTCTGAGAAATTCAGCTAGAGTGGGTGGACCATATTCTTTGGTAACAGGAGAAGGTGCTTTGTCCTTGGCTTCATGTGACTTCTTTGTAGTGACATCAGGGTCTTCAGTTTTATCTTGATTTTTATCCCCTGATGCACTTTTAGGGTTCTGTAATCTTCTTGGCTGAGGTTTCCTGGAGGTCCTAGGCCTGACATTCTTCTTCTTCTTTATTTCTTCCTCCTGTTCCTTTGCCATTTCCCTCTCTTCTTCTTCTTGAAGTTGCTGTGCAAAGATTGCATCATCTTCTACTAGCTTTTTATCTTGAGGGTAGACCAGCTCCATTTTCCCATCAATTATAACTTCAACAGGTGTTGGAAAGTGGGTTGTCTTCATGGCGTCTCCAAGTAGCTTAGGCCCTGATTGAGTGTTGGATATCTTCTTGGGTTCCTCAATCAGGATGCCTTTGCATTTGTCCTTGGGTTTTGGAGCAGGAACAGAAGTAGTCACATCCCCTGATGGTTGACTTGTTTTCTCAGCAACATCCCCTGACGACTGCTTGGTTGATTTCTCTCCCTTTTTGACAGCATCATCAGTGGGAGTTGAGAGTCGGGATGTGACTTGAAGAACTTGTTTCATGGTGTCAGCCATGGATTTTTGCAGAGTTTCCATGTTGTTCATTTGAGTAGAAAGATCAGCAAGCTTGTGGTCAACATTGTCAACTTGTTTCTTCATCCGGAGTAGAGTCTGGCTGGTGACCAAAGAGTCGACAACTTGCTGTACATTTTGTAACTTTGTAGAAAAATGTGTATACAATTTTTGGTTTTCTATATCTATTGACTGACCAATCATGATCTGTGACTTTAACACTTTGATCAAGATTGGATCAGTAGTCCTAGCTAACTCTTGCTTTAATAATTGTACAGTATCAGACATCTGGTTCTGTCGAAGGTATAAATCACTCCGATGAACTGGGAAAAATCATCTTGTGGAGCATCATCTTCATCACTTTCAGAGGAAGAAGTAATATTTACAGTATCTGTGTTTTCTCTCTATTCTTTATTTACAAGGATCTCATCCTTATCTCTCTCATCCTCTCCTTTTTCTTTGCCGTCTAAGGCACACTCATATTCTCTCCTTTTTCTTTGCCTACTAAGGCTGTACTCTTTTGCTCTCCTTTTGCCAAAGTCCTCTCAATGGTTTGACTTTGCCTCTCTGCACTAAATATTTTCTCAGTCTCACTCAAAATTGTCCTAGAGGGGCTCCTATGGGCTTGGAAATCATCAACTGTGACCAGTTCAAGTGATGTATTTACAGATTCTGGTTCGACAGTTGTGATAGGAGAAGGAGAAGAAGTAAAGTGAGTATGTATAATTGGAGAAGTATATGTTTCTATAGAGGAAGTATATACAATTGGGGGTACATAAAGAGTTATAGCTGTAGTATGTACAGTGGAGTTTATGTCCCCTGCCTGATCACTAGTGTTTGTATCAAGTAAAAATGAGTCAACCATGTGAGAGTAGTGACTATCAAACACTGTGTCAGAGAGTGTTGGCTCCTCCACGAATTGAGAATGTGAAGAATCTGATTGTATGGCACTTAATGTTTGTGTCATTATATCTGAAGAAATTTGAGGAACAGAGAAAGAAGGAAGTGGTGTAGATGGGAGTGTTGGCTAAATCACTGAACGAGGAGGTGATTCATCAAAAGATGCTGTAGAAGAATGCTTATGACTCATGTTAATCTTATTGAGAAGCTTCTGAGCTACAACATCTTGAGTGGTGTGTGCACTCACTGTGTCAGATATCTGCAAGTGGTTCTCAGAGACCCTGATGGTAGGTTCATCAGTGTCTGTGGTCAGTGTATGTGCCTCACTCAATTGTGTCCTTGGTTGAGGACTATTTTCAATAACTAATCCCTTTTGAGAGGAACTAGTTAGAAATATGTTTAATTCCTTATCAAAGGCTGTATCCTGATTTAACAAAAAAAAAAAAAAAAAAAAAGGCTGTATCCTGTTGAGAGGATACGCCCTGGTCAGGTTGTTGGGTAACACTCGTGGCTCCCGTCTTTTTCTTCAATCTCCTCCTATAGCCAATCACTCTCTCTCTTTGCTCCCCCTCAGTTGTTGTGGTAACTTCACTGTGTTTTCTTTTAATCCCAACAGTCTTTTGAGAGACTGTGGGTTGGGCTGTCGAGAGTGGTTGTGAAGAAATTGGTTGTTCTACTTGGGTAGGTAGAGAGGTGGTTGATTTCTCTGCCATAGTAGATGAAGGTGATGAATGTACAGTTTGAGAAATAAAAGGTGTAGAATTTACTACCTGTATCATATGCGCTGGAAGAGCAAATGATTCAGCTGTATACGATTTCTTTAGTATTTCTGCAAACAGTTTCTTTGTTTGCTTGTATGTCTGTACAGGTATATCATTCTCAAAAGAAAAATTAGTAATCTGATCTTTAATAATCATGTACAAAAATCTAGCATAATATATTTCAGATTTCCTATTATTAAAATTACCTAATTTATTTACAAGATCATCAAAAATTATTTTACCTATATTTATATTTACATTTTTAATTATTGCGTATGCTATTTTTAAACTTAAAGAGGTAATGACCTCAAAGTTAGAACACTTACCTGAGAACACTTTGGTGATAGTGTCGAAGAGATAAGAAATCTCCCTCTTCACGTTCACCCTCTTGAGATCCTTGAACTTTAACACTGCGTTGGGAGTAGCGTTATAGCCCAGTTCCCTCAAGAAATCCAGCAGATCTGCATCACTGGGTACATCCACCAGATCTTGAGTAGGTAGCCCCAAAACAGAGTTAAGTCTGGAAGGAGTTATTTTCCCTTTCTCAGACGAAACTTTGAATGAGATACCCTTGACCACATCAGGCTTGGTGGTGGAGTACATGAACTTAGCACTGGTCCAAAGTTGTGACAGTGCCTCCCCCGACATTTCTTCATCGGTAAAGATGGCTTTACTATACTCAGAGTTGAGCAAATAGTTCATTATCGGTTTAAAGCAATCACTTACCTCATCAATGCCAGAGAAGCCCACGAAGTTTGTGGATGGGACTGTCAAGTTCCTCTGAATTTGTTGACGTGCCATGGATGCTTTGAAGATTTGAAGTTCTAGGGTTTCTGTAAAGACGAGAGAAAAAGAACTCTAGCAAATATCAGGTTTAGATTAAACGTTTTGAGGAGTTTCAAAAAGTAGGAGAGATAAAGTATTAATACCCGCATATAGATGTTTGAAAACTTCTCCTGAAAACACGCTATCAGGGAGTCAGTTCAGTTTTTTTGTGATGACACGTCATCAGTGAGAGAAGAACTTAATGATGAGTTGTCATCACTTAACTGACCTAGAATCCCGATGCAGTAAAAAAATTTAAAACTTACCCTTATAATTTACTGTATGTATACTCCCTGACCCTGATGCACAAGACGGACACCCTGACCCTGACACACAGGTCAGATACCTTGACCTTGTTGAACAAGTCGGACACCCTGACCCTGACGAGCGAGCCGGACACCTTGACCCTGACGAGCGAGCCGGACACCCTGACCCTGACGAGCAGTCCCTGACTAGTTGCTTTTAATTAGTCTCTGACTAGTTAAAAATAACCTATTGGAGACTAGTTAAAATTAGTCCCTAATAGTTGTTTTTAATTAGTCTCTAACTAGTTAAAAATAACCTATCAGAGATTAGTTAAAATTAGTCCCTGACTAGTTGTTTTTAATTAGTCTCTAACTAGTTAAAAATAACTTATCCGAGACTAGCTAATATTAGTCTCTGATGAGTGAACACGACAGAGACTAGGGCAATCTCTGATAAGGGGTAAATTAGTAGTTACTCATATACCCACGATCAAAAACCGTTCACTATCTTTGGAATTGCAAACGTTTCTAATACTTTATTCAAACAAAAATCAAACACAACTGCAATTTCACTCACTCAAAGAACTTTCTCTCTCATATCTGTGCGATTTAATCTCTCTGCAAAGAATTTCTTCAAGCTTTTCACAGATAACAACAATGGCATCCAAGATAGTGTGCTTCAAGTTTGGCGACTTCGACTTTATTAAAACCAACCATGTTGGAGTTTCCGACAAGAATGAGTTTGAAGCACAGTATCATCCTTTTGTAGATTTTCTACAAACATCTTCCTTCTCGTATGCCATCTACGAAGCTCCTACGCAAGCCGCTGAAATCATCACAGCTATGTGGTCCGCAGCTAACATCCAGGATGAGAGTGATGACTCTCCTGTGGTAAACTTTAGTTATGATAATATAATTTTTTCTATTGATCATGCTGTAGTAAATAATGCTTTGCATTTACCTGTACATGATGCATATGATCAAACTGCTTCTGATGAGGAAATCCTAGATATGTTTCATAACCTACACTATGATACAAAAATTGCATCAGTCGGATCCATATCTAGACCTCACCTTAGGCAGGAGTGGTCTTTATTTTTTGATATTATCACTAAAGCATTCACTTCTAAATGCAGTGGTTATGATGCCATCACTACACTTACTTAACAAATTGCATATAGTGTTTTGTATGATAGGCACATAAATCTAGGGTTGTTCATTCTACATAACTTGATAGCTAAATTTAAAACTAGTGATAAAAATAAAATATATTATGCTGGTTTTTTATGATGATTGCAAATTATCTGATTCCTAACCTAGATATTACTAGTATACAAATTGTGCCAACAGTTATGCAGAGTAAACGAATATTCACTGATGTGAAGAAAAAAGCTGCAAAGGTAAAGGTTCCTCTCTCTTTTCCTCCTATCATGAGATTAACTCTTATAGATAGGTTCCCAAACCTTTACACTTCATCTTATTTTGAGGATCTTGAGCAACAAATCAGAAACCCTGTTGATCCTCCAACACCTTCTTCACAACAACAATCTGCAGCCCCCTCCACAGTTTCTCAAAAGACTGTGGTTGTAAAAACAAAGAAAGCCACCAAGTTACCCTTTAAAAGAAAATCAACAGAGGGTGACAGTGAGGCTGAGGGAGACAAGGCAATTGAGTTGGTTACTCAGAAAAAGAAGAGATTGATAACCTTAAGCCAACAACAATCCATTGCCTCTCAAAAGGCATTGGAGGTTAAAAGGAAAAGCAGTAATCTGTTATCATCCTCCCAAAAGGATGCTAACATTGAAGAAAGTTCCCAACCAGAAACACCAAGTACAAAGTCTGCACAATCCCTTGTACATACAGAGGGGCAAGCCCAGAGAGAGAAAAGATCAAAATGAAAGAGTAACATAAGGAGTGCACACACAGAGTCTCATTTAATTGATGCTCCTCAAATTTTTGTTCTTGAGGAGCAGCCAACACTACAACTTGTACATTCCCCTACCTCTTCTCCTATTCTTGATTCTTTAGAACTTGATAGTTCAAATCTTCTTGATTTTTTCCAAAAAGAGCCAACACTCCAAGAAACTGACACACAAGAACCACTTGTTCAAAGTACAAGTGCAGTCAGTTCTCCAATACATTCCTTGGAGAGATCCCTAACCACAGAAATACAAAGGGAACCCCCTTTCCTTGGCATCACAACTAATTCTTCTTTAACCCCCTCTTCTGTAGGACAGAGTGTACATATCCAAATGAGCGAGGATGAGAGAATAATTAGTGAGAGTCAGGCTCATGATCTGGGAAAAGGAGAGATCACACAGACAAAAGAGAGTCAAGCTTTAGACAGCTTGAAAAAAGGAGAGGTAGAGCAGTTGGATGTCCAACTCTAGGCAAAAGGTGAGGGAGTGAGCAAGGATGAGATCCTTGAACAAAATAAAAGAGAGAAACATATATTCTCAACAGGAGATTTTCTAAAACTTGTTGAGCCCTCCACCTCCCTTGAAGCTCCAGTTTCTTCTGCTCCAACACCAACTTCTCAAACAGAGGAAATTGGAGGCAGCTCACAGCCAGGGGATGCAACATTACAACAACTTGCCGAAATGTCCAATGCTGATTTTGAAATCTTATATGGTCTACAACAACAAGATCAAATATCAACATTGAAGATAAGAGTTGCAGATGAACCTGAGCTAGTTGAGATGGAAGAAAAGAATGTAGATGCTTGGCTGGATGCAAGCTATACAAACTCTTTGGATGAAGCAGCTGCCTAATTAAGGTAGGATTATCTGACCAATCTGGGGTTTGGTGCAGTCTCTGAAGACGTGATCAAGATTGACAAGAAACATACGAAGTTCCAACACTTTATGATCACGGGTCTCAAGGCTACACTACAACATGTTGAAGAAAAAATGGAGCTGGAAACTGAAAAAATCAGATGATGCTGTGAAAGACACCTTCCCCGGAGGATGCTTAATTCAATTGATTCAAGATTAAAGGAGCAATCCTCCACCGAAAGGTGACTTTAAGCATTGGAATCCAACGTTCAATCCATTATGTAGAAGCAAGACAAGTTTGATCTAGCTCTTTAACATCTCACACGACTTCTTGAAAATGCAATATCAACATTGGCTACTGCTTCCTCTAAACCTTTAGATTCTGATGTCAAAAAGGGGGAGAGTAGTCAGTCAAAATCAAAAGAAGTGGTGTCTAAAAAAATAAGTTATGCTAGCTTGATGGCTGAGTTGACAAGACTTCAAGATGCCAAGAAATACCTTGATGCAGCTATCAAGTCAAGCATTGCAACAACAACATCACCAACACCAACACCACCACCAACACCACCACCACCACCACCACCACCAACAACAACAACAACAACAACAACAACAACAACAACAACAACAACA
>CM025787.1:17331475-17342515 GCA_014636745.2 Centella asiatica | reverse complement strand
CCCCCCCCCCCCCCCTTCTACAAGTTCTAGGCTATTTCACTGGGACAATAAAAGAATTAGTGACATGACTTCCACAACTAGAATTCACTCAAGATTGCTTATGTGGAGCTTGTAAAAAAGGGAAGCAAAAGAAGACTTCCTTTAGAAGCAAGGAGATTTCATCAATTATAAGTCCAATGCAACTAATTCATATGGATTTATTTGGACCTGTAAACATTATGTCTATCTCAAAGGAAAGGTATGCTCTGGTGATAGTTGATGATTTCACCAGATACACGTGGGTAAAATTTCAGCATATCAAAAATGAAGCAGCTCAGTTGGTGAATAATCACATCAAGAAAGTGGAAACTGAATCTAGGTTGATTGTTAGAGTTCGAAGAACTGATAATAGAACATAATTCAAGAACTCCAAAGTTGAATGTTTATGTGTGGACAAATGAATATCTCACACATTTTCTGCTCTAAGAACCCCTCTACAAAATGGAGTAGTTGAGAGAAAAAACAGAACTCTTATTGAAGCTGATAGAACCATGCTTGAAGAAGGCAAACTTACTACCTATTTTTGGGCTGAAGCAATTTCAATTGTATGCTTCACTCAAAATAGGACATTGATCAACAAATCTCACAACAAAACTCCTTGTGAGCTTATGATAGGTAGGAAACCAAATGTCAAATTTCATCATGTATTTGGTGGCAGATGCTTTGTGCTAAAAAGTCAAGGTGTCAATTTAGGAAAATTTGATCCCAAAGTTGATGAAACAATTTTCTTAGGTTACTCTCTAACAAGCAAAGCATACAGGGTCTACAACCTTAGATTGAACATTGTAATGGAATATATACATGTTACATTTGATGATAAGAAAATAACGGGAATTCTAGATGAAGGAATGCATGAAGTTCTGAGGTTTGAAAATGAAGACGAGTTAGAAAATGTTGAAAATGACTCATCAGATGATGAAGCTGAACCCCATGGAGCCACTCCACCAGTGGATATCCCTTTAACCACTGAGGGGGAGCATTCAGTAGAAAATGAATCAGAGGATCTCTTAAACTCCAATCAAGAAATATCCACTGATTTAGGGGGAGCTTCACAAGAAGCTGAGAGCACTGAACACCATGGAGGAAATAATAATCATGAAGCTTCTTCTTTAAGAAGTCTACCTCCACAAATAAAATGGACAAGGATCATCCTATTGAGCAAATCATAGGAGATCCAACTAAAGGTGTGACAACAAGAAGTGCTACTTAGAATGAATGTCTATACCTCAACTTTCTATCCAAGATTGAACCTAAAAAGGTTGAAGAAGCATTACAAGATACTGATTGGGTGATTGCTATGCAAGATGAACTCAACCAGTTTAAAAGAAACAAAGTCTGGAGACTAGTACCAAAACCAAAGAATAAATCAATCATTGGTACTAAATGGATTTTTAGAAACAGGTTGGGTGAAGCTGGTACAGTGACAAGAAATAAAGCTAGACTAGTTGCACAAGGTTATTCACAAGAAGAAGGAATTGACTATGATGAATACTTTGCACCAGTAGCTAGATTGGAAGCAATCAGGATATTTCTTGCCTATGTTGTTCATGCAAGTTTCAAAGTGTACCAGATGGATATAAATAGTGCCTTTCTGAATGGGAAAATACAAGAAGAGGTGTATGTCCAGCAACCGCCTAGCTTTAAAGATCATCAATTTCCCAATTATGTCTACAGGCTAGACAAAGCACTCTATGGACTTAAACAAGAACCAAGAACATGGTATGATAATCTATCTCAGTTTTTAATTGAAATAAAATTCACTAGAGGTATCATAGATAAAACTTTATTTCATAGAAAATATGATGGTGATTTAATACTTGTTCAAGTCTATGTTGATGATATTATCTTTGGTTTTGCACCCCTGCTTATATTACTATTGCTCAAAGAATTATATTTGCTGATATAAGAATTGATGCTGTAATATAGTCCTTGCTTATGTGATGTAAAAAGACTTAGAAAAATATCCAACTTGTTAGGTGGATATATTCTGCTAGTTAAGCAATGATTTTGATCACAAGTGAAGACTCTACTCATTGATCAAGAAGGATGTTGAAGATGGAAAGAAAAAGTTCAAGGACAATCCTGTTTAGAATGGAAATAAGCAAGGACTGACATAGCAAGATCCCTTACCTTGATTTAAGCAAGATTGTCAAAAAAAGACTCCATCTCTTGCCCTGCTTAGTCAGCTTCTAGAAAACTTTTTGAAAAGCACTAGAAGACAAAATAATGACTATCTTTTTGAACTAAACAAGGAACAACTATAAAAGTACAAGTCACTATCAATAGTACAACTCCCAACGGATCTATTTCAAAATTCTTAACGGAAAGATTTTTGGAATAGTATAAATAAGAGTCATAAATTTCATTTATGATAACTAAACAACCAAGAAATTGCTCTGACAATTTGACACTCAAAGAACTTAGGAAAACACAAATTCAAGCCTGAACAAGTGCTATCTAATCGGCTCAACTAGGAGCTTACTACTTAGAGATATCAAGCAAGATACTTCATCTGCTGTTAGTCTGTGTGACTATCTGGTCTAAGGGACCCATTGTAATTTTGGACTAAGTGTCCTGCTGCTTATTGTTCTGTGTGAACATTTTTTAGTGAGTGCCTTCTCAAGTAAAGAGAAGAAGAGTGGAGTAGGTGTAGACCGAACCACTATAAAAATTCTCCTGCTCACTTTATTTTGCTACTTATCCTTTACATTGCTTATTCCCCTTTTTCCTACTTTGTTCAGGCTCTGCTAAACTCATTTAGCAAAGACTTACTGACATTGATGCTTTAAGCCATTATTCTAAATACTAAGGGGTTCTTTGCTAAATTCCGCTGTTAACTCTTTTCAAAATATAAAAAAGCTTTTTAATAAGCAAGAAGTGACTTAAAACTGTAAAATTTATAAGCAAGACTTAAATTTTGAAAAGCACTATTTAACCCCCCCCTTCTAGTATTTTTCCCTTTGGGACCTAACAAGTGGTATTAGAACTGCTTCAGCAGAGTCTGATCAACTAATTAAGGAGCAAAAACTCTAAAATCCTGCTTACATTTAAAAAAGTGAGAGCTGAGAATTTGGAGTTAGTTGCTGCTGATGATGAAAGGACCCTGCTTAGACAACATCTCAGAGACTCTCAAGAGAGAGAGTCTAAGTTAACCTCCCATGTTGAGGAATTAACAACAACAATCTCTACATAGAACAAATCATCCTCTAATGCTTGTGCTTTGCTGAAAAGTCAAAGAAGCTTGCTAGATCCAGGGGGAATTAGATCCAGAACTTGCGAAGTTGTTGCTGAAGAAAGTGGAGAAAGTGAAGTTGAATCTATCAGCAAAACAATCTCCATTGATTCAGTAGAGTGTGAACATTCTGCTATAAGCAAGGGTAACAGAAATGATACCTTGCTAAAGCACAAATTCCCTGCTAACCGTAACCATAAGCAAGAACATGGTGCTAAATGGACCAAAGGTGGAAAGTTTAGCAAGAACTATGTTCTCTCTGCTCATCATTACAACAAAGCAAGGAATTTGGAATTTAACAAAGGTTGGGTGAGGAGCAAACACTGGAAACCACCTCAACCAAAGAGAAGAGGTAAACAACACACACAACACAACATGATGCATATGAGATGTTATTGCTGCCATAAGATTGGTCACATTGCTGCTCTTTACCTTACGGATCCTTACTATACTGTTGGGTCTCAAAGACCAAAAATGAGACAAGTATGAGTCCTCAAGGGTACTAACCTAAATGGTCCCAAGTCTTGTTGGGTACCAAAGTGACTCCACTTATGATCTGTAGGATGTGAGCAAGGAACAAATCGGGTGCTTGGACAGTGGATGTTCAAGACACATGATAGGAGACAAAGCCTTGCTCACCAATTTTAAGGAGAAAGATGGACCTCAAGTAATTTTTGGAGATAACAGTTTTGGAAAAACTAAAGGATATGATTTAGCAGGAAATGAAATAGTATGCTTTAACAAGGTTGCTTATGTGGAGGGTCTCAAGCACAACTTGCTTAGTATAAGTCAGTTGTGTGACAAAGGGCATAAGGTCACCTTCTTAGACAATCAATGTCAAGTAAGAGATCTTCAAACAAATTCTCTGAAGCTTTCTGGCTCAAGAAATGGTAATGTTTATGTAGTAGATTTGGCTAAGCTAAGTCCTGCTGAAACAACTTGCTTTCTTGCTAAAGCATCAGCAGATGTTAGTTGGTTATGGCATAAGAGAATTTCACACTTAAATTTCAAAACTATTTCAAAACTTGTTACTAAAGAACTAGTAAAAGGTTTACCTAAATTTTCGTTTGAAAAAGAAAAACCATGCAGAGCTTGCCAATTTGGTAAGCAAACAAAACAATCTTTCTTAAGCAAACCTAAAAAATCAAATTTGTTAGGTCCCAAAGGGTAAAAATACTAGAAAGGGGGGTTGAATAGTGTTTTTCAAAAAATAAATCTTACTTAGAAAACTTTACTGAATTAAAAATCTTCTTGCTTATAAAAAGGATTTCTTATGATTTTCAAAGAATTTAGCAGCGGAATTGTTTTAAGCAAGGAACCCCTTAGATTTTGTATCAAAAGTTAATGGCTTAAAGTAGCAAAGATAGTAAGTCTTTGCTGAACAAGTTTAGCAGGACTAAAGCAAAGCACATCAAAGCAAGGAAGCAATATAAAAAAGATAAGTAGGAGAAGAGATAGAATTTTTATAATGGTTCGGAATAATCCTACTCCACTCTTTTTCTCTTTTACTTGAGAAGGCTATCATTATAATCTGTTCACACAGAACAATCAGCAAGAGGACACTTAGTCCAATTTACAATGGGTCACTTAGACCACTTTAGCAGGACACTTAGTCCAATTGTCACACAGACACTAAGAAGATTTCAGAAAATCTTGCTTGCTATCTTCAAGTAGAAGGCTCCTTGGTTGAGCAGATAGATAGCACTTGTTCAAGCTTTATGATGTCTTGTTGTAGCCTTTAAGATGTTAGAGAGTTTTTGCTCAGAGATAGTTGGTTCATTGATTGGTCATAAATGAAATTTATGACTTCTATTTATACTCCTCCAAAGAATATATCCGTTGGAAATTTGAAATAGATCCGTTGGAGTGTACTGTCCTTGATGTGACTTGTACCTTTTCAGCAGTCCTTGCTTAGTTCAAAAAAGTTAGCCATTTTTCTGTCTTCTAGTGCCCTTCAGTAGAAATTCCTAGAAGTTGACTAAGCAGGGAATAAGATAGCTTTTTCTGACAATCTTCACTTTGATAAGCAAAGGATCTTGCTTATTTCCATTCTAAGCAAGACTATACTTGGAAATTCTTCGTCTTCAGAATCCTTCATAGCAGGCTTATCAGTAGACTTCAATGGTGATCAAAGGTCCTTGCTTATCTACAAATTATATCCACCTAACATGTTGGATATTTTTCTAAGTCCTTTTACATTGTCTAATCAAGGACTATATTACATCATCAATTCTTATATATTAAACACATAATGAAAGTTTAAGCAAAGATAATA
The DNA here is from genome assembly GCA_014636745.2 of Centella asiatica. Lineage (NCBI taxonomy): Eukaryota > Viridiplantae > Streptophyta > Magnoliopsida > Apiales > Apiaceae > Centella > Centella asiatica. The sequence goes on along the minus strand of CM025787.1, from coordinate 17,336,969 downwards.
TAAGCAGGGGTGCAACGACAAAACTTTATGCCTCTCCAACTATTACATCTTGATTTGTTTGGCCCTATATCAACTAGTCTTAGTGGAACGAAATACACATTCACTATTGTGGATGATTTCACAAGATATGCGTGGGCATTATTTCTTGCTCACAAGAATGATGCACTGGCAGAGTTCGAGAAGTTCAACAGACAAGTGCAAAATGAGAAGGAACTTAGAATCAAGTTAGTAAGAAGTAATCATGGAAAAGAATTTGACTTTGGAGGCTTTACTGAATTCTGTGATAAGCAAGGAATATCTCACAACTTTTCAGCACCAAGAACTCCACAGCAAAAATGGAATGGTTGAAAGGAAAAATAGAACTTTGGAAGAAGCAGGACGAACATTGCTTGCTGATGCTAGAGTTCCTGAGTATTTCTGGGCAGAAGCAGTAAATACTGCTTGCTTTACACAAAATCGTTCTCTCATACATCAAACTCTAAGCAAGACTCCATATGAACTATGGAAAGGTAGAAAGCCCAACATTGGTTATTTTCATATCTTTGGATGTCCTTGCTATGTCCACAACAATGGTAAGGAAGCCTTGCTAAGACTTGTGTTAGTTGAGCCTCAAGTTTAGCAAGCTTTTGTGCAGCAGGAGAATCCTTGCTGACAGATGGTTGCGGGTCAGATCCAGCAGGTTCTTCAGAATTGGCCTCGGCAGCAGGAGTGTCCTTGTCCTCCCCCTCAATGGCTAGCATCTCAGCAGACGACTCAGCAGGAGTGGGCTCCCCCTCAGATAGTACCCTTGCTGGAGATTGATTGTTGGGTCCTTCTTGAAAGTTCTCAGCAAGGTACTCATCGGGATCCAAGCCGGCAGCAAGAGCGTCTTCGATCAGCAAGGACCTGATGAGTTCCTCTGATTGTTTTTCCTTTGTTCGTTCAGCAGGAACTTCATCAGAGTCACTGTCGTCACTGCTGGATGCTTGAATTTGCTTCCCCTTCCCTTTGCCCTTAGCAGCAACATGTTTTCTTCTTGAAGGGAGGGTTGGGTCAGCAGGAGACTGAATGGTGAAGCCAGGGAGGACAAGTCTTCGGGCAGCAGAGGGTTTGGCAACCGTCTCTGCTGATTGCTCCGCTGGGGACACTGCTGATCTATCAATTTCTCCAGTGTAGTATGGAGGTGGAGGATTGGTTTTATTTGCAGGATGGAAAACAATCTCCACTTCAGCAGGTCCATTCACAGAGTCTGGAGTGTCAACAGACTCGGTTTCTGTGAACTCCAGAATTTCAGTAGGAGTGGCGGGCTCCTTTGCTGTAGAGTCAGCAGGGATAGGTTCAGTGGGAGTCGCCACCTCTGTCATTTCATCTATCTCTCTGAAGATCTCGGAGGATGATCTTTGCTGTTCTTCAGCAGGGATAGGAGATGAATCAGCAGGAAGGTAGTTGTCAATTTCTTCAAAAATTTCATCTCCTGCTGACTCAGGAGTGAGAGGGACTGCTGAGGGGATGTCTTCTTTAGAGGGAGGTTCCACATCGGATCCTCCAGCAGCAATGGCTTCAGCAGCCACATCTTCATCATATAACTCCATGTAAAATTCATAAATTTCCCTCTCCTCCTCGGTCAATGTAGAGAGGTCAAATTCAGCAGGCGTTGCCTTGGACTTCTTTTTAGGCCTCTGAATTTGACCTGCTGCTCTCCTCTTCTTGCTGGGTTGACCAGCAGGAATGCGTTCGTCACTTCTGGCATTAGGGGTTAAAGATGTTTGCCCCTTTGCTGGTCCCCAAGCTCTCCTTGCTGCAGCTACTTTGGCCAGGGCAGCAGGGTTGCGCCCATAATTTTTCAGCAGGGATGGAGTGATCACCTTGCTGTACATAAGCTTTTTGGCCTGGGAAGTGTTCTCCTAGTATGCCCTTGAGCAGCAGGGACAGAGTTCGTCCATGGCGGATCTTTGTCTTCCTCTTGCTGGAGAATGATTCAGCAAGGACTTTAAAGAAGATTTGAGCCCAGTTGATTGGCTCCCCATCCTTCAGCAAGGATACCAATGATATAACCCTTGCTGATGCCTCGTCTTGAGAGGTGAACTTACACAGCAAGGTCTTGTGAAGTATGTCCATGAGGAAGTCCCATTTCCTTGGGAAATCCTTTCTTTTCTTGCTGGCATGGGTCTTGACATATCCCAGATCAATAAGGACAGTAGTGGAGACTGTAGGTGGAGTCAGCAGACCTACACTTGGCATCTGTAGTACACGGGCGATGCTTGCTGGTGTAATGAGAACTATCTGCCCATTTGCCCGTCCGATGATACTGTGGTCTCGAACTTGTATTTTTGAGCAGAACTCTCTGATCACTTCCCCATATATGGGAGTATCAGCAGAGATGACATAATGTATCCCACTGTTCCTCAGCAGGGATATGACTTCAGTTATTTCAACGTCTTGAATCCCAACAAAGGAATCTAAGTCGATGATGGACTCAGATTCAATCTTGTCTAACCAGTTGGCCATGTTTGCTGATAGTGATCGGAAAAAGTAGTCGGAGGTAGTTACGGTAGTTTTCAGCAGGGATTAGATTGAATATAGAGAGAGAGAGATCAGAGCTGTGGTTTCGGTAAATTTGAGAAGGGTTAAAAATGAGTTTATATAGGAGGTAAAGGAAGTTGAAGGGTTTAGAGAGTGGTAACTGCTTTAAGAAGGTGAAGAGTTAGTGGGAGAAAAATATGGGTAGTAGTGAGAATTAATTACCGAAAGGACAGTAGCCGTAAAAAGTTTATGGATCAGAGTGACATTTAATGAGGTGAGAGAAAATATTGCGGCTTGATATGATAACCTACTTTTTCGGCGGTAAACGTGGATAGGATCAGACTTGCTGTAGTACATCTTTGCTGATGTGGAGAGGTAGGGCTGGAATCAGCAAGAATAGTATCCTTGCTGATTTTGAATGTTACAGCAGGAATGCCCTTTGCTCAAGGAGACAGCAAGGACTAACATAGTTTCTGAAACAACAGTTTTCTCTGGACGACTCCCCCTTTTTCAAAATTATTCAGCAGGGATGATGTGGAAGTTCCAGCAAGGATTATTGACGTTCCAGCAGGGATTCACAGTTTTTGAGCTTATTTTCTGGACGTCTCCCCTTTTTCAAAATTTTCACAGCAGGGTTGTAGATTTTCCATCAGTCTTCGATCAGCAGGGATACTTTCAGCAGCAATTTTTCTGTTCCAGCAAGGACTAACATAGTTTTTGAAACTCCATTTTCTTTGGACGCCTCCCTCTTTTTCAAAAATTTCCAGCAGGGATTATGTGGAATTTTCAGCAGCATTTGGACTTGATCAGCAAGGACTGGATCAGCAGGGACTTGATCAGCACATCTTCGTTCAGCAATGTTTGACACGTCATCAACAAGGATCTGAAGGTCTGCTGAGACATCAACAGTGCTTTTCCTCCTGAAATTATCTTGCTAAGAACTAAGGTCCTTGCTTAAGCAAACAAGATGTTAGTAGCAAAATGCCTATTCACAATAACATGCCTAATTCACTTATCAACTTGTTAAAACGATTTTCATCCAAGGGTTTTGTAAAAACATCTGCTAATTGATTTTCAGTAGGAATATAGTTTATCTCTATGGTACCTTGCTGAACATGATCTCTAATGAAATGATGCCTTATATCTATATGTTTAGTTTTAGAATGTAAAACAGGATTATAAGCAATGGCAACATCACTAGTATTATCACAGAAAATAGGAATAGACTTGAAATCAAACTCGTAGTCAGCAAGTTGGTTTTTCATCCACAGAATTTGAGCAACACAGCTTCCTGCTGATATATACTCAGCTTTAGCAGTGGATGTTGACACTGAGTTTTGCTTCTTGCTGAACCACGAAACAAGTCTTCCTCCAAGAAATTGGCATGTTCCACTTGTGCTTTTCCTATCTATTTTACACCCAACAAAGTCCGCATCAGAATATCCAGCAAGGTTGAAATTTGAATCTTTTGGATACCATATTCCTAAGTTTGGAGTTCCCTTGAGATATCTGAAAATTCTCTTAACAGAAGCTAAGTGTGATTCCTTGGGGTTAGCTTGAAAACGTGCACAAATACATGTAGCAAACATAATATCTGGTCTACTAGCAGTTAAGTATAGCAAGGATCCGATCATACCTCGATAGCTTGTTATGTCTACGGATTTACCTTGCTCATCTTTATCTAACTTTGTTGCTAATGACATAGGAGTTTTCATAGGAATTGCTGATTCTAACCCAAACTTCTTAAGCAGGTCTTTGGTGTACTTCGATTGATTGATAAAAATTCCATCACCTCTTTGCTTAATTTGAAGTCCAAGGAAGAAGTTCAGCTCTCCCATCATACTCATCTCAAATTTACTCTGCATTAGCTTAGCAAATCTCGTACAAAGTTTTTCATCAGTAGAACCAAAAATTATATCGTCTACATAGATTTGCACTAGCAAAGTTTTATCTTTATGCTTTCTAATGAAGAGTGTGGTGTCTACTTTACCTCTACTGAAACCTTCGCTAATTAAAAAGGAAGATAGAGTATCATACCATGCACGTGGGGCTTGCTTAAGACCATACAAAGCTTTATCAAGCTTATAAACATGGTGGGGATTGGCATGATCAAAAAAGCCTGGAGGTTGCTCCACATAGACTTCTTCCTGAAGTTCTCCATTCAGAAAAGCACTCTTGACATCCATCTGAAACACCTTGAAGTCTTGATAAACAGCATAAGCAAGAAAGATCCTTATTGCTTCAAGCCTTGCTACTGGAGCAAAGGTTTCGTCATAGTCGATTCCTTCCTCCTGAGAATAGCCCTTAGCCACAAGTCTTGCCTTGTTCCTTGTGATGATCCCATCTTCATCCATTTTGTTTCGGAATACCCACTTGGTGCCAATTACAGCATGATTTCTTGGCCTGGGAACAAGATTCCAAACTTTGTTCCTGCTGAATTGGTTAAGCTCTTCTTGCATAGCAAGGACCCAATCAGCATCAGCAAGAGCATCCTCAATTTTCTTAGGTTCCATTTGAGAAAGGAAGCTTAGAAAACTATTTTCATTTTGAGCAGATCTTCTGGTCTTTACTGGGCTTGTAGGATTTCCAATTATCAAGTCTTCTGAGTGAGACTTGGTCCATTTCATCCTTCTTGGTAGATCTGATCGAATATCTTGTTGTCTTAGTTCCTCCAAGTTGGGTTCATCATCTTTTGCTTCAGCAGGGGTGCTATCCAATGGAGTAGTGTTTTCTGATGGTACTTCAGCAGGGTCTTCCTTCGTCTCTATGTCTTGAAGATTCTCCTTTGGTTCCTGCTCAGTTATAAGAGGGAGTGAACCACTTGGTTCCTCATGGTTAGTTTCATCAAATACAACATGAACAGACTCTTCTACTGTTAGAATTCTTTTATTAAAGACTCAAAAAGCTTTGCTGTGAGTAGAATACCCTAAGAAGATACCTTCGTCAGATTTTGCTTGAAATTTAGTCAAGTACTCCTTACCATTGTTGTGAA
>CM025787.1:17282751-17331375 GCA_014636745.2 Centella asiatica | reverse complement strand
CCACCTAACATGTTGGATATTTTTCTAAGTCCTTTTACATTGTCTAAGCAAGGACTATATTACATCATCAATTCTTATATATTAAACACATAATGAAAGTTTAAGCAAAGATAATATAAGCAGAGGTGCAACAACAAAACTTTATGCCTCTCTAACTATTACATCTTGATTTGTTTGGCCCTATATCAACTAGTCTTAGTGGAACGAAATACACATTCACTATTGTGGATGATTTCACAAGATATGCGTGGGCATTATTTCTTGCTCACAAGAATGATGCACTGGCAGAGTTCGAGAAGTTCAACAGACAAGTGCAAAATGAGAACGAACTTAGAATCAAGTTAGTAAGAAGTAATCATGGAAAAGAATTTGACTTTGGAGGCTTTACTGAATTCTGTGATAAGCAAGGAATATCTCACAACTTTTCAGCACCAAGAACTCCACAGCAAAAATGGAATGGTTGAAAGGAAAAATAGAACTTTGGAAGAAGCTGGACGAACATTGCTTGTTGATGCTAGAGTTCCTGAGTATTTCTGGGTAGAAGCAGTAAATACTGCTTGCTTTACACAAAATCGTTCTCTCATACATCAAACTCTAAGCAAGACTCCATATGAACTATGGAAAGGTAGAAAGCCCAACATTGGTTATTTTCATATCTTTGGATGTCCTTGCTATGTCCACAACAATGGTAAGGAGTACTTAACTAAATTTCAAGCAAAATCTGATGAAGGTATTTTCTTAGGCTACTCTACTCATAAGAAGGCTTTTCGTGTTTTCAAGAAAAGAATTTTAACAGTTGAAGAATCTATTTATGTAGTATTTGATGAATCTAACCATGAGGAACCAAGTGGTTCACTACCTCTTATAACTGAGCAGGAACATGATGAAAGTCAACAGACTGCAGAAACTAAGGAAGATCCTGCTGAAGAACCTTCAGAAGAAAATATTCCAATAGAAAGCACCCCTGCTGAAGTAAAAGATGATGAACCCAACTTGGAGGAACTAAAGCAGCAAGACATTCAAATAGATCTACCAAGGAGAATGAAGTGGACCAAATCTCACTCAGAAGATTTGATAATTGGTAATCCCACAAGTTCAATAAAGACTAGAAGATATGCTCAAAATAAAATAGTTTTCTAAGTTTCCTATCTCAAATGAAACCAAAGAAAATAGAGGATGCTCTTGCTGATGCTGATTGGATCCTTGCTATGTAAGAAGCACTAAACCAATTCAGCAGAAACAAAGTTTGGAATCTAGTTCCCAGGCCAAAAAATCATACAGTAATAGGTACCAAGTGGGTTTTCCGAAACAAGATGGATAAAGATGGAATCATCACAAGGAACAAAGCAAGACTTGTGGCCAAAGACTACTCTCAGGAGGAAAGAATCGACTATGATGAAACCTTTGCTCCAATAGTAAGACTGGAAACCATAAGAATCTTTCTTGCTTATGCTGCTTATCAAGGCTTCAATGTGTTTCAAATGGATGTCAAAAGTGCCTTTCTGAATAGGCAACTTTAGGAGGAAGTATACGTTGAGCAACCTCCAGGCTTTGCTGATCATTCTCATCCTAACCATGTTTATAGGCTTGAAAAAGCTTTGTATGGTCTTAAGCAAGCACCACGAGCATGATATGACACTCTATCTTCCTTTTTAGTTAACGTAGGATTCAGAAGAGGTAAAGTTGACATAACCTTATTTATTAAGAAGCATAAGGATAAAACGCTACTAGTACAAATTGTGTAGACGATATAATATTTGGTTTTGCTAATTAAAAACTTTGTGCAAGATTTGCTAAGCTTATACAGAGCAAATTTGAGATGAGCATGATGGGAGAGTTGAATTTCTTTCTTGGACTTCAAATTAAGCAAAGCAATGACAAAATTTTCATAAATCAATCCAAGTATACCAAAGACCTACTTAAGAAGTTCAGATTGGAGACAACAAGTCCTATAAAAACTCCCTTGTCATTAGCAACAAAGTTGGACAAAGATGAGCAAGGTAAATTCGTAGATATAACAAGCTATTGAGGTATGATCGGATCCCTGCTTTACTTAACTGCAAGCAGATCTGACATTATGTTTGCTACATGTGTTTATGCACGTTTTCAATCTAACCCCAAGGAATCACATTTAGCTTCTGTTAAGAGGATTTTCAGATATCTCAGAGGAACTCCTAACTTAGGAATATGGTATCCAAAAGATTCTAACTTTGACCTTGTTGGATATTCGGATGTTGACTTTGTTGGGTGTAAAATTGATCGTAAAAGCAGAAGTGGTATATGCCAATTTCTAGGAGGAAGACTTGTATCATGGTTTAGCAAGAAGCAAAACTTTGTATCAACATCCACTACTAAAGCTGAGTACATATCACCAGGAAGTTGTGTTGCACAAATTCTGTGGATGAAAAATCAACTTGCTGACTATGGGTTTGATTTCAAGTCTATCCCTATATTCTGTGATAATACTAGTGTTGTAGCCATTGCTTATAATCCTGTTTTACATTCCAGAACTAAACATATAGATATAAAGCATCATTTCATTAGAGATCATGTACAACAAGGTACTATAGAGATAAATTATATTCCTACTGAAAATCAATTAGCAGATGTTTTTACAAAACCTTTGGATGAAAATCGTTTTAACAAACTAATAAGTGAATTAGGCATGTTGAATTTAGAGTGAGAGTCTGCTGTACTAACACTTTGTTTGCTTAAAGCAAGAACTTATGTTCTTAACAAATGCGACAAACTTCTTGCTCAGGTGAAGGAAAAGATCCTGCTGATAGCTAATCAGTCTCTTTACTCCTGCTGTGTCAACTCATTTTGTCCTGCTGAAATCTATCAAGATGTTGCTGATTGATAGTCTCTGCTGATAAAAGTTTTCTAATAACATTGAGCAACATTCATCAATGCTGTTGTTTTCATCCACGACCACCCTGTTGAAAATTTCACAAAAAGGGGAGCCGCCTAGACAAAAGTGCTGTTTCAGAAACTAAGTCCAAGACCTTGCTTATTCTGTAAGCAAAGGATAGTCTTGCTGCTTATAAGTTCAAACTCCCTGCTCATCTTCGGCTCCCAGTGGCAACTACAAAACTAGTAAGGACAGTGGATCCTGCTGACTAAATATAAGCAGGATATATTTTGTTGTATTCCATCAATCCTTATCACCAGCAAAGACTTGCAACCATATCGTCACCTCAATGACTTCTCAATTTTTTTTTGTGTCATTTCCATTCTTACCACTGTAAAAATAGCCCATCATTACATTAGCCGTTTATTTTCTCTCTCCGCATTTAATGTCACTCTACCCCATTATCTATTAACGGCTGCTGTCTTTTCGGTAATTAATTTTCACCACTACCCACGTATTTCTCCCACTAACTCTTCCACTACTCATCTCAGTAATTGCTTTAAACCTCTTCAACTTCTTTTCACCCTCTATATAAACTCTTTCACCCTTCTCATTTGATTTCACCTCCAAATTGCTCTGAACTCTCTCTAAAATAAAGTCTTTCTCTCTCTAAAAACCTGCCGAGACCGTCACTTCTAAGCCCTAAAACCACCACACTCTCCGACAACCTTCAACAAGAATGGCAAACTGGCTTGATAAGATAGAATCTGAGTCTATCATCGACTTAGACTCCTTTGCTGATGATCAGCAAGATACAGATACCAGAGAAGTTATTACGTTGCTAAGGAACAGCAGGATCTGCTATGTGATCTCTGCTGATTGCCCTATTTATGAAGAAATTTTAAGGGAATTTTGCCAGAATGTACAAGTTAGAGACAACAACATAAGTGGTTGCGTGAATGGACAACAAGTCTCCATTACAGCAGCAACCATCAGAGATGTTCTTTAGATGACAAGTCAAGGTCTGCTGCCCCCACCTACACTAGTTCCTGCTGTGCTAGCAGATCTTGGCTATGTCAGAAATCACAGCACGAAGAAAAGAAAGGACTTCTTGAAGAAATGAGACTTCCTCAAGGATATCCTTTACAAGACCTTGCTATGCAAGTTCACCTCCTAAGACGAGGTATCAGCAAGGGTCATCTCCTTGGTATCCCTGCTAAAATCTGAGCAGGAAATAAATTGGGCCAAGATTTTCTTTGATCTGCTCAAGGAGTTCTTCTCCAGCAAGAAGAAAATCAAGATCCGACATAGACGAACACTATCCTTACTGCTCAAGGGTATTCTTGGAGACAATTTCCCAGTAGGGACCAAATCGAAGAAGCTACCCAAGAGCAAGATTATAACCCCTCCATTCTACAAAATTATGAAAGAAACCCTGCTGCACTAGCAAAGGCTGTAGCGAAGAGAAGAACAAAGAAAGTAGTAGAGTATGCCATTGTTCCTGCTGAACGAGCATCTGCTGCTACCACAGTTCCTGCTGTCCAACCCAACAGAAAAAGAAGAGCTGCTGCTCAAATACATCGGCCAAAAAAGAAGGTGAAGGCAGTTGCTGTTGATCCCGAGATTGACCCAACCACCCTCGACTCCGAGGAGAGAGAAGTGTACGATTTCTTTATGGAATTGTACGATAAAGACGTTGCTGCTCAGGCAATCGCTGAAGGAGGATCGGATGTTGAACCTCCAACTGATGATGAGCAGGAACCAGACTAGCAAGGTATACCTTTTGTTGTCCTCATCTCCACTGTTCCTACAGAGGATGAGTTGTTCAGGGAAATTGATGAGTATCATCCTGCTGCCTCCTCATCAATGGTTCCTACTGATACATAGAAGAGTTCACTTGACAAACTCTTCAAAGAAATAGATGTTGTTACTAGGGAGATAGTTGATACTGATCAATCCACTCCCACTGCTGAACTTCCATCAACAAGTGATGATGCTGCCCCCACTAAATTGGTAAGCATCACTAAAATCTTAGAGCTTGCTGACACACCTGATAATGTCATAGGTCCAGCGGCCAAGGGTGATGCTGCTGATGTGGAAATAACTGGAGAACAACAACACATAAACTTACGTCTTGCTGATCTGATCAAAGCAGAACCCATCACAGAATACAAATTCTCCAATGATCACACAGCAGAGACTCCTGCCCTTACCAAACTCCTTGATGCCAGACGCCTTGTGCTGCCTCCCTTTTGTAATACCCCAGATATGGATAATTACTATTATAATATTAAAAGCTGTTAACAAATAGATTTTGGTCAAATTTATTTGCGTACATTAAAAGTTATTTACTAACAAAAATATTTTGTAGGTTTAAATTACTATTACCTTGGAATTAATGTTTGGACATAAGATGCTACCGGAATTAATTTGTGTAATATTAGTTACATGGAAGTAATATGAATTGCTATACTATTAGATTAATTTTTGGGAAGTAAATATATGTAAGAGTAACATAAATTGTCAATTGATATTACAGTGAACGACTCCGTAATAAGAAAGTAGTAGCTCTGTAATAGATAAGTAATAACCCTGTAATGAGTAAGCATTATAGGTGTTGAAAACCTCTTCAATGAGTAAGCATATTACTAAGTTGAGTCATTAGTAAGCTATACCACAGTCTAACACCTATTCGTAATTGTTAACATATTACAACGTTTCAATAACTTTCAAGTCCGATGTAGGAAATATCTTAGATATTTTCATGTTTCCAGTACCTATATAAGGAGAACCCCTGCTACTCATTTTCCTCACAACACTCTCAAACACAAACTCTCTAAACCCACGATAATATTTCTATAGCCTATTCTGCTGTATCGAAAGCTTGTCAGGTAAATATTAAGAGCTTTTATGAAATTATTTAGTTACTTTCACTATTTAGTTATTATGCATGTATAGAACCTGCATGAAACCTTAGATTACATTGTCCCTGTAAAAAAATAAATCATTTGAACCATCTCTATATACTTAGATTATTAATAGCTAGTCTCTGATGATTACATATTATTCTCCAATGACTATTGATGTTAGTTTTGACGAAATAACCTTAGTCTCTAATGAGATAATTCAGTCTCTGATAACGTCAACCTCAGTCTCTGATAGGTTAAGATGACGTCATCAATCTCTAATGGTTAATTCAGTCCCTGATAATGCTAGTCTCCGACCAGTTTGGCGCTGAAGAAATCAGCCCCTGACAGCCAAGTTTGGCGATTATCAAGTATAATACCGACGAGTTTAGTGCTGAAGAAATCCATTCCCTGATGATCAAAAGCTATCCCCTGACGGGTGGTTATTCCCTGATGTGCAATGTATCCCCTGATGATAAATATCCATTGATGAACAACTTATTCCCTAACAGCTATCCCCTGATGGCTGTATGTATCCCTTGATGACTATAAGTTGTTCCCTGACAATTGTAAGCATCCACTGTTAAATGTAAGCTATACCGTGAAAACACATAGCTTATTCCCTGACAAGTCAGATATATTCCCTGACACAGACTTAGTAACTCTATTACCTACACATATTATGATAGTTCTAATTTATGTAAATCATTTATGATTCATAAAACAGATTTTGCAGATCTATCATACAAATATCATCTCGGTCAAGGCAAGTAATGTATTTATTATTATTCTTTCCACGTATAACTTAGTTGTTCAAAGTTATACATAAATTATTTCCAAATGATATATTTATCATCCTTTCAATATATCACACAATTTTCCATATAGATATAAAGGTAAGTATGATGTATATCTCAAAGTAAACACATGATCAATTAATTCGATCTGTGTTAAGCTATGGCATATGCTTAAGCCTTCCTTCTTACGTATACATGATTATTTCGTATGCGTACAGATAGAGAATTATTTGCTCAAACTGAAACAAATATCATTCTGAGGAATACTTGATTATAATATCTCGTTTATAAACACTCATTTGTTTTATACTATTTTGAGTCATTCAGCTTAATTCAACTTATAAAGGTAATAAATACCTAGTGACCTTCATTGAGACTACAAGAGTGCTGTGTGATCGTCTTGGATAGTCCCTTAAGGTATCACGACCCATATTGAGATTACAAGGATATTATGTAATCACCTTGATAATCTCATTAAGGTGTCGAAATCTATCCACTGTCTCTACAAAGGGATCAACCCGGGTAATATGAATGAGATTTTGGATACTCTATTCTCCGAACCCTTGTGTTAATATATATATATATATATATATATATATATATGAAATGAAATTGATGGGATCAATCTGGGTAATAAGAATGGGATACTCTATTCTTCCGGTCCCATGAGAAAGTAGATGTAATTAAGTCTACTAAATGTCGTACGTATGTACATAGCAGACCACAATGAAATAGCATTGGCCCGTTATTGTCATGTGGTAGATGATATTCTCAGTAGGCCCTTGTGCTGAACATAATTGATGATCAAGTAAGTCATAGTAATGAAAGACATCATTGATGGGAGATGTTCAAGTAAGTCATAGTACTGAAAGGCATCCAAGAGTTATGTGGATATTCCTTTTTTTTTTTTTTTTTTTGCGGCATAATATTGTCAATATTTAGTCTATCTAAAGATATGAGTACTCCCCATCTGAATCCAACAGATGAAACTTTAATACTTTTGTGTTATTTTGAAAACTATATTTTTGAACAGATTCCCTTAACCAGATTTATTATGTTTGTTCTATATTATATTACTTGCTGAGCTTTATTGCTCATACTTGCTTGATTCTCTTTTAGTTCAACCCAAGAAAGAAGAAGGCTCAAAGGATAAAGAAAAGTCATATCAGAGTCAGTAAATTTGGCAGTCCAAGGCTCATAAATAGGATTTTTGGTTGGTTGATCTTGTTTGTCTTAAAGAAAAAGATTTGTTATTTTCGCTGCAGAAAACTTTCAAATTAATGTTTGTAATAATTACTATATATTTCACTTTCAACTGTTATTACAAAGGAAAGAGGTTTTGGTGTAATAGCTCATTGATTTTCTCGCTGACAACCTGGTTTTCTTCCAAAAGCCTATGTCACACCAGTTGGTAATAAACTGATGACACTGGTTTATGGTTTGGGAAATCGGGGCTGTCACACCTTTGCTATTAGAGAGGTACAACAAAAAAGAAAGCACATTGTTGTAAAGGGAAAGGGAAAAACAAAGATGACAGAGTCAAGCTGCAGCGACTTTAAAAGCTATTTTCCCAGTGAGATAGCCGAGAACTTGTAGAAGGGGGGTTGAATACAAGTTATTTGAATTCTTTTCGATTGCTTGTTCTTCAAGAAATTAAATAATACTTGCAGAAATAAAGAACACAATCAAACTTATAAACAATTGCTTTAATAATTGATTACAAATTCTAACAATCACAATTTGATCGTCAGCTTCTATTCTATATTGTAAAGATACAAACTATGAATTCTATACAGCTTCGAAATTACAATTCTGTAAACCTAATTACAGCTTCTAAAAACTGAACCGTAATTAATTCAGTTACCAATTCTAAATCAATAATGATTCAGCTTCCTTATTCGAATCAAACACAATCTTTCCTTTTTGATTAGGAATAGATTTCTGGTTAGTTTCCTTACTAGCTACGTCTTCAATAATATCTCAGTCCACATGGAAGACATTCCTTATTCAATTCAAACTATGTATCTCATCAGGAAATAATTCACGACTAGTCCCTGATAGCTTCAGCTTTAGTCCCCGATCACTTTAGTCTTTGATCTTTAGTCCTTGATTAGGTTGTGTAGTCTTCGACAGAGTTATTAGTCTCCGATGCTTTAGGCTTAGTCTCTGATGACGTCAGCTTAGTCTCTGATGTATTAAGCCTAGTCGTTGATGATGTTAGCTTAATCTCTGATACACTAAGCTTAGTCTCTGATGACGTAAGCTTAGTTTCTGATGCTTTATTCTTAATCTCCGATGACGTAAGCTGTAGTCTCCGATAAACAAAATTTAGTCTCTTGTAGGCAAAATCCTTAGTCTCTGACAAGTGTTGCCTTAGTCTCCGATAAGCCTTTTTGTAAACTTGGACGGATCAAATACACACTTTGACTTGTTGAAGCTTTGATACACTTTCCAGTAGTTACTTACAATTAAAGAATGAATCTATCTCTTTATAAAGAATAAATGAATTACAATCAAAGAGATAACTACTGGCTACAAAACTTCAGTACTACTAATTAGCACTTTCTGTACATTTGTATAGCTAAGTAATCTAAAGACAATCATCATCAAATGTTATAAAACCTAACAATCTCCCCCTAAGTATGAATATCATAATGATAAGCATAATTTCAAGGTTGATGATGATGTCAAAACTCAAAATTACAAGTATTACTTAGAAAAAGAATAAAGAATTACTAACTACAAATGTACCTGAACAATTTGTTCAGCTCCACCAAGACTCAGGTTTGAATCCTATAAGTCTAGCTTCGATAAAAAAATTACAACTTATTTAACAACCAACATACCTTCCAACTCATCAGAACTTCTAGTCTTTCTACCAGCATCTTCTTGAGAATAACCTCTGTTGCGTCTTCTGAATTTTTGAGAAGACTGATAAAACCTTCAATATGTCTCTCATTTACACTGTTTATGTCCCTGTTGTAATGGAAGAATACTTGTTCTCCATGGAAAGTCTCATACCATAATCTAAGAGGCTTTGGATCAACTTTTTGCACTGTGTCCAATTTATGTATCACCTTTATCACCTTCTGAATTTGGCTTTGAAATTCCTTGTTGAGATTAGAAGTTTCAAGCACCACAGACAGCAACCATTCCAAGTTCTCTTTTGTTTGTTCCTCCAAGGGTAGCCTTTTGAACTTCAAAGATTTTCCATCTTTTAAAAAGATATGGAGCCATTCTTTGTTGTCTGTACCCTTTATCAAGTTGATATACTTGGTACTTCTTTTCAAGGCTTTGATAATATCCTCTGTGCTAGCCATTTCAACCTTGTAAGATTTCCTTGGTGGAACTATTCGTGGCTTTGTTGGTCCACTTACAGCCACTAAGGCAATCTCAGTTGCACTTGGAAGATCTCGAGAGGCAGGCTTCTTTATTTCCCTAGTCTCAGGTTTCTTTGCAGATTCCTGGACCAAAGGCTTCCTTCTTACATATCTCTCAGCCTCTGCCATCTCCTTATTCTTTTTCTTGGTGATGGCTGCCTTCTGTGCACTTGTCTTTCTAGAAGAGCTTTTTCTTTTCTTATCCTCCTCCTCTTCTTTCTCTTTAGCTGCAGCCATTTTTTTCTCCTTTTGAAGTTTCTGAGCAAGCATTGCATCAGCTTCTACAAGTCTTTGGTTGAGAGGAGAAACTAACTCAACTTTCCCTCTCACTTCAAGTTCAATGAGATTAGGAAAGTGAGCAGTCTTTATAGCATCCCCCATTAGCTTAGGTTGCCCTGGTTAAGTAGAGCTTTGTTTCTTTGGATCTTCAACCATGACTCCCTTGCCTTTGTTTCTTGATGTGCTTGGGGCTTGTGCAGTTTGTTGAGTAGGAGGAGGGACTTTCTTTGTTGTTGTTGCTGCTGTTGCTGTTGGTATTGGTGGTGGTGGTGGTGGTGGTGGTGGTGCTGTTATAGTTGTCATTGCATTGTAATCTGCATGTTTCTTCAAAACTTTGTCCAACATTGCTTGCAGGTCATTAGCAAGTGGTGGAGCAGAAGTTGATTTTGATGTTGGTTGGAAATGCTGACCACTCTCCCCCTTTTTGACATCAGCATCTTTAGGTTAGGAGGAGGTGGCCAAGTGTGGAATTGCCTGTAGTAGGAGTTGTTCCATTCGATCTTGCTTTTGAAGGAGGAGTTGGACATTGGATTCAAGGGCTTGAAGTCGACTATCATACTTGGACTTCTCTTTAATGATATTATCAATTGAAGTGATAGTCCTCCTTGGCAAGTGTCCTTCATAGCACCTCCTTATCTTTTCTGTTTCCAACTCCATCCTTTACTCCATTTGTTTGACTGCAGCATTGATACCAGTAACCAAGAAGTGGTGAAACTTTATATGTTTCTTATCCACCTTGGTTACTTCTTCAAGCAGGTCCTTGGTGGATGGTGCAGCTGCATTTGACCCAATGTTGGTCACATAATCTTGCCTGAGCTGGGCAGCTGCTTCTTCTAGAGAATTGGTGAAGTTTGCATCAAGCCAAACATCCACATTCTCCTCTTCAATGACTTCAGGTAAAGGGTCATTTGCAAGCCCTGTCTTTAATCCAAAAATGTGGTCCTGATGCTGTTGGAGTCCATATAACAGTTCAAAGTCAGCATTGGACATTTCAGAAATGACATTAAGAGCTGCATCCCCTATTCCGGAGCTTGTCCCAGCTTCTTCTGTTTGGATTGTAGTGGAGGGAGCAGAAGAAACCTGAGCTGCTGAGGCTATGGTGGTTTCAACAGGTTTTAAAAACTCACCTGCTGAAAAAGTAGATTTCTCTCTATTCTTTTCTTCAAGGATCTCATCCTTGCTTCACTGACTCTCCTTTTTCCAAGTTTTCTAAAGCTTGACTCTCTGTAATTTGTTCCTCATATATTTCCAGGACAGGAGCCTGACTCTCTCTATTTATTCTCTCATCCTCACTAATATAGATTTGAAGACTGTTTCCTACAGAAAGAGGGGTTTGAGAAGTGGTGGAGTCTCCAAGGTGAGGGGTTTCCCTTTGTATGTCTGTGGCTAGGGATTTCTCCAGGGAAAGTATTTGAGAACTAACTGCACTTGTACTTTGAACAAGTGGTTCTTGTGTGTTAGTCCCTGGGTGAGAACTAGTCTCTGGTGGGTGACTAGTCTCCGACCAGTCCATAGGAGTATTAGTCTCCAATGGTTGGACAACCATGAGTGTTGGCTCCTCTTAGGAAAAATCAAGAGGATTTGAACTAGGAAGTTCCAAAGAATCAAGAATAGGAGAAAAAGGAGAAGAATGTACAGTAGGGAGTGTTGGCTGTTCCTTAGGAATAAAAAATTGAGGAACATCAATAGATGACTCTATGTGTGCACTCCTAGTTTCACTCTTTTCTTTTATTTTCTCTCTCTGTGGTTCCTCTTGTTGGTGAACAAGAGGTTGTCCAGACCCTATACATGTTGTTCCTGGTTGGGAACTTTCTTCAATGTCAACATCCTTTTGAGAGGACATTGACAGTTCAGTGTTTTTCCTTATAACCTCCATTGCCTTTTGGGAAGCAATGGATTGCTGTTGTCTTAAGGTTATGACTCTCTTCTTTCTCTGAGGTGCCACCTCAGCTTCTTTATCTCCCTCAGCCTCACTAGCGCCCTTTGTTATTTTTCTCTTTATAGGGAGCTTGATGGCTGTTTGAGTCTTTGCAACCACAGTCTTTTGAGAGACTGTGGAGAGGGCTTGGGATTGTTGTTGTGAAGTGGTGGGAGGATCAGTGAGGTTTCTAGTTTGTTGCGCATGATCCTCAAATAATGTCAAAGAATAAAGGTTGGGTAGCCTATCAATGAGAATAGATCTCATGACAGGAGGAAATAATAAGGGAACCTTTACCTTTGCAGCCTTATTCTTCACATCAGTAAAAATTCTTTTACTCTACAAAACATTTGGTACAACTTGCATTCCAGTAGTATTAAGGTTAGGGATTAGATAATTAGCAATCATCATCAAAAACCTAGCATAATAAATTTTATTTTTACTACCAGATTTAAGTTTTACCAAAAGATTTTGCAAAATTAAAAGCCCAATGTTTAGATGCCTACTATACAACACATCGAAAGCAATTTGTTGTGTGAGTATAGTGATAGCATCATAGCCACTGCATTTTGTAGAAAAGGTTTTGGTGATAATGTTAAAGAACAGTGACTACTCCTGTCTAAGATGGGGTCAAGTGATGGACCCAATAGAAAGAATTTTTGAAGAATAATGTAAGTTTTTAAACATTGAAAAAATTTCTTCATCAGAGGCAGGAGAGTCAAAGTTTTCAAAAATAGGTAAATGTAAAGCATTATTCACAACTGTATGATCTATATTATATATAGTATTATCATACCTGAAACTTACCACAGGAGAGGCATCACTCTCATCCTGGATAGTAGCAGTGGTCCACATAACCGTGATGACTTCAGCGGCTTGGGTGGGAGCTTCATAAATGGCGTAGGAAAGTGGAGAGTTTTGCAGAAAATCCACAAAAAGATGGTACTGTGACTCAAATTCATGTTTGTCGACCACCCCTGCATGGTTGGTCTTGATGAAATCGAAGTCTCCGAACTTGAAGCATACAGTTTTGGCCGCCATTGAAGAGATCTGTGTAAACTTTGAAGAGTTTCTTTGCAAAAAGAGTTAAATTGTAGAGTGTTTGGAGAGAGAAAATAATTTCAGAGCTTGAGAATTTGTGATTTGCAAAGATGTTTGAAATTAGTTTTATCAAGTTTGAAATGTTTACAATTCTGAGTGGATTATGGGTAACTACCAATTTACCCTCGATCGGAGATTGCCCTAATCTTTGCTACGTCCACTCATAAGAGACTAGACCCGATTAGTCTCCAATAGTGTTATTTTGTTTAGTCAGGGACTAAACAAAAACCACTATCAGGGACTAAGCTAGTCTCCGATAGGTCATTTTTGACTAGTCGGGGACTAATCAAAAACACCGATCGGGGACTAAGATAGTCTCTTACTCAAATGCTCTCAAAGACTAATCAAAGTTAGTCTTTGCTACAATCCTGTTTCTCAGAATTTTTCCAATAATCAAGTTAATGATTATTAGCTTTGAAAGATTCTGTTTGTTCATAACAGCTACATCCAGAAATTAAAATCTAGCTTCTTAAATTCTGTCCATTAAGAACAGCTACAATAATTTATGTTCATTAAGAACAGCTTCATTTTCCAGAAATGAAATTATAGCTTCTCCTAACTAAAAACTTGCTTTATTAGAAATTAATCAATTTTTAGAGGCATAATTCAACATTCCTAACTCATAGACTAATCTAGTGAATGTAGATTCATCTAAAGGCTTTGTGAATATGTCTGCAAGTTGTTTATATGTTGTAACCCAGTGCAATTCAATATTTCCTTCACTTACATGTTCTCTTATGAAGTGATATCTAATATCTATGTGTTTTGTTCTTGAATGTTGCACTGGATTTTCTGTTATAGCTATGGAACTTGTATTATCACAATAGATAGGAATTTTGGATAATGACATACCATAGTCTAGGAGTTGATTTTTGATCCATAAGATCTGAGCGTAGCAACTCCCAGCTGCAATATATTCAGCTTCTGCTGTTAAAGTAGAAACTGAATTTTGTTTCTTGCTAAACCAAGAAACAAGTCTGCCTCTACGAAGATGACAGCTTCCACTTGTGCTTTTTCTATCAAGCTTGCAACCTGCATAATCAGCATCTGAATAACCAATTAGTTTAAAATCAGATTTTTTGGGATACCATAACCCAAGGTTTCGGGTACCCTTTAGATATCTGAGTATTCTTTTGACAACAATCAAATTTGATTCTCTAGGATCAACTTGAAATCTATCACATAAAAATGTAGAAAACATTATAGTAGGTCTACTTGCAGTTAAATATAAAAGAGAACCTATCATGCCTCTATAACTAGTAATATAAATTTTCTTTCCTTTTAAATCTTTATCTAGCTTAGTGGCAATAGGCATGGGTATTTTTGTAGATGTACAATCAACCAAATCATATTTTCTCAATAAGTCCTTAATGTATTTGGACTGACTAATAAAAATTCCATCAGTTGACTGTTTTATTTGTAAACCTAAGAAAAATGTTAATTCTCCCATCATACTCATTTCATATCTAGACTGCATTAGTTTTGAAAATTTTTCACAGAGTTTTTCATTTGTAGAACCAAATATAATATCATCTACATATATTTGCACAAGTATAATGTCAGAGCCTTGAATTCTATAAAATAAAGTTTTATCTATGATACCTCTAACAAATTTGTTTTCAAGTAAAAATTGAGATAGAGTATCATACCAGGCTCTTGGTGCTTGTTTTAAGCCATAGAGTGCTTTATCTAACCTGTACACATGATTTGGAAACTTGGAATCCACAAAACTTGGTGGTTGTTGAACATAGACTTCTTCTTCCAATTTTCCATTTAGGAAAGCACTCTTAACATCCGTCTAGTATACCTTGAAGTTTTTGTAGGCTGCATATGCCAAAAAAATCCATATTGCTTCAAGTCTTGCTACTGGTGCAAAAATTTCATCATAGTCTATTCCTTCTTCTTGAGAATATCCTTTTGCAACCAGTCTTGCTTTATTCCTTGTGATTGTACCAGTTTCATCCAATTTGTTTATGAAGACCCACTTGGCACCTATAATTGATCTATTCCTTGGTTTGGGTACCAATCTCCAGACTTTATTTCTTGTGAAATGGTTTAATTCTTCTTGCATGACAATTATCCAGTCAGGATCTTGAAGTGTTTCTTCAATTTTCTTTGGCTCAATCTTTGAGAGAAAACTGAGATATAAACATTCATTTTGAGTTGCACTTCTAGTCTTGACTCCATCCTCTATACTTCCAATGATCAAATCTGTTGTATGATCTCTTAACCATGGTCCTGCACGTAGCAGATTTGATCTTGAAGTTGAGGCTTCATTTTCTATATTGATGTTGTCCAATCTAGCTTCATGATCAGAGACTGCTCCCCTTAAACCATTGACTTCTTCATTATTAGCTTCCCCTGAGTTGTTTATCTCTATAGTCCCTGGTGTCAAGATAGTCTCCGATTGTGCATCAGTGACACTAGTTCCTGGTGAACCATTAGTCTCCGATGATATACTAATGTCACCAGTTTCTTGTCTTTCATTTGATTCTAATACTCTAGTCTCTAATAGAGTATTAGTCCTTGGTACTTCATGCACAACTGTTAACTCCCCCTCAATTATGTAGGGATCATTACTATCTTGGGGTTTTTCACTAGTCTCTGATGGATATTCCCATGCATCCAATTCAGTCTCAAAACTTAGAGGTTTATGCAATCCTTGTCCAATCATTCCTGGAATCTTTCTGTCATCAAATACAACTTGTATTGATTCCACAATAACCTTTGTTCTTAGATTATATACTCTGTATGCCTTGCTTGACAGAGAATAACCTAAGAATATTGCCTCGTCAAACTTGTTGTCAAATTTCCCTCTTGTCTCTGATGAATCTCTCAGTACAAAGCACTTACAACCAAACACATGTAAAAACTTGAGAGTTGGTTTTCTCCCAGTCATCAATTCATAAGGTGTTTTGTTGTATGCTTTGTTTATCAAGGATCTGTTCTGTGTAAAGCAAGCAATGCTTATAGTTTCTTCCCAAAAATATGTAGGAAGCTTTGACTCTTGTAACATGGTCTTTGTTGCTTCAATAAGGGTTCTGTTTTTCCTCTCAACAATTCCATTTTGTTGAGGGGTTCTTGGAGCTGAGAATTGGAGTTATTCCTTTTTCAGTGCAGAATTCAATAACTTGAGAATTCTTGAATTCTGTTCCTCTATCACTCCTTATCACCCTTACTATTTTTCCTGACTCAGTTTCTATCTTCTTAACATGATCAATTATCAACTGAGCAACTTCATCTTTTGTATGGAGGTATTTTACTCAAGTATACCTCGTGTGATCATCCACAATAACCAAAGCATATCTATTTCTCAAGATAGACATCACATTCACTTGACCAAACAAATCCATGTGTAGCAACTGTAAAGGGTCAGTAATTGATGTGGCTGGTTTGCTCTTGAATGACACACTTCTTTGTTTCCCTTTCTAGCATGAATCACACAATCCATCTTGTGTAAACTCCAATTGTGGAATGCCAGCTACCATTCCTTTCCTCACTAGCTTGTTGATATTCTTGAAATTCAAGTGGGAAAGCTTCTTGTGACAAAGCCAACTTTCATCAGTTGAAGCTTTGCTATAGAGACATGTGATTTGATCAGTGAAAGAAATAATATTTGCAATGTACAAATTTCCTTTTCTTTTTCTTGTCAAGATCACATTCCCTGATTCTTTGTCACTCACAATGCATTGATCTTCTTTGAAGGTGACATCGAATCCCTTATCACATAGTTGACTCACACTTAGTAGATTGTGCTTTAAGCCTTCAACTAGTGATACTTCTGTGAAGATGACATCTCCATGTTCAACACTGTCATAACCCTTTGTATGACCTTTGCTGTCATCTCCAAAAGTGACTTTAGGGCCACTTTTCTCTTCATACTGTTTTAGTAGGGACTTGTCTCCAGTCATGTGCCTTGAACATCCACTGTCCAAGTACCATGTTTTCTTCTTTTTGCCCTGCACAGTAAAGAGTAACTAGTTAGAAATTTTTGGGACCTAGACTTTCTTGGGTCCTTTCTCACTAGTTGTAGAATCAAGACTTGACTCAGATTGAGTTGATTGCCTTTTAGCATTTTTGACTTTAATTGGACAATCACTAGTCTTGCTACCTTTTTGTGAGAGACTGCCAAGCATAGAGTTTTCATAGTTAATGCAAAGATGATTTGACCTTTTTACGGGTGATTTATCTTTTCTTATCTTTGAAGGTGCAGTCTCTATTATAGAAATTTTATTTTTACTCCTACAGTGCATAGCTATGTGATTAAGATTACCACATATATGACATGTCTTTCTAGGAGTATCAGGCATGCTAACAAAATTTGTGTACTTCTTGATGCCTATTTTTCCATTCCTATTTTTCTTATTTCTGCTTAACTCTACTGACTTTTCAGCCTTTTTGACAAGAAAATTTTCCAATTTTTTATTTAATTGTGTCTTTGTCATGAACCCAATGTTTAATCTTTTATTTTCACTCTTATCAACAATATTCACTGTCTTTTGATCAATCTTTGATTTTGCAGTGACTTGTTGATATTTAGTGTTAATAAATTTGGTTTCATTGACAGGAGAGACAAAATTAATTCTTTTCAAAACATTTGGCTTACTAGTAGAGGAGTTAGCAGCTTCAATGGTCTCAATTAAATCTGAATTGTTTCTTAGGCACTCATCATAACCTAGTCCAGACTTTTGACCAATCATTTGACATCCTACCAAGTCTGTCAACTTTTTAGAGGAAGTATTCCATTGTTTAATCTTAGCTTGAGTATTTTCAAGTTGCTCTACTAAGTAATTTTCCCTCTTTTTCAAATCATTAATCATGTGATGAGCTTTGTCAAGATTAGACTTAATAGTGTCAAATTGTACCAATCTCCCTTCAAGAAATTTATTTCTTTTCAAGAGATGGT
Organism: Centella asiatica; assembly: GCA_014636745.2. NCBI lineage: Eukaryota > Viridiplantae > Streptophyta > Magnoliopsida > Apiales > Apiaceae > Centella > Centella asiatica. The sequence continues at coordinate 17,313,237 of CM025787.1, read as the reverse complement.
TATGTGATTCTTTAACACTGGCATGTTCAATAGTTAATGACCTAAAACTAACATGCAAATCAGACATATCTTTTTGTATGCTTTCAATACTAGATGTATTTATTAAATCAAGCATATTAAAATTATGATTTACATCACATATCTGAGTAGAATCACTTAGCTCATCACTTTGAGCCATCAAGGCAAAGTTGACAACTTCTTCCTCAGAGTCACTGTCAATCCAATCCTTGCCCTCAGTAATCAAGGCTTTGCTCTTTGTTTTGAACTTTTTGTCAACAAAGTCGTTCCCCGTTTTACTTGATTTTTCATCCTTAGTTCTATCAGTAGATCTAGGCTTCCTGCACTCATTGGCAAAGTGCCCTAACCCATCACAGTTATAACATCTTATTTTCTTTATATCAAAGGTCACAGTTTGACCTTCACGTTTAGGGTTAGGCTTCCTTGACGATCTCCTTCCTTTTCTACCAGCTCTAAATTTCTTGAACTGTTTGACCATGAATGCCATGAATTCCTCCATGTCATCATTAGTATCCAATTCATCTTCCTCATTAGTCGAGCTAGCATTGGAAGTTTCATCATCAAGCTTCTCTTGAGACTTGCTTGTCTCAACCATTAACGCAACTCCTTTGTCCCTGCCATGCATGCATTGTCTTTACTGTACTTCAAGCTCATAAGTCTTTAGATTTTCGTAGAGCCTATCTAGTGTGAGTATGTCTAAGTCATGAGCCTCCCTTACTGCAGTAGTCTTTGGATCCCAGCTTGGTAGGAGTGCTCTCATGAACTTGGTGTTGACATCTTCATTGTCATAGGACTTTCCAAGTATTTTCAAGTCATTGAGCAAAGAGTTAAACCTAACAGAAACTGACGTGATTGGTTCTCCAGTCTTTGCTTGAAAGAATTCATATTGTTGAGTCAACAATGATCTCTTATTCTTTCGAACTTGGTTAGTTCCTTTACACAGGACTTTGATGGTGTCCCAAATCTACTTAGATGTTGTGCAGTTGATAATGCTTGTGAACATATTTTTATCAATACCATTGTAAAGTATGTTCATAACTTTAGCATCTTTTAACACTTGCAACTTGTCCTCGTTTGTATAGTCACTTTCAGACGCAAGTTCAAAGTGTTCAGCAACAACGGATCCTTCAACAATTTTAGTAGGAACAAACTTCCTGGGTAGATAAGGACCCTTTTCAATCCTTGCAATATAGTCATGATTTGTTGCTCTCAAGTGCATGTACATCTTTTGTTTCCACATAGGATATTCTTCTTGTTTCAGAATTGGAATCCTGGTGCCACCATCACGACTTCCTGCATAAGCCATTACGCCAGAGCTGCTTCCTTCGTCGTTGGCCATCTCAGAATCGTGTTAATTGATTAATTTCAATTAAAGGCTCTGATACCAATTATTTTCCCAGTGAGATAGCCGAGAACTTGTAGAAGGGGGGTTGAATACAAGTTCTTTGAATTCTTTTCGATTGCTTGTTCTTCAAGAAATTAAATAATACTTGCTGAAATAAAGAACACAATCAAACTTATAAACAATTGCTTTAACAATTGATTACAAATTCTAACAATCACAATTTAATCGTCAGCTTCTATTCTATATTGTAAAGATACAAACTATGAATTCTATACATCTTCGAAATTACAATTCTGTAAACCTAATTACAGCTTCTAAAAACTGAACCGTAATTAATTCAGTTACCAATTCTAAATCAATAATGATTCAGCTTCCTTATTCGAATCAAACACAATCTTTCCTTTTTGATTAGGAATAGATTTCTGGTTAGTTTCCTTACCAGCAACGTCTTCAATAATATCTCAGTCCACGTGGAAGACATTCCTTATTCAATTCAAACTATGTATCTCATCAGGAAATAATTCACGACTAGTCCCTGATAGCTTCAGCTTTAGTCCCCGATCACTTTAGTCTTTGATCTTTAGTCCTTGATTAGGTTGTGTAGTCTTCGACAGAGTTATTAGTCTCCGATGCTTTAGGCTTAGTCTCTGATGACGTCAGCTTAGTCTCTGATGTATTAAGCCTAGTCGTTGATGACGTCAACTTAATCTCTGATACACTAAGCTTAGTTTCTGATGACGTAAGCTTAGTTTCTGATGCTTTATTCTTAATCTCCGATGACGTAAGCTGTAGTCTCTGATAGAAAAAATTTAGTCTCTTGTAGGCAAAATCCTTAGTGTCTGACAAGTGTTGCCTTAGTCTCCGATAAGCCTTTTTGTAAACTTGGACGGATCAAATACACACTTTGACTTGTTGAAGCTTTGATACACTTTCCAGTAGTTACTTACAATTAAAGAATGAATCTATCTCTTTATAAAGAATAAATGAATTACAATCAAAGAGATAACTACTGGCTACAAAACTTCAGTACTACTAATTAGCACTTTCTGTACATTTGTATAGCTAAGTAATCTAAAGACAATCATCATCAAATGTTATAAAACCTAACGAAAGCTCTGATGGGACTCTTGCAAAAAGGAGGATGTAGCAGAAATATGAGGAACTCATCAAAGCATTGTTGATTGAAGATGCTGAGCAAGCTGGACTGGATCTTGAGGCATACCTTGCTGAACAAATTCAAGAAGGACCTAGCCATCTTTCACCTGCACGGGTACCTACTGAGGGGGAGCCTACTGAAGAAGAAATTTCCATACTCCCTACTGTCGGGGATGCTGCTGAGGGGGAGTAGACAATACTTGAAGAATTTGCTGAAGAAAGAATAGCCAAGGTTGCTGCTGCTGCCATCCGAATGGTCAAAAGAGATCTCACAGAGGACAACAGTGTCGAACTTCAGAATGACTACTGCCTCCTCCAATATGATCTTGACTTTATAGTAAGGCACTTTAGACGCGTCCTGTTGAAACACCTCAAAGAGCTGGGATTTGATGCACCAGTCAGACACACGTCTTACTACATCAGGGCTGAAAAGGAAATTATTTTATATAAACATTTCCTTGAGCAATTGTCCAGTCAAAGGGGGAAGGACATTCATACTGAAAACATGAGCAACATCTACGAGATGTAGGCTATCCAGAGAAGAGAACTCCAAGAAGAAATCATTCCTTCTGAAGCATTAGCAAGGAGCAGACTTTTGTGGCTTGGCCTGAATGATAACTTCTTTTCTTACATGCTCCCTGCTGACTTCCTACGCTTCCTGCCCATACTACATACCTACTGGTGTGGAATGGGGATGCGCACCATCTCAGATTCTTTCAAAAGGGTGACAAATTTTCTTGTGCTTATTGAAAATACATGGCGAGCTACTTGGAACATGATTACTTCAACTCCCTCTTCCGAGTACACAGCAGCCAGTTTTGCCAGAAGATTTCGCGTCGACATGCGCCAACACAAGTTCCTTGAGATCCTCACTGCCAATCTCCCTGCTGCTGAACACTATACTCCTTTTGCTGATCCATCCACCGAAGACTTCTCCTGTGCACGCCATCAAGTCTACATTTGCTCAAATTCTGCTGTTCCAATAAGATTTGAAGACTCCTATCCTTCTAAGCCTCCTCCTGCTGCCTCTAAGCCATCAAAGTCGGCTTAATCGCACTCTTCCAAGCCCACAAAGAAAAGGCTTGCTAAACTGGACTCCAAAATGGACAAGATCTTAGTAAGTCTTAACTCACAGCTTGTTGAATCTGCCCAGAGCTCCAAGGCACCTACTGCTGCCTCTGTTCTTGAAGACCAGATCAACAAGATGGAGCGTAAGCAAGATCAAATCTTGTTGACTCTCAACAAGCTGATTGACTTTCTCCCTTTAATGACTGATGATATCAAAAAGGGGGAGAGAGATCATGATGTAGCACAACAACAAGAAGATCAAGCCTTAACTCTTGCTCCTGCTATGACTCCCTCTGCTGTGGCCAAAAAAAGAGTTCTCAAGCACATCCCTAATTCTGCAGTATAGATTATTAATCCTTCTCCATACATGAGATTGTAGAAGGCTCTTGAAGAAGCAGATGTTATGACAAAGAAGTCAGGCCCTGCTGAAAGTCTCAAGCTGCTTGCAAACATTAAAGATTCTGAATCCAAAATCAAGCAATATGAGTTGGAGATGAAAAGACTCAGAGACCAACAGAATGAGAGGGAGTATAACCGTAAGAAGGAAAGGATGGAGAAAAGGAAGCAGGAAAAGGAGGTGCTAAGGAGAGAAAGGGAAGAGGCTTAAGAAAGGAGAAGACTGGAGCTGCTGAAATTTGTAGAAGATCAGCAAACATCTGAAGAATTTGGTGATAATGAAGACTAGTAAGTTCTTTGTGTTTTTGTTTTAACTTTCTAATTGTTTGTTGCTTTATCTTATGTTCATTCTTCAATCACGTACTCACATTTTTTTTTATGAAATGAAATGATTCTTGTTGCTTGTTGTGGTAATCAAAATAACTCATTTTGACATCATCAATTAGGGGGAGATTATTAATGCACCCCTGCTTATATTACTATTGCTCAAAGAATTATATTTTCTAATATAAGAATTGATGATGTAATATAGTCCTTACTTATGTGATGTAAAAGGACTTAGAAAAATATCCAACTTGTTAGGTGGATATATTCTGCTAGTTAAGCAAGGATTTTGATCACAAGTGAAAACTCTACTCATTGATCAAGAAGGATGCTGAAGATGGAAAAAAAAGTTCAAGGACAATCCTGCTTAGAATGGAAATAAGCAAGGACTGACATAACAAGATCCCTTACCTTGATTCAAGCAAGATTGTCAGAAAAAGACTCCATCTCTTGCCCTGCTTAGTCAGCTTCTAGAAAACTTTTTGAAAAGCACTAGAAAACAAAATAACGACTATCTTTTTGAACTAAACAAGGAACAACTATAAAAGTACAAGTCACTATCAACAGTACTACTCCCAACGGATCTATTTCAAAATTCTTAACAGATAGATTTTTGGAGTAGTATAAATAGGAGTCATAAATTTCATTTATGATAACTAAACAACCAAGAAATGTGGCATCCCCGGAAATCCCCTAAGCCGGGCCTCGGGCACTGCCAATAATTTGGATGACAATCCCCGAGATCCCCAGGCTGGGATCCCGAGCCACACCAAGAAACTGTAGGACAACTTCACAACACAACAATGACAACAACACAGCCAAGCATTTACAACACTTAAATGAGAAATATATTCTCAAAACATCATTACAATATCTTAAGGTCCTCATCATCTTACAAAACCTCAAAGCTTGAAAATAAACAAGCTGCAGCGGAAACAAAACTTTAGATGGCTCATACAGCCTTACAACTATAACACTCTTAAGCCATTCTCTCTTTCTCTTTCTTAGGCGAATCAGCCTTCAAGTCATAACCTGAAAAACATTCATAGCATTCCACATGAGCATTTACGCTCAGCAAGTATATAATCATAAACAAGAAGAATAGATAATTCAAAAGCTTTAATATTCGTCGAGATTAGGCGAAGCAATGCCAACACCTCATGATAATGAATAAACATATATCATTTACCAACACCTGGTGATGATAAATGAACATGTATCATTTAGGGTACTCGAGTGATACCAAGGGCTAACCCTCTTTCAACAAATCATGATTCGCCCTTTACTCATTAGATAATGCATCACCTGACCAGACTAATAATTATCTGACTACCTTACATAATCAAATTTCATCCCAGCTGGTCAGCTTGGTCGTCTGATTCATCATTTGACATATGTAGTCACTTGCAGAAAGCATATGGTCTGCGAAAAGTCTCATTACCAATGCCTTGCCTCGGTCTATCATTCTTTTTCATAATTGGCCAGAATACCAGGCGAAAGTATTCAACAGCTCCTTAACTTTCCATATGGATATATCTTCTTGTAAACATTTTCTCAATTTTGAATAGCCTTGACGTGCTGAACAATTAAAAGCAGCGACTGCCAACAACATATATTGGCGTGCTCAACAATTAAAAGACAGTGACCATCACAAGCGGAACTATATATCCATACAGAAGTTACTTGGGTGTGCATACAAGTTCATGACTTGCAACACCCAAACATCATCTTTATCATCATTTGGTGTGCTAGGAAATTTAAACAGCTAGCAACCACCCAATAACACATAGTTCAATTATCAACATCTTTTCACGTACATCGGATTCAATGATCGTACGTTACTTAATCATAAAAGAAATCATCATCATGCATAGGCATTAACATCATTCATTTACGTAAATCAAATTAATGATTATACGTAATCCATAACAAAGAGGTGGAATGAATATATACTTGCTTTGGTCCTTAGCTAGATTCACTATACTGGTTGTAAATAAAGTTCTGTAAAACATCATTGTGGTATAACATGAGAAATCCATACTTAAAAGATAACTATGTATAATCAGAGAATGATCATCAGGGCATGAAGTTGCCCGTTAGGGGACATAACACTCTTCAGGGGATGACCGTCAAGGAATATCTCTCCCGTCAGGGGATACACTACTCATCAAAAGATAATCTACCTGTCAGGGGATACATTACCCATCAGGGAATGCATGTCTGTCAGGGGATAATTAGTCATCAGGGGATAACCTTCGACCATCAGGGGATCATCTATTCGTCAGGGATTAGTCATCAGGGGATGACTTACCCATCAGGGGGTAATTCATTCACCGCCAAACTCGTCGGTCGGTAAATTTGGCTATCACTGAACTTCATCAGTGGATAACCTGTTCAGCGCCAAACTCAGTTAGCCATCGCCAAACTAGTCGGGTAACAACTTGTTCAACGCTGAACTCACTACGTCATCGCCAAACTCATCGGGTGATGACTTTGACTATCGCCAAACTCTCTTGGCTGTCAGGGGATGATTTGCTCATCAGTGGATGATTTGCTCATCGCCAAACTCCTCGGTAGACAAATGTTCATCGCCAAACTCACTTGTTCAGCATTAAACTCGTCGGGGACTAAAATCTTCAGTCACCAGAGACTAACATACTTTGTCCGAGATTGTGGATGACGTCATCAGGGACTAATATTAACTCATTAGAGACTAACAATAAAGCTTGTTTTGGCTTCAATGGAAAGCCTTATATGAACAAACTTAACCTAGGATACTTCATGAATATGAATATGTAAAAGAACGCAGCTTTTCTTTCAAAACTTCACTCTTCCTTGAAAACCTAATATGCACAGCTAAAACTCTCGGATGCTATGCAAAAGGAACAATAGAAGAGAGTTTAAAATTCTTACCTCCTGGGCTAACGAAAGAGATCAAAGCTTGATTGACAGTAATCGTCCAGAAAAGAGAATCTTGAAATTATATGGAGGTGATAGGTTTAAGGAAAAACTTTGGAAGAGAAACTTTTAGGAAAGAGATTAAAATGTTCCTCCGAATGAGGCATTTATAGGAGGCTGAGATTATGCTGTGAAAAAAAATGATTGGTTAATCTGGACGGTAGAATGGCTGCTCATCATGATTCTTAGCAGCTAAGCATATGTAATAAGCTTGCTGTCCTTCATGCACATACATTTAATCCACTTGATGACACACAAGCAGCTTATTAATCAAATTTTCATATGTACACATGATGTCATCCTTCTTACGTATGCCATTCTATTCATCAAGAGATCTACTGATCTCAACGCTTGACTTCTTCAAGCAATAACGAATGTTACCAACATATAACATAATTTACTTGATCTTATAATCCAACATCAAGCAAAATCCTTTAATGAGTCCAAAATATTTAGTTATTACAAAAACATCATATATTAACTATACACATTAATATATAAAAAGAACAATATAAATAAATTATTTATAGATAAACAAATTTTCTGGGTCGTTACAAGAAATTACTCTGTCAATCTGACACTCAAAGAACTCAGCAAAACACAAATTCAAGCCTGAACAAGTGCTATCTAATCGGCTTAACAAGGAGCTTACTGCTTAGAGATAGCAAGTAAGATACTTCATCTGCTGTTTGTCTGTGTGACTATCTGGTCTAAGGGACCCATTGTAATTTTGGACTAAGTGTCCTGCTGCTTATTGTTCTATGTAAACATTTTTTAGTGAGTGCCTTCTCAAGTAAAGAGAAGAAGAGTGGAGTAGGCGAAGACTGAACCACTATAAAAATTCTCCTGCTCACTTTTTTTTGCTGCTTATCATTTACATTGCTTATTCCCCTTTTTCCTACTTTGTTCAGTCTCTGCTAAACTCATTTAGCAAAGACTTACTGACATTGCTGCTTTAAGCCATTATTCTAAATACTAAGGGGTTCTTTGCTAAATTCCGCTGCTAACTCTTTTCAAAATATAAGAAAGCTTTTTAATAAGCAAGAAGTGACTTAAAACTGTAAAATTTATAAGCAAGACTTAAATTTTGAAAAACACTATTCAACCCCCCCTTCTAATATTTTTTTCCTTTGGGACCTAACAAGTGGTATTAGAGTTTAACACTATTTGCTAAGCCTTATAGTTTGAGTGAATCCTAAATTAAATGGCTTTAAGAAGTGATTTTGGTGGCAAACCCCCCATGTGCACCAGAGATAGATTTGCTAATTGGAAATTGAGAATATAGGTGTATATGGATGCTATTTTAAACTTTTATTATCTACATTTGTTTCTTTTTTATTTGTTTAATTAACAGATTATATTATTAGACAATAATATATACTATAAAACACTATATTATATATAATATACATCAATATAATTATTATAAAATAATATTAAAATATCATTACATATACATAATATATTAATGTATAAACCACATTTTAATATATTATGTTGGGAGTTATAGTATTTGATGATGATGTATAAACATTTAGAATTGTTAGATTTTGTAATTATACAAGTACCCGCAGTATTGTTTTATCAGAGACTACCATCAGAGACTGCATCAGAGACTACAAAAACTACATTTGGAGAATTCAACAAAATTCAAAATTGGTCAAGCAAAATTAGTTTATCGGAGACTAAGTTTTTGTTCATCAGAATCTAAGTTTTTCTTCATCGGAGACTAAGTTTTTCTTCATCGGAGACTAACTCTTTTAGAGACTAAGTGTTTGTTCATCAGAGATTAATGTTGAAGCTACCAGAGACTAAGGCAAAGACACTTCAATGCATTAAAATAGTCTTGAGAAGATTTGACCGTCGCCAAAGTCATTTTGACTGTCGCCAAGTCGGGCAAATCAACAACAGCACCAAACTCAAAATGACAATCGCTAAAGAAGGGGGTGGAAAAAAGTTAAGGATGGTTGTCCAATAAGAAGAGATTGACTACCAAGGAAGCTTCATGGAAATAAGTTATACATACACACACGCACACATATAAAGCTACAAGTATGAAACCTGTAAGGCCGCAAGTATGAAATACTACAGAAATAACTTATGGCAACTTCAAGAAGAAATTCATTAGAAGCTGGTCCAATAAAAAACCAGGAAGCTCATAGAGATAAGTTATTCACTACAGAGATAACTTATCATGGGAACTGTTAGGTATAAATGATGATGATGCTCAGAGTTTTGTTTGCGCATCTGTACATACTCAGGGTGTTCTATAAACCTAAGTATATGCACATATTTTGCATCTACTGATGATCAATTTAGTCATCACGAGATGAAGTATTTCACACTAGATAAGTCATCAGTTGAAATTTCTAAAGGACTTGATAGTGAAGAGGGATGTCTGTTGTTACTCAAAAACATTTAAGTATTCCGCACATCAAACATTCCAAACAAAATCAACAAAGCTTCAGTGATTAAAACTGACAGGGGAACCCATTAGGGGATGACAAAGGTAGATCAACCCGTTAGGGAAACGCATCAGGGTATGGCAGTGGCAAGCCAAACTCATCAGGGGGAACGTGTTAGGGCATGACAGTGACATGCCAACCTGTCAAGGGAACTCATCAGGGTATGACATTGTCAAGCTAACCCGTCAGGGGGAATGCTTAGCACTGCATCAGTGGAAGCCATCAATGGATGCTTTGAGTCTTAACGTCAGGGGATCAAGAAGCACTTGGATAACTCAAGTGAAGGTTGAAGCACTGATCGAGTCTTAGACAAGACTTGTCATCAGGGGATCCAGAAGCACTAATCAAGTCCACATCATGGCTTGCTATCAGTGGACAGTTATGATTGCATACACTCGTCATCAGGTCTTACACGCAAATCAATGAAGCTTGTTACAGAAACAAGAGATATAAACTGGAAAGATATTTCTTGAAGTTTGGTGGTCCAATGACAACTCTCGATCATTAAATGAACACAGATCAAGGGAAGAAAAAGAAGCAACAAAAGTAACAGCAGTCTGACACATCATTCCTAAAGGACATCGATGTGATATATATGCTGCTAAGTTGAAAAGAGCAGCACGTCCAAGCACGTGGGTTCAACTACTGATCTTCTATATATGCAAAAGAGTTTTCATTACACAAAGAGGGCATATCTAACGGATTAACCAACACAAATAGAAGCATACAAACACTAGAGAGAAGCTTTGTAATATATCTTAAGAGAAATATTCAAAAAAAGTTAGAAGCTAGTGAGTGTGAATTTGAAGCTGTAACTTGTTACAGATTTTGTAGCTGTTTAATCACATTTGTGGTTAAACAGATTTCCAGAAAAACATCAAGTTTTAATACAACTATTTTAACTTGAATGCTTATGTGTTCATTTTAAAGTCATTATAGTTTTTCTGATATTGTAGCTATTTCCATCAGTACTTAACAAGTTTTTAAAGATCAAAAAGTTTTAAGTGTTTGTATTCCCCCCCTCCTTTCTACAAACACTTGAGCCTATTTTGTTCTAACAATTGGTATCAGAGCCTACTAGTAGATTACACTTGCTAGATGATCATCATCAATGGCCAACAAAGTAGGAAATAGTAAACTCCCCATGTTGGAAAAGGGAAAATACTTCTTATGGAGGCAACGCATGATAGTTCATCTAAGAGCAATCGATGATGAATACCTACAGATTCTAGAAGAAGGCCCTCACGTACCAAAGAAGTTTATTCCTTAAGAGGTTATCAATGGAGTCAGTGTTCCAGAAAACTTAGCTCCAAAGTCTACGGAAGAAATGACTCTAGAGGAAAGAGAGAAAGTAAAGAAGGATCTGAAAGTTACAGGCATCCTATATAATGGTTTAGACGATGATATGCTAAACAGTATCATGAATCTTACAACGTCTAAATTTATATGGGATACCATTCAGATCTTGTGTGATGGTACGGAGGATGTGAGGGAAAACAAACTGCAACTGTTAACACAATAGTATGAGTTGTTCATAATGAAAAATGGTGAAACACTCACTGAAATGTTCGACAGATTCAACAAGTTGGTAAATGACCTGAGAATGTATGGGAAGACATATGCCAACAAAGACGTGAACAGGAAGTTCATGAGGGCACTTCCCATATCATGGGATCCTAAGACAACAACCATCACAGAATCCAAGGACATGAAACTTTTAGAATTGGATAGGCTCTATGGCACCCTAAGGACATATGAACTAGAAGTTCAACAAAGATCTGAAATGTCAGGAAGCTTAAATATGTAGCTCTGATGGCTGCTAAAAAGGATAAAGTTGAAGCAATACCAAGTGTCTTAATTAAGCAGCAGCTATAAGATGCTGAAAAGGAAAGGGACAATAAAGTTGACTCAAAGGAGGATGAGTACACTCCTGAAGAGTTAGAAGAACTGGATAAAACCATAGCTTTTCTTGCAAAGAGGTTTTCCAAGCTGAAATTTCAAAAACCTTCTAGATCAAAGAGATTTTCAGCAAGGAAACCTAGTAGCACTAAAAACTTTATTGACAAATCAAGAATAAAGTGCTATAAATGCAATGAAATGGGCCACTTTGCCAATGAGTGTCGCAAGGCCACAAAGGAAGGTGAATCCAAGGGAAAGGAAGCTGTTGTGGATTATAAGAAGAAATACTTTGACCTTCTAAATGCCATCAAGAAGGGAAAAGCTTACATTGCAGAGGGACTGTATACGTGTCTCCTCGATGCGACGTGCACAGTGGTTGCTCATTTGCTCCAAACGCGTCACCGTGGGACTAGCTGCTGCTGCTGCTACCATCTGTGCATGCATCTCTAATGCCAACCGATGGTACAAGCTCTGAGTCAACCAAAAAGAAGATTGCCATGCTGATGCTGCTGTGCAAAACCTAGTAATAGTGGCAGCCTGTTGTCGAACTGTCTAGTACGAGCTGCCAAACGATAGTGAACTTCTGTGTCGTAACTACGTACCATCTCGTCATGGAATGGCACTGCTGCCTGTGGGGAGGATGAAGCAGGCCTCAGAGTATCACATTTCATCCGATGAATATCTTGTGTCACAATATGGTCGCGGTCAGAACTGTGACGTATTGTGCTTTTCCGTGCTGCGTGGCGAATGCGCGGCCTGCGGCGAATAGTGGAAGGTCCGGCCTCCTGCATTGGCTTCATGGCGAGGCTGGGGCCTTCATATACTGGTGATGATGGATGTTCATCCAATGATGTAGGGGTGAACAGTGGAGACTCCACACTAGGCTCCTCTCCCTCTTCAGATGAAAAGTTATAAAATGGGAGGTTTATTCTAGGAGAACGTGCGAGGGATCTAAAACGATCTCTAGCCATCGCCATGAAACAATCCAAGTCAATAAGTCTGGACTTCTTAATAAACAACGCATGTAGTGATGTATCTATGTGGTGGTGCCTGCATTTCAGTCTTATCTCCCTTAGCAGCTTCTACCCTTAAAGTGTTCAACAACCATTGTGTCCAACATAAGTCTTAATCCTTGGCCCATTAACCTATCCTAGTACTTCAATTCTAGCATCAAATTCTTAAATTCCTCTACTGGAGTAATTCTGGGACATACCGCAGTACTCCCTACTCCTAGATGTGGCTTACGAGCAGTGTTTCCTTACGAATCACTTCTGGTCGTAACTGGGCTCTGATACCGTGACGACCCCAAAATCTCTCACTGGATCAGGGCTTCGTCAAAAGAAGGAAAAGATAACCACACATCCATTCATATAATAATTACTAAAAGAAACGATAATAAAGAGTTATTACAACCCAAAATATTACATTGTCAGCGGAAGCTATTCTGCCTCTATACTATAATTCAAAACATCACTTTTCAGATCATCATCCTTCCTTCCTTCCTTGTTGGCACTACAAAGGGTTAGCTAAACTCAGTAACCGATCATCTTTGCCTTTCCCTTGTCAGAGGGCTCAACCTTAATATTCTGCTCTGCAAAACATTAAAATTTAACAAGAATAAGCGGTTCACGCCCAACAAGTATATAAACAATTTGGGAAAGCAAATCTGGAATGTTTCAAAGAATTCAATTATGCTAAGAGGCTTAGTGAATCACTACTAATGCCTCAGAAATCTTTAAGGAATCTTTAGGATTACTGATGATAAACAATTATGTAATCCTTCTTAAAACAAAGCATAACTTCCTTGAAGTAAAAAATATCCATCGGGGCTAAAACCGCTAGATCTGCTAACCATATGGTCTATAGCTGGCCTAACTGTGCCCGTATGATCCCTCCTTGTGTGAATGTACGTAGTCACATAAAATTCCTCTAGGTCAGGTGAAGAACAAATCAGCACCTTTCCTTTCCTCTAACCATCCATGTGGCATCACCATTTAAGGAACATAGCATTCTTATTTATTGCACAGATATAATGTTGAAAAAAATAGTTGAAAGAGAAAAGCTTCCTTATATCCATGCACTTTTATTCATATCATGCTAGCGGAAATTAAAGCATAGCATTCTGTTTCACAAGGAAATTTAAATTTAAATGTCATAATTTAGTACGCATGTCGAATCAATTGATCATGCGCTTAACTGAAATAAACATAAGAGTAAGAATATACTTGCCTCAGTCCTTTGCACAAAATTCAAATCAATTTACTTGTGAGAGAGAGATTCTGTAATTATGCAAGTAATATTTTAATACCTTAATAAGAATTTATGAAAGAAAATATGTATGTGATGTCTTTAGACTTTACTGTTTTAAAGAATAACATCATAAAATAATTTTAAGAAAATAATGATTTATAGTCTTGATAACAGACTATGCATCGGAGAATAATTTTCTCATTATCAAACCCGTCAGGGTCTGATATCCTTAGCCATCAGAGACTAACATATTTTTGCCTATCAGAGACTAGGAAATTCCTCCATCGGAGACTAAGAATTCCTTCATCAGAGACTAGGAAATTCCTCCATCGGAGACTAAGAATTCCTTCATCAGAGACTAGGAAATTCCTCCATCGAAGACTAAGAATTCCATCATCAGAGACTAGGAAATTCCTCCATCAGAGACTAACAAATTTTGCCTGTCAGACACTACGGATGACGTCATCGAGGACTACACTTAGCATGTCGGAGACTAAGGCTGACGTCATCAGAGACTAAATAACTCATCAGAGACTGATGATATCATCTTAACTCATCGGGGACTAAGGGTGACGTCATCATCAGAGACTAACAACATCTCATCAGAGACTAACAATATCTCATCAGAGACTAAGAATTATCTCGTCAGAGACTAAAATTATCTCGTCAGAGACTAAGAATATCTCATCAGAGACTAAATTTATCTCGTCAGAGACTAAGAATATCTCATCAGAGACTAAAAATATCTCATCAGAGACTAAGAATTATCTCGTTAGAGACTAAAATTATTTCGTTAGAGACTAAAATTAGAGCTTGTTTTTGCTACCATGGAAGGCTTATCATGAACAAACTCAGCCTAGGAGGTCTCATGAGAATGCAAAAGAATATAAACTTAGCATAAATCTTTGATGTTATGCATGAAAGAAACTAGGTAGAGTTCCAGGTTCTTACCTCTTCGTTCTTAAGAGTGAGATCAAACCTGGTCTAAGAATAATTTTTTCGAAAGAAGAACTTGGAAATTTATGGAGATGATAAGTTTAAGCGAAACTCTTTAAAAGAGAAATTTTGGTAAAAGAGTTAAAATTTCATCTCGAATGAGGTGTTTATAGAGTTCAAAAGCAGTAAGCTAAGGTTGAGCTTTAGGATAGAATGATTGGTTAATTTGGACGGTAAAACAGCTGTTCATCATGACTTCTTGACAACATACAGCTGCTGTCCTACATGCATGAAAACTTAGCCACCTAAACAGTTTCTAATCAAACACGTAATCACAAATCCTACGTAACCCTCTCCTCTTCCTCCATGTTGTTCAATATAATCTTATATGGGATTTGTTAATCCCTTTTTTAATACCTTTTAAGGAACTTAACCTCAAAATCGTGGATATCATATCATCACAAAAATTTTCATTATAGATATGAATTTATCATTCATATTTAAAAAGACTAACCTCCATGTACAAATATAATAACACAAAATAAATTATTTCTTATTATAGAATGCATTTAAAAATTTTCTGGTTCTCACATTGAAAAAGAACTCTCAAGGACTAAAAATCTCCTTGACTGTGCAATCAAAAGAGAGGAATGGACCTCCAACCTTTTGCAACAAGAAAGGGAAGTCATAAAGAAACGGAATGAGTCAAGTAAGAAATTGGATGATCAATTAAATTGTCAAAAATCTGATCACATGTCTGGTTTAGGCTATGAAGAGACTCTTGTGAAGCAACCTCCTATTGAGGTTGAAAATGCAGCTAGCTTTGGAAAAAAGGCCAATACAACTTATCAAATTTGTAAAGGTTGTAACAAAGTTAGAAAAAAGGAATGTTTTCCCAATGTGTGAAGCTTCCACAAGTGGTTGGAGAGGCAAGAAATCTGTTCTTGCCAAAGCACTTAAATCTCCAGTCAAGAATGAACTAGACTGTGCATCAGTGGATACACAGTCATTAGGGGAAAAGAGTGCATCAGGCCATCGTAGCCCTTCAAGGGATAAAGGACTGTCAGGGGATAATAAAAAGAATAAGAATGGAAAGTTAGGTGTAAACAAAGCAAATAATTACACCTCTATGCATGAAGCCCCTAGGAAAGTGTGTTGGAATTGTGGTAGCAATAATCATTTATCCTTTTAGTGTAAGGAAAGACCACAGATTCTAACTGACACAATATTATATGCTGATGATTTACCAACTGCTCAAGCATGCACCCCTAAGGGTAAAGATAAGAAAATTATTGTTAAATCAGAAGTTTATAATGTAGCTCCTAAAAAGGAGAAAGTCTTTAATTTGCCAAAACCAAAAGTCACACATAATGAAAAAGTTGTTTTACCATTAACTGTGACTAAACCTAGAGGACCCAAAGCCACTTAGGTACCAAAAATAAATTAAATGTTTCTTGTGTGCAGGGAAAGGTCATTCTGGTTTCTAGACAGTGGCTGCTCAAGACACATGATAGGAAATAAACCCCTGCTCATAGATTTGCAAGAAAAGGCTGGTCCAGTGATTTTTTTTTGTGATAACAACAAAGGATTGACTCTTGGTTATGGCAAAGCAACAAATGGGGATGTCTCATTTGAATACGTAGCACTAGTTGATGGGCTTAAGCACAACTTATTAAGCATAAGTAAACTATGTGACAAGGGATACATCATTTCTTTCAAAGAAGATCAGTGTTTGATCTCAAATGAAGATGATGGGAAGCTGGCCTTATCATGAGTAAGGAAAGGAGATCTCTACATTACTGATTTCAATTCAGTAAGTGGAGAATCATGCTTCTACAACAAGGAAACACCTGATGAGAGCAGATTGTGGCACAAGAAGCTCTCTCACCTGAACTACAAAGTTATCAATGATTTGGTGAAGAGAAAGTTGGTAAATGGACTACCTCAAGTGGAATTTATTCAAGAAGGATTATGTTCAGCATGCGAACAAGGGAAGCAAAGGAAATCATTCTTTGTCAGCAAGAAAGCCACAATGATTAAGGATCCAATACAATTGCTTCATATGGATCTCTTTGGCTCTGTCAACATAATGTCAATGTGAAAGAAAAGATTTGCTATAGTTATTGTGGATGACTACACCAAATACACTTGGGTCAAGTTTCAAAATGTTAAAACAGAAGTACCTCAACAAATCATTGACCATATAAAGAAAGTGGAAACTGAGTCAAGGTCAGTGGTTAGAATTTTGAGGACAGACAATGGAACTGAATTCAAGAATGCAGCTGTTAATGGATTTTGTGTGGAGAAAGACATCAATCATACATTCTCTGCTCCAAGGACTCCTTAACAGAATGGTGTAATGGAAAGAAAAAATAGAACCCTAATAGAAGCTGCTAGAACAATGCTAACAGAGGCAAGGATTCCTACTTATTTTTGGGCTGAGGCAATTTCCACTGCTTGCTTCACTCAAAATAGGTTTTTGATCAACAAGGCTCACAACAAGACACCATACGAGCTAATGACAGGGAGGAAACCAAACATCAAGTTCCTACATGTTTTTGGATTCAAATGCTTTGTATTAAGGAACTTTGGTGAGAACTTAGGGAAATTTGATCCAAAGGCTGATGAAGCTATTTTCTTAGGTTATTCCCTAACATCTAAGGCCTTCAGGGTTTACAACAAGAGACTCTAGGTTGATAGAGTCTATAAATGTAGCTTTTGATGATCAAGAGATTTCTGGACTTGAAAACCCTAGTTTTCATGAGGAGCTCAGATTTGAAAATGAAGATGATTTTCAAATGAAGCTGATGAATGCAGACAAATGGAGAATTTAACCATCCCTGATGTCAATCCAAACACTATAGAAGCCCTTTCAACAGATAGAGTTAATCTCCTGGACAACAGGTCAAAGAATACTCCATCAGGGGATCATCCATCAGGGTATGCACCATCAGGGGATAACTTTAACCTTGATTTAAGCATTAATTCAGGGGAAGTTTTCTCAGAAGCTTGGAGCACAGACTTAGGTGGAGGAGATAATAATCAAGCAAGCTCATCAAGATACATCTCTAATCCTAAATGGTTTAGGAGTCACACAACAGATTTAATTATTGGTGATCCAAACAAGAGAGTGCAAACCAGAAAAACAACATCTAATGAATGCCTATATGCTTGTTTTCTTCACAATTAGAGCTAAAGAAATTTGAAGAAGCCATTCAAGATGCAAAATAGATCATGGCTATGCAACAAGAATTGAATCAATTTGAAAGAAATCAAGAATGGAACTTGGTGCCTAAACCCAAAGACAGAATTATAATAGGTACCAAATGGGTATTCAGAAATAAGATGGATGAAGCTGGCATTGTTATAAGGAGCAAAGCAAGACTGGTTGCAAAGGGATATTTTTAAGAGCAAGGGATTGACTTTGATGAAACTTTTGCACCAGTAGCCAGACTTGAGGCATTAAGAATTTTCTTAGCCTATGCAGCACATTCAAACTTCAAAGTTTATCAAATGGATGTGAAAAGTGCTTTTCTCAATGAGAAATTGGAACATAAGGTGTATGCCCAACAACCTCCAAGGTTTGAAAGTTCAAAATTCCCAAATCATGTCTACAAATTGGAGAAAGCACTTTATGGACTGAAGAAAGCTCCTAGAGCTTGGTATGACACTGTCTAAGTTTCTGGTGGAAAACAAGTTCACAAGAGGTATCGTTGACAAGACATTGTTCTTTAGACAACACCAAGGTCATCTGATCCTGGTTCAAATATATGTTGATGATATTATCTTTGGATCCACAGACATTAGATTGTGTGAAAAGTTCTCCAAGCTCATATAAATCAAGTATGAAATGAGCTTGATGGGTGAATTGTCTTATTTCTTGGGACTGCAAATCAAACAAGTCAGTGATAGGATTTACTCATCAGAAAAAGTATGCCAAATATCTTCTCAAGAAATTTGATATGGAGGACTCAAAAGTAGCAAAGACACTAATGGCCACAACAACCAAGATTGACCCTAATAAGAATGGAAAGAAAGTTGATCTGAAGACTTATAGGGGAATGATTAGATCATTGTTGTATCTAACAGCAAGTAGGCCTAACATTATGATTACAACATGTCTTTGTGAAAGATATCAAGTTGATCCAAGGGAGTCCTATCTCATAGCAGTGAAAAGAATCTTGAGATATATCAATGGTACTACAGAGTTGGGACTTTGGTATCCAAAGGAGTCTGGATTTGAATTACTGGGTTATTCTGATGTTGACTTTGGAAGATCCAGAATTGACAGAAAAAGTACAACAGGAAGCTGTCAGTTTCTAGGAGGAAGGATTGTATCTTGGTTTAGCAAAAAGCAACACTCAATTTCAACATCAACTACTGAAGTTGAATATATTGCAGCTGGAAGTTGTTGTGCACAAATCATATGGATGAAAAATCAGTTAATGGACTATGGACTGAATTTCAACAATATTCCAATCAGGTGTGATAACACTAGTGCCATTGCCATTGCTGAAAATCCTGTGCAACATTCCAGAACCAAACATATAGAAATCATATATCACTTTATTAGGGAACATGTTATGAATGTAACCATTGAACTACAGTTTGTACCAACAAACAAGTAGCTGACATACATATTCACCAAGGCTCTTGATGAAGCCACTTTTTCCAATCTTGTGGGAGAGTTGGGTATGGTGAATTATGCAAAATGAAGTTCAATAATCTTGCTAAAGACTTGTCAGAAAGGCTGTTGGAACAACTCAAACTATCAATTGCCTAAGTTCTAGTACTCCTAACTCATCTCATGAATTCCTGATAAATTTAGTTGATATGTGACTATGTATGTTAAAAATGTAAATATGTACATATATTTGTTTGTTTTGTTTGTGTTTGTTTGTTTGTTTTTGTTTGATGCATCAGGGTCAGGATCTCTATCGAGAAGCATCAGGGTCAGGGTATTCGACTCACGCATCAGGGTCAAGGTATTCGACTCAAGCATCAGGGTCAGGGTCTCCGATTCGTGCATCAGGGTCAGGATGTGTATATACATTGAACATCAGGGTCAGGTAAAAGGCTTTTGACTGCATCAGAGGATTGTGTCGAATCTATGATAATAATTCATCAGGGAATTCTCTTGTCCCTGATGACGTGTCATCACAGAATTGATGCGACACCCTGATAGCGTGTTTTCAGGAACGGTTTTCAAAAGTCTAAAAGGTGGGTATTTATACTCTCTATCCCTCTCTCTTTCTGAATTACCTCGAAACATTTAACCTGTCTCTGATATTTTCTCTAGTTTTCTCTTTCTATCTCTATTATTCACAGAAACCCTAGAACTTCAAATCTCCAACACATCAATGGCAGCCAGCAATGTTCAACAACTTCCAAGAAATCTGGTGGTTCCACCCACAAACTATGTGGGTTTCTCTGATATTGATGAGGTAAATGATTGCTTCAAGCCGATGATGAACTATTTACTCAACTCTGAGTATAGTCGAGCAATCTTTACTGATGAAGAAATGTCTGGGGAAGCACTTTCACAACTCTGGTCAAGTGTTAAGTTCATGAACTCGTCAACAAGACCAGAGGCAGTGAAGGGGATCTCATTCAAGATCTCTTCTGAGAAGGAAAAAATAACCACTTCCAGAATCAAATCTGCATTGGGGCTACCTGTACACAAAACTTTGTGGAAGTACCCAGTGATGTGGATCTACTTGATTTCTTGAGGGAATTGGGCTAAAACGCTGCTCCCAGCACAGTGTTAAGGTTCAAGGACCTCAATAGGGACAATGTGAAATGAGAGATTTCTTATCTCTTTGACATCATAACAAAGGTGTTCTCAGGTAAGTCTTCTAACTTTGAGGTAATAACGTCATTAACTTTAAAGATAGGTTATGCAATGATTAGAAATGTAAATATAAATATAGGAAAATTAATTTTTGATGATCTTGTAAATAAAATGGGTAGTTTTAACTCTAGAAAATCAGAGATTTACTATGCAAGATTTTTATCTATGATCATTAAGGATCAAATTACTAATTTTTCTTTTGAGAATGATATTTTTCTACAGACTTACAAACAAGCAAAGAAGTTATTTGTAGAAATATTAAAGAAATCTTATACCGTGGAGCCGTTTGTATTTCCATTACATATGGAACATGTATCACATACTCTCCCTTCTACTTCTCAACCTATTACTTCTTCTCCTTCAACTACTATGGCAGAGATCACTACTACTTCTCTGCCTACCTAAGTAGTACAACCAGTTTCAACACAACCACTCTCATTAGCCCAACCCTTAGTCTTTTGGGAGACTAAGGGTACCAAAAGAAAACCCTCTGAAGTAACCGTAACAAGTGAGGGCAAGCAAAGAGAGAGAGTGATTAATCTTAAGAGATTGAAGAAAAGGGTGGCCACGAGAGTTACCCTACAGCCAGACCAGGCAGTATCCTCTCAAAAGGATATTGCTTTTGATAAGGAATTAAACACATTTCTAACTAGTTCCTCTAAAAAGGAATTAGTTATTGAAAATAGTCCCCAACCAAGGACACAGTTGAGTGAGGCACATACACTGACCATAGCCCCTGATGAAACTAACATCAGGGTCTCTGAGAGCCACTTGAAGATAATTGACACAATGAGTGCACACACAACTTCCTTTGATGGATCACCTCCTCATTCAGTGATCCAGCCAACACTCCCTTCTACATCTCTTCCTTCTCTCACTAATCCTCAAATTTCTTTAGATATTATGACACAAACATTAAGTGTCATGAGATTAGATTCTCTAATTTCTCAATTCATGGAGGATCCACTAATCCCTGACACAGTGATTGATAGTCAACACACTCAAATGGTTGACTCTTTTCTAATTGATACATTCACTGATGATCAGACAGGGAACATAAACTCAACTGTATATACTACTGCAATAAGTCTTTATGTTCCCCCACCTGTATATACATCTTCTATAGAAATATACACTTCTCCCTTATCACTTCTGTGGAACCAGAAATTGTACATAATTTACTTGAACTGGCCACAGTAGTTGATCTCACAGCCCATAGGACCCTTCTAGGACAATTTTGAGTGAGGATGTGAGAATACATAGTGAAGAGAGGCAAAGTCAATCCCCTGAGAGGACTTTGGCAAAAGGAGAGGATGAGAGTATTGCCTTAGAAGGCAAAAAAAAAGGGGAGTCTTCGAGAGATGCCTTAGAAGGCACAGAAAAAGGAGAGATTGAGAGAGATAAGGATGAGATCCTTGTAAATAAAGAATATAGAGAAAATTTTGATACTGTTACTATACATACAACATCCTCTTCTGATAATAATGAAGATGACACTCGTATGGATGATCTTTTACCTCTCCTGGGAGTTGATTTATACTATTAAAAGAATGAGATGGTCGATACAATAAAACTACTAAAGCAGGAGCTGTCACGTACCACAGACCCTGTCCTTGTCAAGATTCTCAAGTCTTAAATCATGTTAGGACAATCTATAGACGTTGAATCTCACAAGCTACACACTTTAGTTCAAGACAAAATACACAATGTATAGACGGTTGTAGATTCTCTTGCCACCAGTCATTCTCTGCTCAGACTGAAGAAGCTCACAGACAATGTGGATCAACAACTTGCAGCCTTCAACACCAGACTCACCAAAATGGAAACTCTGCAACAATTTGTGGTTGACACTCTTAGACAACACTTCCCAATCACATCTCATCTCTCAACTTCCACTGATGATGCTGTCAAAAAGGGGGAGAAATCTACAGGGTCATCGTCAGGGGTTGTTGCATAGAAGTCCTCAAATGATCAACCATCAGGGGATGTGATTGCTCCTACTCCAAAGGACAAGGGCAAAGGTATCCTGATTGAGGAACCCAAAAAGAAATCAAATACTCAATCAGGGCCTAAGCTTCTTGGAGATGCCATGAAGACAACTCACTTTCCAACACCCGTTGAGGTAGTAATTGATGGGAAAGTGGAGCTTGTCTTCCCTCAGAACAAGAAGCTTGTGGAAGCTGATGCACTGTATGCACAGCAACTTCAAGAGGAGGAGGAGAGGGCTATGGCACAGGAGAAGGAAGAAGAAGCAAAGAAGAAAAAGGGGGTCAAACCAAGATCCTCCAGGAAAACTCAGCCCAAGAAATCATAGCCACCAAAAGGTACATCAGGGGATCAAAGCAGTAAGGATCAAATAGCCCCTGATGCTACCAAATCCAAGACATCTCAGTCAACAGCTCAAGTATCCACCTCTACAACATTTGGACCACCCACACTAGCAAAATTCCTAAAGGATGACAAACACAAGAACCTGATATTTATCCACTCTATCAGAAGCATAACTGTCAGGGTGAAGGGAAAGGATAAAATAATTGTCATCCAATTGAAGAATGGGTCAAAATTTACAGTCACTTTTGATTGGTTCAAAAGGATGGATGCTGAGTAACTGACACTCATCAAGAAGACAGTGTCAGAATCTTCTATGTTGAATAGAGATTTAAAGGGGGCAATTAAAAGGCTGAGGCAAGCCATCAATGACAATAGAAGCTTGTCCACTGCTATGGAAAAACCATTAAAACTATTCTACAGAATAACTGGTGGGCAAGAGAAACAGATAAGAATAAATGAGATTGATGAGCTTGACCTGGAGGAGGCGATGCATATTCTGGGTGAAATTGCAGACCATAAGAATGAATATGTCATCATGTTTAGAGTTCTGATTTTGGAGAAGGTGTTGAAGGAAATTGAGGAAACCGGGGCTGATGATGGGAATGCAACAGTAGCAAGGGATGTGCCCCCGATACTTGAAGCTCATCACCTTTTACTAGTTACAACTTGCTGTAGCTAACTTGTTAGAGATTAGATCTGTCCTTGAAGCTCTGGAATCTAACAGGAATGTAAACATTATGAACTTTATGAGACTTCTTGAAAAAGAGCTTGAGCAATTAGAGGCTCGTGGTGAAGACAACAGGCTCAGGATTCCAGATCAAAACCTAGATCAAAGGAGACAAGGCCTTGGAAGTGACACTCAACCTATTGAATCAAGTCATCCATTGCCCTTTGTTTCAGCTAAACAAAAAGGGGGATCCTGATGTCTAAAAGTGTATATTTTTGTAATAGTTATAGGAAATACTTGTACAATTTTTTTTAATATACAATAGAATAGATCAATACAATTTTGTAAAATTTCTGATAGAGTATACTTTTGGTTTTGACATCATCATTAGTGCATCAAGTAGATTTATGGTTATCAAAATGATAATCATAAATAGGGGGAGATTGTTAGGTATAAATGATGATGATACTTAGAGTTTTGTTTGTGTATCTGTACATACTCAGAGTGTTCTATAAACCTAAGTATATGCACATATTTTGCATCCATTGATGATCAACTTAGTCATCAGGAGATGAAATATTTCACACTAGACAAGTTATTAGTTGAAATTTCTAAAGGATTTGATAGTGAAGAGGGATGTCTGTTGTTACTCAAAAACATTTAAGTATTCTGCACATCAGACATTCCAAACAAAATCAACAAAGCTTCAGTGATTAAAACCGTCAAGGGATGACAAAGGCAGATCAACCCGTCAGGGAAACGCGTCAGGGTATGGCAGTGGCAAGCCAAACTCATCAGGGGGAACGTGTCAGGGCATGGCAGTGACATGCCAACCTATCAAGGGAACTCATCAGGTTATGATAGTGTCAAGCTAACCCGTTAGGGGGAATGCTTAGCACTGCATCAGTGGAAGTCATTAGTGGATGCTTTGAGTCTTAATGTCAGGGGATCAAGAAGCACTTGGATAACTCAAGTGAAGGTTGAAGCACTAATTGAGTCTTAGGCAGGACTTGTCATCAAGGGATCCGGAAGCACTGATCAAGTCCACATCAGGGCTTGCTATTAGTGGACAGTTATGACTACATACACTCGTCATCAGGTCTTACACACAAATCAATGAAACTTGTTACAAAAGCAAAAGATATAAACTTGAAAGATATTTCTTGAAGTTTGGTGGTCCAATAACAACTCTCGATAATTAAATGCACGCATATCTGGGAAGAAAAAGAAGCAACAAAAGTAACAGCAGTCTGACACATCATTCATAAAAAACATCGATGTGACATCTATGCGGCTAAGTTGAAAAGAGCAGCACGTCCAAGTACGTGGGTTCAACTACTGATCTTCTATATATGCAAAAAAGTTTTCATTACACAAAGAGGACATATCTAACGGATTAACCAACACAAATAGAAGCATACAAACAGTAGAGAGAAGCTTTGTAATATATCTTAAGAGAAATATTCAAAGAAAGTTAGAAGCTAGTGAGTGTGAATTTGAAGCTGTAACTTGTTACAGATTTTGTAGCTGTTTAATCACATTTGTGGTTAAACTGATTTCCAGAAAAACATCAAGTTTTAATACAACTATTTTAACTTGAATGCTTATGTGTTCATTTTAAAGTAATTATAGTTTTTCTGATATTGTAGCTATTTCCAAGTTTTTAAAGATCAAAAAGTTTTGAGTGTTTGTATTCCCCCCGCCCTCCTCTACAAACACTTGAACCTATTTTGTTCTAACAGGAACTCCAAAAGGAAAATAAGGGAGCCGGTGTGCTGATACACAAGAGTTACATAAGAGGTTGGCGTGCAAGGAAGGTCATGAAAAAAGAAGTAGTTATGTGATAGAGCTACAATTACCAAAGAATATCAGAGATATTTTCGGAGACAACTCACTATAGAAGTTTGGAGAACAAGGAAGCTATGTCTATAAATAGAAACATGGAGTAGTTGAGATAATACACTTGAGACATATAACAAGATATCACTGAGATACGCAAAAACACTAGTATACATATTATCTTAGATCATATCGCAATTGTAATAAACTTATGGAGAGAGAAAGAAGCAAGTTTTCATAAACTTGAGAGAAGGTAGAAATCATATTCTAGAGTGCAGCTATTATTTTTAATAGGGTTGTTAGAAGCTGGTCATTCATACCAGTGAGCTTTTGTAATATTTTATTGATTTATAAAAGCTCTGAAACACTTGTGATATATTGTATTCTTTCAATTCCACAACTTTTAATATAGTATATTCACTAAACTAACAAATTTCGAAAAAATTTTGTGGTTTGTGTTCAACCCTTTTCTATAAACCATCTTGTGGGACAAACATATTATAACATATAATATTAATGTATATAAATAATATTAATTTAATATGATATATTATATATTATTTATGATATGCTATAATATATATATATATATATATATATATATATATATATATATATATATATATATGGGGGCCGATCCATGTCTAACGTTAGCTCTGGAGTCTTTCGTAGCTAACACATTTATAATCGTCGATCGAATAATCCAACGCTGCAGATCAAACTTACTAAGTAAAAAAAAATCCCTTCCGCCAGTGTTAGTAGTGGAAGGGGGATTTTTTTAAAAAACTAAAATTCCCTTCCGCTACTCTCACTGGCGGAAGGGAAAAAAATTGAAATTTTTTTTCCCTTCCGCCAGTGGGAATAGCGGAAGGGAATATTTTTTTTTTAAAATAAATTTCCCCTTCCGCTGCTAACACTAGCGGAAGGGGAAACAAAAGGCAAAAGAAAAAAAAATTGGCCTACTACTCAAAACTTCCCCTTCGCCTGGCTTCCGCCAGTCTTGATAAACTGTTTTTTTAAAGGACACAATCTTACATTTTCGGTGTAAAAAGAACTTTTCCTCTAGTATTGTGCTTGAAATTTATGCTTGAAAGTGGTTTTAATTTTTTTAAGTCTTCCTCCAATCTAAAAAAATAATTGCGTGATAAAATGCTATTTATATTGTTAACTCTTATATCATATGTTTTCAGTGTAATACATTATATTACACTGAAATCTCAAATTTTATAACACAATCAATAAATACAAATATATAACACACCATCAACAAAAAACATATATATTACACTGAGACTCCGATAGTGTTATTTAGTCCCTGATGACGTCAGGTTGTGTAGTTTCCGATAGTGTTATTTAGTCTCTGACGCGTTAAGACTTAGTCTCCGATGACGTCAGCTTAGTCTCTGATTCCTTTTTCTTTAATCTCTGATGACGTAAGCTTTTAGTCTCCGATAGAAAAACTAGTCTCTGACAGTTAAAACATTTTACTCTCTGACCAGTTCTTCTAGTCTCCGATAAGCCTTTTTGCAAACTATAACGGATCAAATACACAACTTGACTTCTTGAAGCTTTAATACTCCAATCCAGCAGTTTATTACAAATGAGAAATAATTGTATCTCTTTACAAAGAATAAATGAATTACAAACAAAGAGATAACTACTGGCTACAAAACTTCAGTGTTACTAATTAACACTTTCTATACATTTGTATTCTAAGTAATCTAAAGACAATCATCATCAAATGTTCTAAAACCTAAGAATCTCCCCCTAATTATGAATATCATAATGATAAACATAATTTCAAGGTTGATGATGATGTCAAAACTCAAAATTACAATTACTTAGAAAAAGAATAAAGAATTACTAACTACAAATGTATTCTGAACTAAGATCTTTGATCTTTTGTTCAGCTTCCACCAAGACTCAGGTTTAAATCCTATAAGTCTGGCTTAAAAAAAAATAAAATTACAGCTTATTTCAACACACATACCTTCCAACACAACCTTTTATCTTTTCTTCAGCAATTCCAGCCTTTCTTTCCTATTTTTCTTCAGCAACTCCAGTCTATCTATCAACAACTTTTTCAATATCAATTCAACTTCTTCTTTAGCATCCTTGAGTAGACTAATAAAGCCTTCAATGTGTCTCTCACTGACACTATTAATGTCTCTGTTGTAGTTGAAGAAAACTTTCTCTCCATGGAAAGTCTCATACCATAATCCTAGAGGTTTAGGATTAGCTTCCGGCACTGTATCCACCTTATGCTTCACCTTCATTACCTTTTGAATCTGGCTTCGAAGATCCATGTTGAGATCAGAAGTCTCAAGCACAACAGTCAGCAACCACTCCAAATTTTCTTTAGTTTATCCCTCCAAGGCTGGCTTCTCAAATTTCAAAGACTCTCCATCTTTCAAAAAGACATGGAGAACATCTTTGTTATTTTTAACCTTTACTAGATCCATCCTTTTTGTGGTTTTCTTCAAGGCTTTGATGATTTCTTCTGTACTAGCCATTTCAACTTTGTAAGACTTCTTTGATGAAACTGTTTGTGGCTTTGTTGGTCCATTCACAGCCACTAAAGCAGTCTCAGTTGACCTTGGAGGATCTTGAGAAGTAGGCTTCTTGATAGTTGCTTTGATCACAGGTTTCTTTGCAGATTCCTGGACCAAAGGTTTCCTTCTTGATTTCTTCTCAGCCTCTTCCATCTCTTTATTCTTCTTCTTGGTTATGGCTGCTTTCTGTGCACTTGATCTCCTTGTAAAGATTTTCTTCTTCTTTGCCTCCTCCTCCTCCCTAGCTGCTGCCATATCCTCCTCTTCTTGAAGTCTCTGAGCTAGTAGTGCATCAGATTCTATCAGTTTCTGTTCTTGAGGATAGACCAACTCCACTTTCCCATCCACAATTAGTTCAACTGGAGTAGGAAAGTGAGCTGTCTTCATGGCATCCCCCAGTAGCTTAGGCTGTCCTGGTTGAGTAGTAATTTTCTTCTTTGAATCTTCAACCATGACACCTTTGCCTTTGTCTTTTATTGTTGAGTCTTGTGCAGTGGAAGAAGGAGATGCTGTTGTTGCTGCTGCTGCTGTTGCTGTTGTTGCTGCTGTTGCTGTTGTTGTTGGAAGTTGTGTTATTGTTGCTTTTGTTGCTGCTTGTAGATCTGAATGTTTCTTTAGGATCCTGTCCAACATTGCTTGCAATTCTGCATCAAGGACAAGACCTGACTTTTGCTTTTGTACAGGAACATTGGATGGACCACTCTCCCCCTTTTTGACATCAGCATCTTTGGGTTGAGAAGAGGTGACCAAATTTGGAATTGCCTACATCAGTAGCTGTTCCATTCGGTCTTGTTTTTGGACTTGTCTTTGATAAGAGTATCAATTGCAGTGATAGTCCTCCTTGGCAAGTGTCCTTCATAGCACCTTCTGATTTTCTCTGTCTCTAACTCCATCCTTTCCTCCATTTTCTTCACTGCACCATTGATGCCAGTAACCAAGAAGTGGTGAAACTTGGTGTGTTTCTTATCCACCTTGGTTACTTCTTGTAATATATCTTTAACTAATGGTGCAGAAGCAGTTGACCCTATGTTGGTCACATAATCCTGCCTCAATTGGGCAGCTGCATCCTCCAGTTTGTTGGAATAGGTTGCATCCAACCATTCATCAACATTTGTCTCTGGAGCTTCTTCATGCACAGGTTCATCTGCAAGCCTTGTCTTTAATGCAGAAAGGTGGTCTTGTCTTTGTTGCAGACCATATAAAACTTCAAAGTCGGCATTAGACATTTCAGATATCATATTTAATGCTGCATCCCCTATGCTTGAAATGGTCTCAGTCTCTTCTGTTTGGATATTTGTGGAGGGAGCAGAAGAAACATGAGCTTCTTGTGAGCTTGTATCAACAGGTTGTAAAAATATACCTGCTGAGAATTTCTCTCTTTTATTTTGTTCAAGGATCTCATCCTTGCTCACACTCTCTCCTTTTGCCTGGGGTTGGGCACCCAGCTTCTTATGCTCTCCTTTTTCCAAGCTTTCTAAAGCTTGACTCTCTTTTATGTGTATGTGCTCTCGTTTTTCCAGGTCAGGAGCCTGACTCTCACTATTTATTCTCACAACCTCACTCATTTGGATGGGAGAAAAAGGAGAAGAATCAGTTATATTTACATCAAAAGAATCAAGAATGGGAGAAAAAGGAGAAGAATGTACAGTAGGGAGTGTTGGCTGTTCCTCAGAGATTAAAAATTGAGGAACATCAATAGATGACTCTGTGTGTGCACTCGTTGTGTCACTCTTTTGTTTTATTAACTCTCTTATGGGTTCCTCTTGGTTGTGACCAAGAGTTTGTGCTGACTCTGTACAGTATGTTCCTGGTTGGGAACTTTCTTCAATGTCATCATCCTTTTGGGAGGATGGTAACAGTTCACTGTTTGTCCTTATAGCCTCCAATGCTTTTTGAGAAGCACTGGATTGGGCTTGGCTAAGGGTTATTGCTCTCTTTTTCCTCTAAAGTGGAACTTCAGCTTCTGGTTCTCCCTCATCCTCACTTTCTCCCTCAATTATTTTTCTCTTTATTGGGAGTTTTGTGATTGGCTTGGATTTTACAACCACAGTCTTTTGGGAAACTGTGGAGGGGGGTATAGATTGTTGTTGTGAAATGTGTTGAGGATTTTCAGGGTTTTGGCTTTCATTATCCTGAAAGAATTGCAAAGAATAAAGATTGGGAAGCCTATCAATGAGAATAGATCTCATGATAGGAGGAAAAAATAAAGGAACAGTTACCTTTGCAGAGTTCTTCACATCTTTGAATATTCTTTTACTCTGCAAAACAGTTGGTAAAACTTGCATACTAGTAATATCAAGGTTAGGAATTAGATAATTAGCAATCATCATCAAAAACCTAGAATAATAAATTTTATTTTTACTGGTTTTAAGTTTTATCAACAAATTTTGCAGAATAAAGAGCCCAATGTTAAGATGTCTACCATACAACAC
>CM025787.1:17262582-17272954 GCA_014636745.2 Centella asiatica | reverse complement strand
AAACCTAATTACAGCTTCTAAAACTGAAATACAATTAACTCAGTTTTCCAATACTAAATCAATAATGATTCAGCTTCCTTATTCGAATCAAACACAATCTTTCCTTTTTGATTAGGAATAGATTTCTGGCTAGTTTCCTTACTAGCTACGTCTTTAATAATATCTCAATCCACGCGGAAGACATTCCTTATTCAATTCAAACTCTGTATCTCATCAGGAAATAATTCACGACTAGTCCCTGACAGCTTCAGTCTTAGTCCCCGATCACCTTAGTCTTTGGTCTTTAGTCTCTGATCAGGTTGTGTAGTCTCCGACATAGTTATTAGTCTCCGATGCTTTAGGCTTAGTCTTTGATGACGTTAGATTAGTCTCCGATGTATTAAGCCTAGTCGTTGATGACGTCAGCTTAATCTTTGATACACTAAGCTTAGTCTTTGATGATGTAAGCTTAGTCTCTGATGCTTTATTCTTAATCCTTGATGACGTAAGCCGTAGTCTTCGATAGACAAAACTTAGTCTCTTGTAGGCAAAATCCTTAGTCTTTGACAAGTTTTCCTTAGTCTCCGATAAGCCTTTTTGTAATCTCCGACGGATCAAGTACACACTTTGACTTGTTGAAGCTTTGATACACTTTCCAGTAGTTACTTACAATTAAAGAATGAATCTATCTCTTTATAAAGAATAAATAAATTACAACCAAAGAGATAACTACTGGCTACAAAACTTCAGTGTTACTAATTAACACTTTCTGTACATTTGTATATCTAAGTAATCTAAAGACAATCATCATCAAATGTTATAGAACCTAACAATCTTCCCCTAATCATGAATATCAGAATGATAAGCATAATTCAAGGTTGGTGATGATGTCAAAACTCAAAATTACAAGAATTACTTAGAAAAAGAATAAAGAATTACTAACTACAAATGTACCTGAACTAAGATCTTTGATCAGTCATCCAGCTCCACCAAGACTCAGCTTTGAATCCTTTAAGTTTGGCTTCAATAATTTCAACCAATTCAACACACAACATACCTTCAACCTTCAGCAACTTCAACGCTTGTGAGTTTTCAGCACATCTAACCTTTTCTCCAACAATTTTCTGAAAATTATCTCTATTTCTTCTTCTGTATCTTTGAGAAGACTGATAAAACCTTCAAGATGTCTCTCATTTACACTGTTTATATCCCTGTTGTAGTTGAAGAATACTTGCTCCCCATGGAAATTCTCATACCATAGTCCAAAAGGCTTTGGATCAACTCTTGGTACTTTGTCCAATTTGTGTATCACCTTTATTACCTTTTGAATTTAGCTTCAAAATTCCTTGTTGAGATCAGAAGTTTCAGGCACAACAGATAACAACCATTCCAAGTCTTCTTTTGTTTTCTCCTCCAAGGCTGTCCTTCCAAACTTCAAAGAGTTTCCATCTCTTAAAAAGATATGGAACAATTCTTTGTTATTTGTACCCTTAATTATGTTGATGTACTTGGCACTCTTTTTCAAGGCTTTAATGATGTCCTCTGTACTGGCCTTTTCAACCTTGTAGTAACTCCTTGTTGGAATTGCTCGTGGCTTTGTTGGTCCACTCACAGCCACTAAGGCAATTTTGGTTGGCCTTGGAAATTCTTGAGATGCAAGCTTCTTGATAGATTATTTAGTCATAGGTTTCTTTGCAGATTCCTGGACTAAAGATCTTCTCCTTGATTTCTTCTCTGCCTCTTCTATCTCCTTATTCCTTTTCTTGGTAATGACTGCTTTCTGTGCACTTGTCCTTCTTGCAGAGCTTTTTCTTTTCTTTTCCTCCTCCTCCTCTTCCTCTGTTGCAGCCATTTCTTCCTCCTTTTGAAGTTTCTGTGCAAGTAGTGCATCAGAATCTATCAGTCTTTGATCTCGAGGACTAACTAACTCAACTTTCCCTCCCACTTCAAGTTCAACAAGAGTGGGAAAGTGAGCAGTCTTCATGGAATCCCCCATCAGCTTGGGTTGCCCTAGTTAAGTAGGAGTTTGCTTCTTTGTTTCTTCAACCATGACTCCCTTGCCTTTGTCTTTTGAAATACTTGGGGCTTCTGCAGTGGGTTTAGAAGGAAGGATTTGTTTTGTTGTTGTTGTTGTTGTTGATGGTGGTTTTGTTGTTATTGTTGTTGTTGATGGTGGTTTTGTTGTTGTTGTTGTTGATGATGGTGGTTTTGTTGTTGTTGTTGTTAATTTTGTGGCCGCCTCAAGATCAGAATGCTTTTTCAAAATTCTGTCCATCATTACCTGCAACTCAGCATCAATAATTGGAACAAATTTTGGTTTTGGTTTGGGTACAGGTTGTTTGAAATGACCACTCTCCCCCTTTTTTGACATCAACATCTTTGGGTTGAGAGGGGGTGGCCAGGTGAGGAATTGCATGCATCAAAAGTTGTTCCATTCGAGCTTGCTTATGGAGTAGGAGATGGACATTGGATTCAAGGGCTTGAAGTCTACTGTCAGTCTTGGACTTCTCTTTGAGTTGAAGTTCAATGGAAGTGATAGTCCTCCTTGGCAAGTGTCCTTCATAGCACCTTCTTATCTTATCGGTCTCAATCTCCATCTTTTGCTCCATTTTCTTCACTGCAGCATTAATTCCTATAACCAAATAGTGGTGGAATTTGGTGTGTTTCTTGTCCACCTTGGTTAACTCTTCCAAAATGTCAGAAGTGGTTGGTGCAGCTACTCCTGACCCAATATTGGTCACATAATCTTGCTTGAGCTGGGCAGCTGTGTCTTCTAGAGAATTGGTGAAGTTTGCATCAAGCCAAACATCCACATTCTCCTCTTCTGGTTCTTCAGGGACAGGTTCATTTGCAAGCCCTGTCTTCAATGCAAAAATATGATCTTGAGTTTGTTGTAATCCATAAAGAGTCTCAAAATCTGCATTGGACATTTCATAAATAATGTTTAAGGCTGCATCCCCTGTCCTGGAGCTTCCCCCAATATCCTCTGTTGGAATTGTAGTTGATGGTGCAGAGGAAACTTGGGCTTCTGGTGTGGTGGAGGGCTCAACAGGTTTGAAGAAGTCACCTACTAAGAATTTCTCTATTTTCTTTTCTCCAAGGATCTCATCCTTGCTCACACCCTTTCCTTTTGCCTGGGTTTGGGCACCTAGCTTCACTTTCTCTCCTTTTTCCAAGCTTGCTAAAGCTTGACTCTCTGTAATTTGTTCCTCACATATTTCCAGGTCAGGAGCCTGACTCACACTAATTATTCTCTATTCCTCACTTATTTGGATTTGAGCACTTTGTCCTAAAGAAAGAGGGGTTTGAGAAGTAGTGGAGTCACCAAGGAGAGAGGGTTCCCTTTGTATGTCTGTGGCTAGGGATCTCTCCAAGGAAAGTTTTTGAGAGCTTGTCTCGAGTATTGGCTCCTCTAGGAAAAAATCTAGAGGATTTGAACTTTCATGTTCAAAAGAATCAAGAAATGGAGAAGAAGGAGAAGAATGTACAAGGAGGAGTGTTGGTTGTTCCTTAGAAATGGAAAATTGAGGAACATCAATAAGAGACTCTATGGGTGTACTCCTTGTGTCACTCTTTTTCTTTGATCTTTTCTCTCTCTGTGGTTCCTCTTGTTGGTGTACAAGAGGTTGTGCAGACTCTGTACTTGGTGTTCCTGGTTGGGAACTTTCTTCAATATCAACATCCTTTTGAGAGGACATTGGTAGTTCACTGTTTTTCCTTATAACCTCCATTGCATGTTGGGAAGCAATGGATTCCTTTTGTCTAAGGGTTAAAACTCTCTTCTTTCTCTGAGCTGCCACCTCAGCTTCCTTTTTCTCCCTCAGCCTCACTTACTCCCTTAATTATTTTTCTTTTCACAGGGAACTTCTTGGCTGATTTGGATTTTGCAACCACAGTCTTTTGAGAAACTGTGGAGGGGGCTATAGATTGTTGTTGTGAAGTGGTTAAAGGATTAATAGGGATTTGTGGTTTAGTATCCTCAAAGAATATCAAAGAATAAAGGTTTGGGAGCCTATCAATGAGAGTAGATCTCATGACAGGAGGAAAGAATAAAGGAACCTTTACCTTTGCAGATTTGTGATTCACATCTGTAAAGATTCTTTTACTCTGCAAAACAGTTGGAACAACTTGCATACTAGTAGTGTTAAGGTTAGGCATGAGATAATGTGCATTCATCATCAAAAACCTAGCATAATAAATTTTGTTTCTACAACCAGTTTTAAGTTTTACCATCAAATTTTGCAGAATTAAAAGCCCTATATTAATATGCCTACCATATAAAACACTAAAAGCTATTTGTTGAGTAAGTGTGGTGATGGCATCATATTCACTGCATTTTGAAGAAAAAGCTTTTGTTATAATGTCAAAAAATAATGACCACTCCTACCCGAGATGGGGTCTAGTAATGGATCCAACATAACCGATTTCAGAAGAATAATGTAAGTTTTTAAACATTGCCAAAAGTTCTTCACCAGAGGCAGGAGAATCAAAGTTTTCAAAAATGGGTAAGTGTAAAGCATTATTAACAACAGTATGAGTTATATTATATTCATTATTTTCATACCTGAAACTTACCACATGAGAGTCGTCACTCTCATCCTGGATAGTAGCAGTGGTCCACATAGCCATGATGACTTCAGTGGCTTGGGTGGGAGCTTCATAAATAGCGTACGAAAGTGGGGAGTTTTGAAGAAAATTCACGAAAGGGTGGTACAATGCTTCGAATTCATGCTTGTCAACCACCCCTGCATGGTTAGTCTTGATGAAATCGAAGTCCCCAAACTTGAAGCATACATAGTCTAGGAGTTAATTTTTGATCCATAAGATCTGAGCACAGCAACTCCCAGCTGCAATATATTCAGCTTCTGTTGTTGAAGTAGAAACTGAATTTTGTTGCTAAACCAAGAAACAAGTCTGCCTTCAAGAAGTTGGCAGCTTCCACTTGTGCTTTTTCTATCAAGCTTGCAGCCTGCATAATCAGCATCTGAATAACCAATTAGTTTAAAATCAGATTCTTTTGGATACCATAACCCAAGGTTTTGGGTACCCTTTAGATATCTGAGTATTCTTTTGACAACAATCAAATGTGATTCTCTAGGATCAACTTGAAATCTTGCACATAAGCATGTAGTAAACATTATATCAGGTCTGCTTGTAGTTAGTTATAAAAGAGAGCCTATCATGCCTCTAAAGCTAGTAATATCAACTTTCTTTCCTTTTAAATCCTTATCTAGCTTAGCAGTAGGCATGAGTGTTTTTGCAGATACACAATCAACCAAATCATATTTTCTCAATAAGTCTTTGATGTACTTGGACTGACTGATAAAAATTCCATCAATTGATTATTTTATTTGCAATCCTAAGAAAAATGTTAATTCTCCCATCATACTCATTTCATATCTAGACTGCATTAGTTTTGAAAATTTTTCATAGAGTTTTTCATTTGTAGAACCAAATATAATATCATCTACATATATTTGCACAAGTATAATGTCAGAGCCTTGAATTCTATAAAATAAATTTTTATCTATGATACCTTTAACAAATTTGTTTTCAAGTAAAAATTGAGATAGAGTATCATACCAGGCTCTTGCTGCTTGTTTTAAGCCATAGAGTGCTTTATCTAACCTGTACACATGATTTGGAAACTTGGAATCCACAAAACCTGGTAGTTGTTGAACATAGACTTCCTCTTCCAACTTTCCATTTAGGAAAGCACTCTTGACATCCATCTGGTACACCTTGAAGTTTTTGTAGGCTGCATATGCCAAGAAAATTCTAATTGCTTCAAGTCTTGCTACTGGTGCAAAAGTTTCATCATAATCTATTCCTTCTTCTTGAGAATATCCTTTTGCAACCAGTCTTGCTTTGTTCCTTGTGATTGTACCAGTTTCATCCAATTTATTTTTGAAGACCCAGTTGACACCTAAAATTGATCTATTCCTTGGTTTGGGTACCAATCTCCAGACATTGTTTCTTGTGAATTGGTTGAATTCTTCTTGCATGGCAATTATCCAGTCAGGATCTTGAAGTGCTTCCTCAATTTTCTTTGGCTCCATCTTTGAGAGAAAACTGAGATATAAACATTCATTTTGAGTTGCACTTCTAGTCTTGACTCCATCATTTATACTTCCAATTATCAAATCTGTTGTATGATCTCTTAACCATGGTCTTGCACATGGCAGATTTGATCTTGAAGATGAGGCTTCATTTTCTAGATTGATGTTGACCAATCTAGCTTCATGGTCAGAGACTACTCCCCCTAAACCATTGATTTCTTCATTATTAGCTCCCCCTGAGTTGTTTATCTCTATAGTCCCTAGTGTCAAGATAGTCTCCGATTGTGCATCAATGATACTAGTCCCTGGTGAACCATTAGTCTCCAATGGTATCCTAATTTCACCAGTCTCTTGTGTTTCATTTAATTCTAATTCTCTAGTATCTGATAGAGCATTAGTCCTTGGTACTTCATGCACAACTGTTAACTCCCCCTCAATTATGTAGGGATCATTACTATCTTGGGATTTTTCACTAGTCTCTGATGGATATTCCCATGCATCCAATTCATTCTCAAAACTGAGAGGTTCATGCAATCCTTGTCCAATCATTCCTGGAATCTTTTTGTCATCAAATACAACTTGTATTGATTCCACAATGACCTTTGTTCTTAGATTATATACTCTGTATGCCTTGCTTGACAGAGAATAACCTAAGAATATTGCCTCGTTAGACTTGTTGTCAAATTTCCCTCTTGTCTTTGATGAATCTCTCAGTACAAAGCACTTACAACCAAACACATGTAAAAACTTGAGAGTTGGTTTTCTCCCAGTCATCAATTCATAAGGTGTTTTGTTGTATGCTTTGTTTATCAAGGATCTGTTCTGTGTAAAGCAAGCAATGCTTATAGCTTCTTCCCAGAAATATGTAGGAAGCTTTGACTCTTGTAACATGGTCTTTGTTGCTTCAATAAGGGTTCTGTTTTTCCTCTCAACAATTCCATTTTGTTGAGGGGTTCTTGGAGCTGAGAATTGGAGTTATTCCTTTTTCAGTGCAGAATTCAATAACTTGAGAATTCTTGAATTCTGTTCCTCTATCACTCCTTATCACCCTTACTATTTTTCCTGACTCAGTTTCTATCTTCTTGACATGATCAATTATCAACTGAGCGACTTCATCTTTTGTATGGAGGTATTTTACCCAAGTATACCTCGTGTGATTATCCACAATAACTAAAGCATATCTATTTCTCAAGATAGACATCACATTCACTTGACCAAACAAATCCATGTGTAACAATTGTAAAGGGTCAGTGATTAATGTTGTTGGTTTGCTCTTGAATGAAACACTTCTTTGTTTCCCTTTCTAGCATGAATCACACAATCCATCTTGTGTAAACTCCAATTGTGGAATGCCAGCTACCAATCCTTTCCTCACAAGTTTGTTGATATTCTTGAAATTCAAGTGGGAAAGCTTCTTGTGCCAAAGCCAACTTTCATCAGTTGATGCTTTGCTATAGAGACATGTGATTTGATCAGTGAAAGAGATAAGGTTTGCAATGTAAAAATTTCCTTTTCTTTTCCCTGTCAAAATCACATTCCCTGATTCTTTGTCATTCACCAGGCATTGATCTTCTTTGAAGATGACATCGAATCCCTTATCACATAGTTGACTCACACTTAGTATATTGTGCTTTAAGCCATCAACTAGTGATACTTCTGTGAAGATGACATCTCCATGTTCAACATTGCCATAACCCTTTGTATGACCTTTGCTGTCATCTCCAAAAGTGACTTTAGGGCCACTTTTCTCTTCATACTGTTTTAGTAGGGACTTGTCTCCGTCATGTGTCTTGAACAACCATTGTCTAAGTACTATGTTATCTTCTTTTTGCCCTGCACAGTAAAGAGTAACTAGTTAGAAATTTTTGGGACCCAGAATTTCTTGGGTCTTTTCTCACTAGTTGTAGAATCAAGACTTGACTCAGATTGAGTTGACTGTCTTTTAGCATTTTTGACTTTAATTGGACAATCACTAGTCTTGCTACCTTTTTGTGAGAGACTGTCAAGCTTAGAGTTTTCATAGTTAATACAAAGGTGATTTGACCTTTTGCAAAGGTGATTTATCTTTTCTTATCTTTGAAGGTGCAGTCTCTATTATAGGAATTTTATTTTTACTCCTACAATGCATAGCTATGTGATTAGGATTACCACATATATGACATGTCTTTCTAGGAGCATCAGACATGCTAGCATAATTTGTGTACTTGTTGATGCCTATTTTTCTTATTTCTGCTAGACTCCACTAATGTTTCAGCCTTTTTCATAGGAATATTTTCCAATTTTTTGTTTAATTGAGTCTTTGTCATGAACCCAATATTTAATCTTTTATTCCCATTCTTATTAATAGTGTTCACTGTCTTTTGATCAACCTTTGATTTTACAGTGACTTGTTGGTATTGAGTGTTAATAAATTTGAGCTCATTAACAGGAGAAACAAAATTATTTCTTTTCAAAACATTTGGCTTACTAGTAGTGGAGTTAGCAGCTTCAAGTAGATCATCTAAATCTGAACTATTGTCTAGATATGCATCATAACCTAGTCCAGATTTTTGACCTATCATTTGATATTCTACCAAGTCTGTCAACTTTTTAGAGGAAGTATTCCATTGTTTAATCTTAGCTTGAGCATTTTCAAGTTGCTCTACTAAGTAATTTTCCCTCTTTTTCAAAGCATTAATCATGTGATGAGCTTTATCAAGATCAGACTTAATAGTGTCAAATTGTACCAATCTCTCTTCAAGAAATTTATTTCTTTTCAAGAGATGGTCATGTGAATCTTTAACACTGGCATGTTCAATAGTTAATAACCTAAAACTAACATGCAAATTAAATATATCTTTTTGTATGCTTTCAATACTAGATGTATCTATTAAATCAAGCACATTAAAATTCTAATTTACATCACATACCGGAGTAGAATCACTTAGCTCGTTACTTCGAGCCATCAAGGCAAAGTTGACAACTTCCTCCTCAGAGTCACTGTCAATCCAATCCTTGCCCTCAGTAATCAAGGCTTTGCTATTTGTTTTGAACTTTTTGTTAGCAAAGTCATTCCTTGATTTTCTGTTCTTGTCATCCTTAGATTTTTCTGTAGATCTAGGCTTCTTGCACTCATTGGCAAAGTGCCCTATCCCATCACAATTAAAACATCTGATTTTCTTTTTGTCAAAGGTCACAGTTTGACCTTCTCGTTTTGGGTTAGGCTTCCTTGACGATCTCCTTCCTTTTCTACCAGCTCTAAATTTCTTGAACTGTTTGACCATGAATGCCATGAATTGCTCCATGTCATCATCAGTGTTTAGTTCATCTTCCTCATCAGTCGAGCTAGCATTAGAAGTTTCATCATCAAGCTTCTCTTGAGACTTGCTTGTCTTAATCATTAATGCAGCTCCTTTGTCCTTGCCATGCATGCGTTGTCTTTGCTCTACTTCAAGCTCATAAGTCTTTAAGTTTCCATAGAGCATATCCAGTGTGAGTATGTCCAAGTCATGAGCTTCCCTTATTGCAGTTGTCTTTGGATCCCAGCTTGGTGGGAGTGCTCTCATGAACTTGGTATTGACATCTTCATTGTCATAAGACTTTCCAAGTATTTTCAAGTCATTGAGCAAAGAGTTAAACCTGTCATAAACTGATGTGATTGGTTCACCAGGCTTTGTTTGAAAGAATTCATATTGTTGAGTCAATAATGATCTTTTATTCTTTCGAACTTGGTCAGTTCCTTCACACAGGACTTTGATGGTGTCCCAAATCTGCTTAGATGTTGTGTAGTTGATGATGCTTGTGAATATATTTTTGTCAATGCCATTGTAAAGTATGTTCATAACCTTAGCATCCTTTAACACTTGTCTTCGTTTGTATAGTCACTTTCAGAAGCAAGTTCAAAGTGTTCAGCAACAACGGATCCTTCAACAGTTTTAGCAGGAACAAATTTCTTGGGTAGATAAGGACCCTTTTCAATCCTTACAATATAGTCAGGATCTGTTGCTCTCAAGTGCATGTACAACTTTTGTTTCCACATAGGATACTCTTCTCGTTTCAGAATTGGAATCCTGGTTCCACCATCACGGCTTCTTACATAAGCCATTATGCTAGAGCTGCTTCCTTCGTCGTTGGCCATCTCAGAATCGTGTTAATTAATTAATTTCAATTAAAAGCTCTGAGACCAATTGTTTTCCCAGTGAGATAGCCGAGAACTTGTAGAAGGGGGGGGTTGAATACAAGTTCTTTGAATTCTTTTCGATTGCTTGTTCTTCAAGAAATCAATTATTACTTGCGGAAATAAAGAATAAGAACTCAAATCAATTTATAAACAATTGCTTTTTATTGCTTTAACA